>VXBI01012088.1:121638-192492 GCA_013397375.1 Toxostoma redivivum
CGCTCCCCGCCGAGCCCGGCCGGGGATCGTCCCGTGCCGCTGGCAGGCGCCGGCCCCTGCTCGGCTGCTCCGGCCGCTGGGGCTGTGGTGTCAGCACAGTTCAGCTGCCCTTGCGCGTGCGGTGCGTGCGTCCGAAATTCCCGTTTTTATAAGTGGGACTTGTTAAGGCTTTTTATTTTTATGGTTTTGGGGCTTTAATTGAGCCTCTTCCCCGTGTTCCTTTTAACAGTCCTGTTCTTTCGCTGGGATATGAGCAGATGTTGCCCTTCCCTGGTAAGTACTTTGGCCCCGAACATGGAGTTAAAGTTTGTGCATTGAAGTTGTTCCTGCTCTTGCTCTTTTAGGGAGCGTTTTTAGATCAGCAGATGAGACCTGGTGTTTCTTCACAACTTTATACAGGAAACTGATTTCTTTCCTTTCTGTGCACACTTCCCTTACTGTGGGAAGGTTGGGTGTGATCTTGTAACTCTTGCAGACTTCAGATCTTACAGGCACTTTTCTGTGTACTTCACGTGTTTGTTTTCTTGCGTGATGTAGCCATGTGCAATAAGGCTTTTTTTTAGAAGAAAAGAACTTGGCTAGTGAATCATGTCAGGTAGTGCTGAGTGGAAGCGCAGCTTGGCTTTCTGGTGAATATAAAGGCATATTTATATTATTTATATTATGAAGCTGAGTCTACTGGGAAGAGGTGGCAGCGTGACGGAAGGAGCTATGACAGGTTTGTTGTAGTACCTGTCATGCTTTGAGCTTCAGATAAAGAACTGAGATGCCTTTTGTCTGCTACTAAAGCATGTGGTATTTGGAAATGAACTTTTTTGGTGGAGGTGAAGGAGGTTTTATGAAGGAGTACTTGTAAACCGGGGGGAAGGAGGCTGACATCTGATACCTGCTTTGCTTTAGCTGTTACTGATTACAGTGAGTTTAGGAGATAGAAGTGGTGCTTTCTTTCCTAGCACAGGAAATACTAGGCTGTAAGGGTTGAAACTTCGTGCAGATAAGTGAAGGTGGGGCATGAGGTTCTAAAACGCTTCAGTGACAAGTGGTTTGTGCCTGCTTTGGAGCTTGGGGAAGGGCAAACCTGCACTGACAGTGGTTTTTTTCTGGGTGTTTGCGCTGAAAGGTGCTCTTGTCCCACTTCAGGTTATAGGAATGATAAATGGACAGCCAAGCTGAGTGCTCTCATTGGCAGTGCTATAGGTGCCTGTCTGGGGTACTGTTAATATCTATTGCATGAACTGTCTGCACTAGCAATTATTAAAATATCAATGCTAACCGGCTCAAGGAACCCACAAATGGTACCACAAAAGTGGAATAGGCCAGCTTGATAAGCTCTCATTTTATTTTATTTATTTATTTTCCATAAAAATGGCCATCTGCAGCTGGAGGAGACAGAAATGGAGCCTGCCCAGGCTTCTGAAATAGAGGATACAATATTTTATCTCAGATCTCAATCCACCTACATGCAAGCCAGGATGATGGAGAGAAGTATGTTGTCAGCTTGCAGGAGTAGGAGGAACGTGGCTGTGCAGTGCTTTGCTGGCAAGTAACCTGGAAAAAAGGAGTAACTTAAGGAGAAGGGGATCTTTGGGCTGCTGGAGTAACGGGCAGGAACCTGGCAAGGCTGATGGGAAGAGGAATTGTCTCTGTGGAGGAACTGGGTTGGCATCCAGCATGGAGTTTGAGATCTTCACCTGCACAGCTCAAAGGGCTGTGAAAGCTGTTCCTGCTCTGGTGGCTTCCTGCTGGGAATTGTAACTGGATACAGCAGGACAGGACTCTTCCAGTTGCTATCAGTGATGTCTTCAGAGCAGGTGACTCCAAATAGCCAATTTAGTGCTTATCAAATCCTGTGAACCAGAATGAAACATCCAGACACTTAAACATGCATGTGTTTCATAGTAGCTTTCACTGGCTGAATTAAAGTAATGGCATGTTTCTCTCAAAACAGCCTGTTAGATAATGAATTGTCCCAGAAGTAATGTGCAACTGTTCTGCATTTGTCTCCAGCCTGAGTAGCTGATGGTGTAAAGATCTGCCTGTGAGATCCCATGTGTGTTTTAAACTGAGAAATGAGCTTCATGTCTTGTAACTTCAGCCTGCTTCTAGATATTAGTCCTGTAACTTCCCAGTGCTGTCAGGAGAACTTTAGGGATATGCTTAGGACTCAGTTTGTGCTGTAATTCTTGTGAATAACCGGATTGTTAAAAGGCAAGTATTTCTTTGTGGTGCTTCAAAATTTCAGGGTGAAATTTTAGGCTGACTGAGTGGTTTGCATGAAAGACCTCAAAGTGAAGTTAGTGACAAAGTGAAGAACTCGAAGTGAATTCAGTGGCAATTCAGAAATTTGAAATACTGACATTTTAGTGGGACTGTTTACTGTGCCCAGTAAAGAGCTGGAGCCCTCAGCTCCTGCTGCTTTTCAGCTTCTGCCTTGGATGCATTAGCCCAGAATGGTGCAGGATTGCTGTGTGCATTGACTTGGAAACGTGTCAGCTGCTTGTGGGATGGGCAGAGGTCACAAACCACAGCCTCCTTTGGTGTCAGCTGGCCTTTTTTGGAGGGTAGCTTTAGCAAAACAGCCCAAACTTTGTCCCTTTGCTTTGAGCACTTGAGAAGCACTGACAGAATGGACTTGATACCCCAGAAATCTAAGGGTAAACGAGTGTGAGTAGTCCTGATCTGTTCTTCCCCTCACCTGTTTGATAGTTTCGGGTAGTGGTGTCAAGGAGGTGACCCCCAGCTGGCTGTAGGTTTTCCAGGGATAATGTGTCATCCCTTAAGGAAGGCCTCAAGTCCATCCCTGCTGCTCAGAGCTACGGGGAGGAACCAGCTTGTAGTAGAAGGGAAGGAATGCAGCGTGATCTTGTGCAAGCAGAGGTATCTCTGACTTTCAGTCTGTTACGAGGTGTCAGGTTGTGCTGCTCTGAGCCACAGGTGCTCTGTTCTCCTTCAGGAAGTACCAGTGTGCACCTGGAAGTGAGGTCGGGCCTACAGAGCTGTGCAAAGTGAGCTAGGGAGGAGGGAAGGAGGGCCAACAGGCTGCTTTCTGGAATTTTGGTTGAAATAGGAAAGCTGTTTCTGGAGTCATGGATGTCCAGCAGGAAACACTGTTTGTAAAGGCTTCACTTAAGACACAGTTGCTGATTTCTGGCTTTAGTTTTTCTTCTGAAACTCCTCAGACTTGGAACCTTCATGTGAAGTCTGGAAAGCAGCAGGAGCAGTTGTTTGCACATGTGAGTGTGGCTGCAGGTAAAGCTGGGAACTGAATGTGTGCTCTGTAGGGCTTCCTGGGGGCAGCTGGATACTTCAGAGGCACTCTTCTTCTGCAGGGGTATTAATGCTGAAAATAGTTGCAACAAGGTAACCATGGTAAGATCCATCTGGAAGTTTTTTTGGAATTTGTGTGTATATATGCATGAGTGAGGCAGCTAATGACATTGTAATAGCTGTCCTGGTGGTGGAACTCTTCCAAAGTCTGATAAAAAGGGGGAGGAAAACCTAGATTCTGCAAAAGACTTCCTAAATAGGGTGTTCTTGGCCTTCTTGGGGGAACTGGATTTCAGAAGACTTGAAGCTGGATGTTCCTTGTTCAGTGATACTGTAACTAAACTTATCCAAGCTGCTGTATTGAATTATTGCCATTTCTGAAAAGTGAATACCTTGAGCAAGACTCCAGTGGAAGTTGATTTTGGAGTCATAAATGCATTATTTTTCCTCTTGAGTAGGAATGCAGTGAAGAGCTGTAGAGCAGCATTGGTGAGCTGGCTTGGGGGCAGGCAGTTGTACATAACCACTCATGCCAGTAATGAAATATGTCCTCAGTAACACAAGCAGATAGATCCTAAGTAGTATTAACCCCCTTTATAAAGAGAAATTGAACCAAAATACTGAACTGTAAATACTTCAAGTGCAACTTTGCAGTTGGGTGTTAGTTGAAGGAGGGCAGAACATCAAAGAAACTGAGGCTTGGAGGAGCCCTGGGAGGTGACAAGCACAGCAAGTTGTCCTTTGCCTTGCTCAGCACATCTGGCTGTTTCTTGCAGCATTCATTGTGATGGGCTGACAAATCCTGATGGAAATGAGGCTGGGGTTGCTGTAGGGAGCTTCACCCGAGGTGCTGATGGAGCTGATGCTGTCCCTGACTTGTGTGGCATTGGTTGTTCACCAAATGATTCTGCAGTGTGCAAACCACATGGTGGGGGTCAGCTTCAGAGCTGATTCTGTGTTTGCTGAAGCATTAGAACTAGTGCTGGATGAGCTTAGCTGGACAATTATCCTGTCACCTGTGGAATTAGCTTGAAGCTGGAATGAAATCAGAAACTTGGTGTTAGTCCCTGGGTACTTGGGAAGGGCTGGGCTTTCCAAAGGGCAGCCAGAACAGACCATGTCCCTGCCTGGGCTGTGTTCTTCAGAGCAAGAGCCATAACAGGGAATGTTCAAATGTTTGGGTTTCTGGATCTGGACAGCAGGGAAGGCTGCCATGGGGCTCAGAGCTCCCAGAATGTGGCCTAGAAGGCAGTGGATATCCATGTGGGAAAGACTTGAGTTCTGTTACTTTGAAATTCAGCTGTCTTCTTCCATCCTGTGTGTGTTGATCTCAAGCTGTATGTTCTGTGCTCCCCTCTGTTCGATTTTATTCCAAAAACTCCTGCATCATCTGCAGCGACCTCGTCTTGGGTTAATTTCAGAACTGAAGTTACTCTTTACTGGGCTGATCTCTAGCAGATATACCAAATTGAACATCTCAGTTCCTGCTTGGTTTAACCCTTACTAGCATAAGAAATGGAAAAGACTTTTTCCAGTGTAATCTCTGCTTCCTACTTTTCAAGTGAACATCATTGTCCAAGTGACTTTGCTTCCTGGACGTGTTTCTCCCTTGCTGTGAGCACACCATGGCTAAGCCTTTGGCTTCTACCAAAGGCTCTTGTACCCTATTTTTAGAAAATATTTTCATCAGGGAAAACCAGCGAAAATGGTATAAATCTTTCTTTAACTGAGATTTCTGAAAAGAAAATAGCATGAAATAAATCTCCAGGGTGCCTGTCTGTATGATGAAGTCTTTTGTATATACAAGTCTAATAGTCTCTAAGTATTTTGGATTGTTCTGGTACTCTGAGGTTTAGTTTCTGGAACATGTAATCAGTATGGGGGGAAGTAATACACTTCAGGTTGAATTTGTGGAGGATGGTTGCTGTATTGCCATAATTAAGTCTTTGTAGTTTTTCTTTTGAATACCAGAGATTTGTGCACTGGTACAGACATTATTTATAGAAACACTGGTAGAACAGTTTTGTGTTGCCCTTTTGTGGGCCTCATTTGCTTCTCCAAGTTTGGGACTGCAAACAAGGACTGTAATCAAAGCATTAATTCTGTGGTGTTACCTGAAAGGGCAGAGGAATAAAAATAGTTTATTTTTCCCTGTACCTTTAAAGGAGGGTTTTGACTTCTCTATCAACCAGGAAAGGGCAGACTCCTGACAAAATGAGACTCGTTTTCTCCAATGCTGCTTTTTCTGCTTGTGGAAGTGCCTGGGGGAAGCTGCTGCCAGGCACCTGAGGGAGGAGAGGACAGAAATCCTGTCTGTGTAGGTTGACATGGAGTCTGTGAAGACAAGATGCACTTGGTTGGCTTCCTGAGTGCCCTTAGAGAGCAGAGCAAAGGCAGGACTCGCTGCAGGGCACCTCCCCAGCTCACCCTGAGAGCAGCCTTTCATGTAGGGCTCATGTGCATCATGAGACTCCCAGGCCCTGTGAGTCTGACTCTTCAGTTCCTCTGACGTTTGACTGTTCTGGGCAAGTAGGATTCTTATTTTTTGGGGTTTCTGTACAGCTGGTGGCAGGATGCCAGAAAACAGATGGAAAATCAGATGTTCCCTTGAGTATCTTCCCTGTCAGGTAGAGTTTAGCACTGTCTCAGTCAAGGGTAGACTACCAGAATACTGATTTTGGCTTTTCAGTTGCTAGGAGTTAGAGTTGAAAGTATTGAAGAGTTGAGTGAAACTGAAGGGTGGATTAAAGAAACTGTAACAAAAAGACTGAGGACATAGAGATGAAGAACAATTAAGAACAATCTTATTGTTTAAGAACAATAACTGTACTGGTGGAACTGTGGCTGTGGAGTCTTAATACCTTCCACATCCTACACAAGATGCTACCTAAGTAAAGTAACTTCAGATACTTTTGAAGTGAGGCAATCAGTTTTGTACAGGAGATGTCAGAAGGATCCAGTCTAGCAGCTGATCTGCCATTAAGCTCTGTCCTGTCACTCTTATTTGTCCATTCAAAATGAGTTTGAGTCCAAAGCTGTGGCTGCCAAGAGGTATGGAATTGGTGGAAAGTTTCCTTGGTATTTCTAGGATTGGAATTGGTGGAAAGCATTTCCCTGGAATATCCTATCCAGTAGTTAGGAGGGATCCAGTGGCCTGCCTGTCCCTGTTCTCCTTGCAAGTGGATGAGGACAGGGAGAAGCCGGTGGCTGTGGCTGTCTGATCTCATCTCTCGGAGCTGTAATTGACCTAAATGTGTACCTGGGACAGCTTTGCCTGTTCCATTGCTATCTGCAAACATGTAATTGCTATCATGGAAACTTAAAGCAGAGAGATGTGAGCTGCTGGGAAGTTGTGCTGGTTGCTGCATCCTTGTTGGGCTGGAGACCTTTGCTTGGCCCTTTTCAGACCTAGTGCTGGATGTGCTGGAATTTGTCCTCAGTTTTACCTGCATCCAGCCTTTGATGTCTTCTCCAACTAAAATTACTGTTGTCAAAGCTGACTTCTGCTGTTCTGTGGGTCTCTAAGTTCAGGTTGTTCAAATGCTTGTCTGTCTCCTGACAAAGAACAGATGAACCAAAATTAGAGGCAGTGAGAAGAAAGCTCACCTGCCATAGCACAGAGCAACTTGGCTTGTAATTTAATGTGAGCACATTTCTCTAAACTCTCTGCAGCCAGGTTGCTGTGGTATGACCAGAGTAGAAACTCTTTTCTTTTAAGTGTTTTGACCTGATAGCTTTGATTTCTTTTTTTGTTGTATTTGTGTTATCTTTATTTCCTTTTTATTTGCTTCTGAGAACAAATACTTAGTGTAGTGCAGGCATGGTTGAACTTTTGATCCAAGAAACCTGACCAAAATGTCTAAGCAGATTGCATTTCCAAATTGTTTTGATTATTTTCCTTTAATAAATGGAAGCTTGAAAGCAAGTGAAGTGTACTTAATGCAAACTTGCAAATTTTCTGCCATTGCCTGTAGAACTTTTCTTTCCATCTAAACACTGTGCATGGTTTTTTAAGAGTGGATAAGCTTTTCATCAAATTAATGACTAATCCTTATCAAACAAGTGTTCATCTTTACAATTAGAGAAGAGGAATGCTTAATTGTGTGCTGATTGGTGAACATACTAGTCATGAGTACATTTGAGAATTCAGATTCTTAATTTTCTCTCACTGCTGGTAGCAGGAATTTGCTGTGAACAGGACATTATATTCTGGTTGGATACCCATTATAATTAAATTATCATCTTTGTCTATGTTCAGTGAACCTTTCTTTGAGTAACTTCCAAAAGAATGCACCTTTTTGCACTTTGGGAAAATCTGAACTCTCTGAGGAAAAAGGAGGAAGATGGAACAAGGTAAATATTTTGAGGTCTGCTCAGCTTTCCTTGTAGGTTTGGCTGGTGGATTATGGTCAAGGCACAGTTGTGTTCTAATGCAGAATACAATAGCTTGCTTGTTTTCTTTTACTTTGGGCTGGAATCTCTTAATCCCTTCAGACTCAAGCATGAGTATCACATGATTTGGAGGTGTTTGGTTAGTGTACTTCACTGCTGCAGAGCATCCCTGGATGTAACAGATGAGTAAATTGGGACTGCACAGAGAAGCCACATGGAAATTTTCAGTTTTGGAGCTCCATGGCCAAGTGTTTAATTTTGTACTGGTTTGGGTTCTGGCAAAGCCATCTGGTCAGTTAGACTTGTCAGTATGGAAGGATCAGATACCTGCTGTAAAATTCCAAATTCATTATAAAAAGGATTCCAGCTTCAATGGACTGACACTGTACCTGTGTGTTCAGTATCCTGCAGTGTTCAAATCATTACAAGGGGATTTGGAGGGAAACCTCCTTGCAGGAAAACTGCTGGTACAGCTAATTGTAGGTCCTTCTTTTAGAGTCTGTGACCACATGGGACATCAGTGGTATAAGTAATACACATAAACCCTTGTTAAAGTAAACAAATAATAAATATTCATTAACAGTGAGTTTAAAAAAGCAGTAGCTCTCTGTATATCTGTCTAATGGTACCAATGTGCCTGGTCACTGTCATGCTGCTTTTCCCCCCTTCAGTTCTGCAGGCTTTAGAAGCTGGAACCAAAATGCCTTGTACTTGTCAAACTGGAATTTTGGCTTTTAAATGGCAGGCTGAATGCTGACACTTGATGAGGGTGAATGCTAAACACTGACCTAGGGAGAGGACTGTGCAAGGGGTTTTCTAAAATAGAATAGGATTCCCTAAAGTGCTGAAATGTGGGAATGAACTGAGGATGGCAAAAAGACACCAGTAAATTAGAAAATGTTGTCTTGACTCTTGGTGCTGCTTTTGCAGAATTTGGTGTGTTAAGCACAAGATGAAGGCGGCAGCTTCAGTGCCTGGTTCTACCTGCAGCTGGAGGCAGCTGCTCCCCAAGGTGTTCACTGGCATCAGAAGAATTGCAGAGGTAATTGGGCCACTGGAATCGTGGTGCCTCTACACTTAGCTCATTACTCCAGGCAAATTATCCTTTCCTTCTGCAGTGTTGACTGGCAGGCTGGAGAGCTGTCTAGCTTTCCATTGCTGGGGCATTCCAACTCCTCTGCAGTGTTTTCATTGCACAGGCACTTCTTCCTGTGAACTCTTGAAGGGCTGGAGATAACTGAGCAGCACGAAGGTCTAAAGGTGGGAGTTGTAGAGTAATTGACTGAGGAGACAGCAGTGCCAAACCTGCTGTTGTCATCAGCCTGGAGTAGGAAGCAATCTGGAAACCTGCTGGGTGCTCTGCTCACCTGTGCAGGGTAGTTGGATTCATCACTGCCGATGCCTGAGCTGGGTGGGTCTGGCGGAGGAGCCAGCCTGGGGAGCTGTGGACAAAGAGCTCTGCTTCGTTTGACAAGTGTAAGACTGGTATAGCAAAGACAATAAGAGCTATTTCTTGCTGACTTTGTGAAGGCTGGTTTTTTACTCAGCTGTTTGTGTACGGTCCCAGCTGTGCTCCCCTCCTTGCAGGGTCACACCCAGAGAGCAGCCCCATTAAAACTAATGGTGCTGTTGCATCATGCCCCAGCCCGCCGTGGTCCCATTCAGCACTCAGGTATGAAGACTTTTCCTCTTGCATAAGGCACCTTGATTTGCTCGGGTCGGGGAGGAAGCACTTGGCAGCTCCCTAAAGAGTAAGTTACAAGCTGCTGTGCCCTGTAGCTTATTTTTCTAAACATTAGTATTTCAAGTTATTGTCCACCTTTCTAAACGGTACGAGTGCCTGAGGCTGGACCACTGCTGACAGAGGCAGGGATTACCTGAGCAGCTCTTGCTGGATGCAGATCCTTTCCTGCTTCTAGCATGCTTCTCTCTTTGCTTTGAATATCAAATTATTTGGTATTCAAAGCAGAGACCTAGTAGGGTTAAGCCTCATGTACTTAAATATATTTCAAGATCCCCAGGACTGCAATATGGCTTAATCTACTTTGTCTCCTTTTAATTTTGAAGTATTTCTAACTACTGTTAGGTTTTTGGGTTTTTTTTCTGGTTCTTCCAGCAAATTTGGCTTTTGGTCTCATCATCAACCCATATTGCTGTGTGTCAATCCCAGCAGACCAAGTTGTGTAGTAGTTAAGAAATGATTTTTCTATAAATATGCTGAGGGTCTGGTAATGTATACTGAGATAAAATGACTTCACAAAGTCAAGGAGTGGTCAATTAAAACATGCCTTGGCCAAAGAAACTGGTCTGAAGTGACTTGGATCCTGAAAAGGACAAGAAAAGACTGAAGGTTTTTGTGCAAGAAGTGAGCAGGTGGGCTAGGGAAGAATCTAGTTTAGCTTACAGCTTAAAGGAAGGCCTAATGCCAAAACACCCTCAAAACCTAATTTATGTGCTTCAATTCCACGATTTTTATGCTACCTCTTGCCAAGACAATTAAGGAATTCCTAGAGCTAGTCTGAATTTCCAGGCTGGGTTTGGAAGGCGACAGCCACTTCTGCAGATGCAGAGAACACTCCAGTCTCTTCAGGTAGCCTGATGAGTCTTGATGGTTTCATTGCTGCAATGTTTGATTTTCAAGAGGCTGGACATGTGGCTTTGGAGCACATTTGTGATGCACTTTAGGTGCACCCCCAGCTGGGGTTTTGCTGGTTGTGAAAGGTCAACTTTTAAGCTTCAATGGATTGATTAACAGTAAACTGGTGTTGCAGCACCTGTTTTCTGGAGCTTCAAACCTCCTGTTTGACTCTGGAAAACTTAGGAGGAAGAATTTAGGTCCCTGTGTGGGGTTGCTGTTCTTAAGATCTGCTTAACTATTTGTAAATAATTAAAATGTGGAAGGTGAAGGAAAACCTTGGGGTCAGTTCAGAGAGGGTTTGTGCAGCTATGTGAAGATAATTTTGGTAGGACAACTCCGTGCATCCATCATGCCTGCAAAAGAAAACACAACCAGCACCTTGACTGAATAGTTATTAGTCAGGTTGTGCCATTGTATTCTCCCCTGGGTCACCCTTTGAGTGCTGTTGAAAGACTTGACTTAGCAGGGTTTGTACATGTTGAAACAAATTTGATGGCTTGAAACTTGTCTGAAGAATCTGCTGCTTGTGAGGTGACTCCTGAAGGGCTGTGACCCCTAAAAATCATGACTTGGTAACTTTGATTATTTTTTAAATAACATTTTAACCAGATCTCAGAGATTAAACAACAAACTGAGAGCTAGTTGCATATAAGGATGTGGAAGAGAAACTGTGAACTTTCCTGTGGAGCTGGGACTCCGTAGATCATGCTGGGTGAGTGACAGCTCAGCCTCTATATGGAATTCAGAGCATCTTTGCCACGTTATAAAAAGCTTGTTGCCTGGTGCTGGTCTGTTCCTCCAACACTGAGCTTTTTGTAACCTTTAAACTCTGAGTATAGGGTAAGAATTTATCCTGTTAAAACCTGCATTTGTTTGAAGAGTTAACTCCTGCTTGTTCACCTCTGTCCTACATCTCTAGATCTCAGTTATTTAAATACCAATGTGTGTGTCACTCAAAACCTACCTACCCAGTGAGTTCTTCCTTAGCAGAAAAGTAAATGTAACCTGGAGTGAACAAGCAGCTGAGCCTGTCGTGCTACACCTTTCTCATTCTTCAGTTTTGCTTATGGAACTGCCAAACCAGAATTTAGGAGTTGGTCTGCTGGTGAGTTTTTGTGGAATCCTGGAAATCTCTTGACATATTTGATGAGTGTCTATCAGTTATCTTGAAGTGGTATATTTTACATTGTATCTGATGGCAATTTTACAGGTTTGCTTTTTGGGGAGAAATGGGGAAGAGTCTTTATTAATGTCTCATCTACACAAAATAGGCTGGGTGAATGCTCTGCCATATGCTGGATATATGGAATATCTTCAAAATTAAGTAGGTTGGATGGAAGGGTCAGAATGCTTTAACTCTGAAGTAAGGAATTAGTTTTCTAGTTTGCCTAGTTAAGTGTGTCCTGCTTTGAAGCATCATTGAATTTTCAAGTGGAGAAGTAGCAGATTTGTTTGGTGTTACACAGTAGGCTTGAATTATATCCTTTTTTAGTACTTTGAGATAGCTTGGTGCAAACCTTTCACAGAACTGCTGCTCTTACTGAGCTGCTGGAGGGGAGTTAAGTTCATCACAATTCATCCTTGTTCTTTTTCTTCCTTCCAGTGCTTTGACTCCTTGTTACAAATGACAGTGACAGTGCTCCTTGCAGACCCATTTGAGGTAGAAATCTGCAGCTCCACCTGTGTTGTGTCAGCCCATTGCCTGTTCAAAGTTTAACACAAAGTCTTAGTGCTGTGCTCAGCATGGCTACACTGATACTCTGAAGGGGATTTGAATCCTTCTAGAGCAGGCTTGCTGCAGGTGAAGCATTTCACAAGTACTTTTGCAGTGCTTTGCTGTGTTTCTGTGGTTAAAGGGTGCCTGTGTTGATGGTGCTGGCTTTGGGCAGCCTTCACTGAGCACAGAGCTGTACCCTGGGGTGGGAGCAGGGCTGCTCCATACATCCTGTGGCTCTGGGGGCTTGGGCTGACCTTCTGGCACAGGAGGGCCTCAATACTGAAGGGATATCCACTACTGGTGATTTCAAATTATCCTTCAAAAATGCAGTTCCTGAAACTATTTTGTATTGGAGGTTTGCTTCAGATGTACTTGAGATTTATGTAGGAAGTGGAAGCAGATGCATTCCTTTTCCTCAGAGCTTTTATTAATTTTCTTAACTGAAGCAGTTGAATTGCTGGGTTTTGTTTAGTATTTGTGGTAAGATCTGATATGTTGCTAGATAAACGTTCATGTGTTTTGCACAGATAAAATGTGCTTAGTCCTTGTGGGTTCTGGAGTGGTGGGCTGTTGGATTTGTGGATGTTAAGATGCTTATGTATTTAATTCAGCAGTGAGAACAAATGCACTGAAACTTCATCCTGGAGAGTTACTTAGTAACGCTGTTTGTCCCTGAGCTGCAAAAATAATGCTGAGGAAATGAGCAAGGTTAAATGGAAGTTGTACAAAACAAAATGTATTTATTTCAGAGCCTCTGCTAGAGATAATAAAACTTTCAGTGGTTGCTGTGCTCAAGCACAGACTTCTCTTTACCTGTAGAATCAGGACTTGCAGTTCTTATCTCTGAGTTCTATTTGATCTTGGCTGTAAGCAGAGTGATTCCTCTGAGCTTCCCATCAAGCTCCAAGGCGTGATTCCCTGCAAAGCTCTTCCAGGGAGGGCAGAGCATGGCTGGGTGTGCTGGGTGTGAGTTTCTGCAGAGCTCTGGCAGCCCTGTGCCGCGGGATCACGTATCCTGCTGGGAGGTAAGGCCACTCTGCCAGCACACTTAATCTATTTCTGATTTGTCGGGATCTCAAAGACACAAACAAAAAGCACTTTGTCTTGGCCTGGCTGGAAGGCTGACACTTGAATGTCTCTTTGCATTGTCTATTCAGTGGTGTTGGAGCACTGCTCTGCAGTGAGCACATTGTTGTGTGGCACTCACTCCTCTGGGCAGTTCCCAGCTTTCCTGAGCATCTCAGAGCAGCAGCTTCACACGAGCCACTTGTTTGAGCAGCTCCAAGGTCAGCCTCGCAGCGGAACTCGGGGACACTTCCATGGCAACTGGTGGCCCTTCAGCACAATGGGTCTGTGCCAGGGCTGACTCTGTGCCTTCATCACGCCCTGGCTGCTGGGGCTCCTGCCCCTCAGTGAACGAGAGCACAGTACCACTGCAGGTACTTTTTCATAGTGCTGAAGAAGCTCCATAGCATCTCTGGACGTGTGGTGGTCACTCCAGAGAATCATTTATGCTTATTTATGCTTTATTGCTGGGATAATCTGACAGAATATTCTGGAAATGTTGCGATCTATGATCTAGTTCTTTTTTTAAAAATATTATAATAAATCTTTCTTCTGAGCTTATTCCAATTGTCAAGTTACAGGAAAAAAGCCTTGAGTCTTTACCTCACTGTATAGTTTTCCTGTGGCCATTTTCTGAAGCTGTGGTTGTCAGGGCTTTTAATTTCTCGTACATATGAGAGCTGTGTGAGAATTTCCCTAATACTTGCAGATGATCATGAAGTATTTAGTTTATCTTTACATAGCTGAGTTTGGTTTCCTACTGTTTATTCCATGCTGTTTAGGTTTCTGTTTGCATTTACCTCAGTTTAACAATAATAATTAACTCAAAGCACTGAACTGATGGAGTTATCATATTGGGAGAACAAACCAATAAGCATAATGCAATAAGCATTACTGCAACTTCCTGGTAATGAACATTCCAGTAGCAGAGTACTTGATTTAATTTTTAAGCTTTGAGAAAATAGTGGTCATGATAAAATGACTTTATAACTGACTTTCACTTAGGCAGCTGCTTAATGCTAGGAAAAAGCTTGGGGTGTGAGGAAGAGCTGTCGTGGCTTTATTGTTAATAGAGGGGATGTCTGAGCTCCTGTTCCCATTTGAAGCCCCAAGCTGCAGTGTGCAGCTATATTTTTAAATGACTGATGCTTCCCCAGACACTGTATGACACTGTTTACTCCCTTCTAGTGAGTCTTAAGTATTTTTAAGCTGGAAACTGCAAAGTTAAAGACTCTTGGATATTGCTACCCTGTTCTCCCACCAGACCACACAGCTGAATCAAGTGTGTATCTGTCTGCTGAAGTGTGTGGCCAAAATAGGTAAGAACTGCTCACTGCAGGATAGAATGTGGGACTGCTGAAAAGAGACCCAAAATCTGGCTGTTGGTGAGGACAATCGGCCTTAGGGTCCCAGGGGCAGTTTTTGTATGCAGTTGCTGTGGATGTGGCACTGAGGATGCTTCCAGGAGAGACCAATCTCCCTTGGCTGTGCATGGCTGTGGCAGTTTCCTTGGCAGGAGAGCCTGGTTAACCAGCATAGCTGTAGAAAGAGCCCAGCTGCAGCCTCTGAAGGGCCTGCTGAGCAGCCCTGAGCAACTTGGATGTGTTGTGTAAGGACAGCTCTGAGTCAGTGGGGAATGTAAGCACGTGGTTCAACTTCAGCAGTATCAGTGTACGGGCCAGAATGAGAGCTGCCAGCCTCAGCAGTGAGGCTTCAATCCCATTGCCCTCTTAACGGCATCGCACCTCCAAAGGTTCCTACCTTGTTCTGTGCTGTTGTGCATTGGTTGTTGGGTATTGAGGCACTGTTAGCAGCTCTCTGCTCTGCTGATAGCTGAGGGGGGAATGGGCACTCACTGCTGGCTGAGCACCTCGGGGTGACTCAAAGGCTCAGGCATTCCTGCACACAGATGCTCCTCACAGGGCAGTGCTGCTCCATACCAGTTCAGAAGCTTCTCACATGACACAAAGTTGTTCCAAAGTCAGCTTTTCATAGTTTCTTGCTGAATTCTCTATCAGTTTTGCAGATACTGCCATGAGATTTATATCTTAAGTATTGGTATTTTGAGCAGTTATTGAAGAAATGAAGTTGAATGCTTGTGGAGCAATAGTGAGTTTGCAGACTGGGATATATTAACAGCATTGTGGACTTGAACCATAGTATTAACAGAGTGATTCTAAATATACTGCAGCATTGCAATCCCAACAGTGATTGTGATGCCAGGCCTGGACTATGAATACATCCTCCATGTGCACACTCATGTGAGAGTGACAGGAGAGCACGTGCTAGGCTTGAAGATAGTGTTTCTTTCCGTTTGATAAGGAGTGTGCAGCACAATTGTCCTTTGCTTCTGATGTGTCACACAGACTCCGTGCTCTGGGGCTGTCCAGGAGCAAGTGCAAACAGCAGGGTATGGGAAAATCTTTCCTTTGAATGAGAATTTCTGCAGTCCATGCAGAGAAATCTGCTTCTGTTGGGTCTTTCATTGGCTATGACATGTCAGATAGTTATAGTTTCCATCTGCATGAGAAGTCCATCTTCTAGCTTTGGTCTCCCAGGCTTTCCAGTTTTTCTTCGTGCTTAGGTTTTTAGCCTGCTTGTGTAGTAGTTTGTTCCTCATCAGGTAGGTTGTTAGAGGGGAACACCTGGTAAATAATACCTGTAGGCTCTGTAGTGGATTGGTGTGAGCTGTTCAAATGTCTGCTGCTTTCTTACTTCTGACTGCTCTTCCCAATGTGAAGGAAATAGGGGATGTTCTGGACAGGAAGGAACATGTGTCCTGAGAGCCAAACTATGGGAAGGGCACTGCCAGGCATAGCTGTCCTGATAGCAGTGAGGAAATCAATAAAATACCAGCTCTGAACATCACCTGAAGCTGCCTCATCATTTGAGCATACAAACCCTTCAGGAAATCTAGGACTGGTTTGTTATTGCAAGCAAGTGATGACCTGAAGGACACTTTGATCTTCCTTGGAGCTGTCTTCCTCACTACCTGCACTAGCAGGAGATGTTTGTTTTTCACAGAGGAGTGAAGATTTACTTGTGGCCACAAATTCTGTAGGGAAAAGTGTTAGTTGAACTAAAAGTGAAAGTGAGGCAGCCTGGAATGCCCAAAGATGGGATTGCCAGTGACTGCTGAAGGATCTATACCTTGCTCCAGACTTCCCTTTCAGTAGGTGTCCTGGGGTTCTGATGGAGTTTAATAGACAGGTTGACTTAGTAGCAGAGACAAACGCTGACTCACAGTGGGGTTGACACTGTAAAAGAGGAAAATATGAAGAGCTGACGTGCACTTACTGCCTTGATTCCCATACCTGTGCAAGGCCTGTACATTAAATGTGGGCTGCTGGGAACCTCTCCCTTCTGTAGGAGCAGAGTGACAGGCTCCAGTTTCTCAGTCCTGCTGCTTGAATTCCTGATTTCTCCTGGAGCAGCTTTGCTCCTTAGCTACCAGAGCAGCCTGCAGCCTTGCTCTGGGAACAGCACTGCTGTAGCAGTTGAGTGAGCAGTGGAAGCCTGAGTAAGTACCACTGGCTGTTTTTCAAGTCTGACATCATATCCAAGAATTAGATGGCTCTCTCTCACCATGGGGATAATGAAATAATTCCTACTGTGTTATTCATTAACTCACATTTCATTCAGTGGCTCCTAAGAGGATAACGAGTACGTTAGAGGTGAACTTGCATAAGACTTCTGACATCCTTTTGATAAGTTAAGTAAGAGTTAAAGCTGTGGCAGACAAAGCATGGCAGTGGGGCCTCACTGAGGCAGGTGGTCTGTGCTGTGTTACACAAACTGACTTGTGAGCTAATTTAGCACCTTTTTTTTGTCAATGGTTTCAAGAAGATGGCCTGCTCTAAAGTTGCTGCAGAAATAGCTGGTGCCCAGAGCCAGATGAACTGGTACCAATGGCTGTGGCTCTTGGTGAAGCTCCTGTGCCAGCTGGGAGTGCTGATCTGTTCTGAAGGCTTGCCAGGAGCTTGCCTCCCTCCCAAAGAAGTTTGTCCATGCTTTGCAATTGAGGCAGTAAACTAATATAAATAAAGATTAGGCTGTTTGTGGGAGGAATGATAATTAGAGAATTCAGGTGTCTTCACAATCTGTCTGATCTTTTGAGTATTGCAATGAGTGTGCTGACATCAGTAGTTCATCCCCACAGGTAATAACTGAGGTAATTCTAAGCAGAGGCTGCAGTAGGATGGGACATCTGAAGAAATCCAGAATTTCCAGGTGGCCCAATAAGATTTTAAATTACCTGGTATTTGTAGAAGCACTGGGTGAGGTGGCTTTATCTGGGAAGAAGTTGTAGGTGGTGGTCTGGTGAGTCAGGCCAGTGCCATCCTGGAGAGGCAGGTGTGTCCCTGTCTGGCTGTGGGTTGTGGTCCTGGCTAGGAAGTTGCTGGGAACCTTTCCAGATGTGTGTAGAGTTATGGTTTGGGTGCTGAGTACACAACTCCAGACCTGAGTGCCCTACTCTGCTGCTCAGACCCCTGGTGGTGGAGCTGTGTTTCCCAAACGCAGAGCAGGAATACTGTAAAAATTGGGAGTATTCAAAAAACTGAACTCTGGACATCTGTTCTGGGCACAGAAGATGCTTCTGATGGCTTGAACTCTTACAATCCTCCTTTTTCAGCCTTTTAAAAGTCTGTTAGCATACAGAACAGTGTGGGAGCTCTTGGAGCACTGTGGATCCTCAGCAGAAGAGATGCCATAAAAGGAGCAGTGCAAGAAGGACTGAGCTGCTTCAGGACTCCACACTGACTGCATGGTTTAAGGAAAAGGACTGTATGAAACATTCTGGGTTCAGGGAGTTTTGTCCTCTCCAGCTCACCGGGTGAGGGTTCATGGGAAGAAGAGGATGGAGAAGGGAATTAAGGATCATGCATATTCCAAGAGAGGCTTAGCAGAAGCTTCACAGGTGATCACAGTGCTTGCATTTCCTAATGTGTAACCTTTCCCTCCGTGGTTTTTATGTAGGGATGCTTTAGGCTGCAATTGCAAGTTGATTTCCATGGTGTGTATGAGCAGTGAAAATACCTGCTGGCTCATTAATGCAGGGCTTGGGCTGTCGGCTTTGCCTCTCTTGTTTACTCGTTGTGCAATTCCACGTAACAGCTTAGGCCAAAAATCCAGCACTGAGCTATGCCAGCCTGCCAAGGATCCCTTCCCTTACAGCAGCACTTCCACACCAGTGCTCTGCCTTCCAGAAATATGTGAGATAGTAAAATACCAGAACAGGCCATTCTGTCCTACCTGTTCTTGTAAGATCTGTTTTTCAGCACCCAGCCCAGTGGCAACTGGAAAAGAGAAATCTTTAGTTCAAGCTTCAGGTTGTTCAGGCTGAACATGGAAGTCTGGCTGTGAGTGCTGGTTCATGGTGACGTTTTTATTTTGGAGGCCTCTCCCATCAGGGGAGTTCTTGTGGAACAGTTCTGTCAGCTGGACCTGGGGCTGATGCAGAGATGTGGAGATCATAACTCCAAGCTAATGACACTGAAGTGGTACTCCTAATAAACATACTTACCTTGGTTCCTTGTCCTTCCTTGACAGACTCAGCTGAGCTTTCCTGCATAAAGGTAATCTTCCATCCAGGAGAGGAGTTGGGCTTTTTTTTGGCATTTGAATCTAAATGAGCAAAACTGTGCAGGCTCTGAAATACAAGACCTGAATGCTGAGGTTGTTCCTGCAGTGAGCTGTTATTTATCTAAATTACAGATGCTTTTTCATCTCAGCTCTGAGCATTTGCTTCTAGATTTGTCTTCACATGTAAATTTGTGTTACACCAACTGCATAACCTTCTGAAATAAAGGCTTACAGTAAAAGCAAGGCACACTTAAGTATTCTGAGTATTGTTCTTACCCTTGTTCTGTTTTTGCTCAGAGCATGAAGGTTTCCTTTGCCTTCGAGTATTTGTCTGAAGTTGGTTTCAGATTCCAGCTTAATATTGGAATTGATTGTTGAGAAAGGATATGCCTGGTGATCCTCAAACCCTGGCTGGATGAGTCCAAGGAACAACTTGATGGAATGGAACTGTGCCAATGAGGGCTTGCATTCCCTGGTGTGCTGTTCTCCACTCCTTCCAAATTGCTCTGGATTTTTTTTGCATATTTATTGATCTTAGTTCTTTGTAGGTTCCCATTTGCACTCAAAGGAGCAGAAGTAACTTTTGTTTGTTTTGTAATTGGATATTCAGCCCTGGTTCTGTGACAGAAGTCTGGTGGGGAATTGGAATCTCTCTGAAGGAAAGCTTTCTGGGAAGTTCGGTCCCCCTGATCTGATGGCAAGTGTTACTGCAGGCAGCCTGGATAGTTACAGGAAGGGGAGAAATTCCTGCCCTCTCTTGGTTTGGATTTTGACCAGAGGTTGCACCTCATAAGATGTTTAAGTAGGTCCTTGAGTACCTGAGCAAATGGAGGCTCAGAATTGTGTTTATTCATTTCCAGCAGCTCCATCCTGTGTGTGCAGCAAACCCAGGGTGTCAGCTGAGGTCAGGGGCTTTTGCCATTTAACTTCAGCAGAGGAAAGGCAGCAAGACAGCACCCAAACCCCAACGTTTATTGCTCCTTATCTATATTGCAGCTACTTTTTTTAAACCAAAATTTTGCCAGACTTACTTTTTCACTCCAAGCAAATGCACCTTGATTATTTTGCCCTCATGGATTTAATTCAGATTTCTCCTAGTTCATGTTCAGTAAGTACAGGCTTGGTTTTACTACTCAGGTGGTTACCAGAGGGTGCTTCAAATGGAATGACAGAGACCAAAAATAGATTGATTTAGTTGATCTTAATTTTTACTGTGGAGTGCCACTTCTGTGTATTTAATTGAAGCTTGAGATCTGCGAGTCAGAGGTGAGAACTGCAGTGTTACAAATGTGACTTGTGTTATTTTCACATCTTTAGGAAAGCTGTGGATTAATACAAACATGCTCTTGTATGTTTTTCTAAGTGTAATTTAAAGGGGACATGGTAAATTTACTGTAAGGATGGTTATAAATATTTCTGTTCTTTAAAGGAAGGTTAAGTCCTGCTGGCTGATAATGATGTAAATGCAAAAATTGAAATGGATAACTGCAGTCTCCTGGCATACATATTTTTAAAAATCTGGAATTAAATGAAAATTACCTTTCCTCATGCATCAATAACAGAGTGAGCTGTGAACTGCTCTGACTTCTGCAATACCTGTGGGAGAGATGTGGATGTGTTGTGTTTGGGTAATGTGCTGAGGAGCCCAAACCTTTGTTTCTTTAAAATGATGATTTATCTCTTAATTGCAAGCAAGTCTTTCTTAGTAAATTAGATTTATTTTGAGTCACACAGGGAAGGAGTGAATGTTCTCTAAAGGATAAAACACTTAAATTATTACTTACATTCTTTGTACTATTATTCTTCCTTCTCAGGGTTTGTTGTATCTATCAAAAGGAATTAGTTTCTTTAGGGAAAATAAGTGAGAGACGTTTTAAGTAAGTGTCTGTATATACTAATTAGTTGTGCTTTTGCAAAGGTCATTTAGTATAAAATAGGATACTGGAGGAATATCTCTTTTAGGTAAAAGCTGATCTGCTATAGAGAATTTGGTGTGGTCTGATTTAAGTGAACAGGTAGGAAGGGAAATCTTCCTGTTCCCCAGAGAAACTGATTCCTGTTGGAATCGCTGTTTGGATGGCAGGATTGACCAGAGGAGGAGCAGGTACCCTATAGAATTAATTCCCTTTTCCACATCAGCCAAGTATCTGCTAGTATCCTTCTATGGAAGCTTGGACTTCCATGGATTTTCACTTTAAATAAGAGAAGGATGAGACTGTGGCTGTTAACAGGAGCTCTGTCAAACCTTGTTTCACTAGCAGAGCTGCAGTCTGTTGCAGAACTCAGGTTCAATTCTAGCTGAAGCTCTGTGTTTTGATACACATCTATGTTTTAAGCAACCACAAGCCTTTCTTTGGTGTCTCTGAAATGCCTAAATATATTTAACTTTGGCTCTGTGCTGTTTAGTTTTTTAGAATAAGCATATTCTGTTAATCCAAGTAAATTACTTCCTGGCACTGAAGGGCTGTGCAACTTCAGTGTAAGGGAACAAGCCTGTGTACTTTCAATATTATGGAAGTTGTGGAGAAAGTATTTTGGGGACTTGTCCTGACTGAACTCGGCCTCCCTGGGCAGTCTGGAGACATGACTTCAGAAATTGTAGTCATTCTTGCCTTTGACACATTCAAGATTTGAACATTGCAGTGCATCTACCTTGATTGAGTTGATAGCTGGAGGACTATTGGGCTTAAAGATACATAAAAGTAGAAAAATATGCTTTAGAGTCAACTGGTTCTGCAGCAGCACTGTTGTGTCTCTAGAGGAATGCATAGTGCAGTGTGACAAAATTAACTGCTCTATTAAAGACCTCTGTACTTCACACCAGATACTGCTAATGTGTGTAATTGATCTTCCAAACCAGCTACGGGAATTGAAGCCCATTAAAACATTTCTTGAGGCGATCACTAGAGTTGCAAGACTCCTTCATGGGCTTCTGCCTCCCACATCAAAGGGCTGTGCTGCTTCAGTCCCTGGTGGCTGCTCTGCTGAGGCTCTTGGGGAGATGCAGTTTCACTGCTCCTCACTGAAGCTGGATACTCAGACAGTTCCCTGTCCCTTTCCCATGTGCCTTCATGGGCAGGACCCTCTTGAAGATTCTTTTTCTTTGCCTGCTGTTTGTTTGAGTTGAGGTCCATCTCCAGCTCTTATTTAAGTGCAGCTTGTGAATGGAAAGTAGGATTTTGCTGTTACATTTCCTGCTTCTGAAATGTGACTTTCCACAAGTGGAAAAAGATAGGAATAAACAACTGTCTTAACACTTGGAAGATACTGAGGTGATTTAACTACAGCAGGGAAAGTATTTGCTTCTCCTGCTTTTTCTTTTTGCTTTAGTGAACTGAGGAGTTCTAAGGCCAGGTTGGATGGGGCTTAGAGCACTTAGGGGATAGTGAAAGGTGTCCTTGCCCATGGCAGGGGGTGGAATTTAAGGGCCCTTCCAACCCAAACCATTCCATGGTTCTGTGGATCAGCTGAGCAGGGAAAGGCCAGGGAACAGCAGGTTTGCTGGAGGCATCTGCTGGTGGTACAGTATCCAAACCAGTTTGTCCCTTGTGATCTAAATGCAGAAATTAACAGGAGAAGGCGTCAGAGTCCTGAGTGCATCTTAATTCCTGTGGAGAGACAGAGCTCTTCTCTGCTGTGCCTGGCTGAGGGCAATCACTGGGAATCTTCTCCCTCTGTAGGTAACTTGACTGGAAACTGCTGGAAGTTTGGAGAAGCTGGAACTGGCAGTGGGCTGATGGAAATGCCTGGTTGTTCTCCCTGGAAGGAGTTGCTGCTCAAGTGCAGGGAGGGCAGGACCCTGTTATGGTAAATCCTGGGTGTGCCTAGAACTTGCTGGGTAAATAGGGCCCAGCAGAAAGTGCTGTGCAGTCCCTTGAGCTGCTGGGGTTTCCTGACACAGCTCTTGCTGGTCCCCTTATCATGGACAAGCACACTTGGCTTTATCTCCTCCAAATTTGACTCTTGCAGTATTTGCACACACGGAGCCTTTGGTGAATGGTGAGTGCTCTTGGTGTCTTGGCAGCCTCGTGGGTGATGCCCAAAGAAGTGTGTGGACTGCTCTCTAGGAAGCAGCTTTTTATGAGCCTAGAAAAGCTACTCTGATCC
The DNA here is from genome assembly GCA_013397375.1 of Toxostoma redivivum. NCBI lineage: Eukaryota > Metazoa > Chordata > Aves > Passeriformes > Mimidae > Toxostoma > Toxostoma redivivum. The sequence continues at coordinate 144,408 of VXBI01012088.1, forward strand.
TTGATTAGCTCCTGAAATGTGCAATTTAGGGGGTCACTTCATCAAAAGGGGTCTCTTGTAGCTGAATAAAGCTGTCTCTCAGCTTAGGTCAGCTCTTTCAATATGGCTATTTTGTTCCGTTCAGGATTGTTTTGCATGGACTAATAAGGGAATACCTGAACTCAAGGCTTTCCTTGGATTGAATCAATTACTATTTTGTACTGTAAATAATGCTGTGATCAAACATACTTGTCCCCTGCCATGGTAATTGAAGAGACTTTGAAGGGAAGGGCTCTTTATCCTCAGGTTCACAGATTCTGGCAGAAATACATGAATTACTCCTAAAAGCCCCTTCAGTTCCCTTCAGTACAGCATGTGTGCTTGACAGCTCTAAAGTGGATCAGGGCTTTGGGAGGGTGCTCGCTGTCTGAACTGTAAACTCTGCCATTCAAACTGAAACAACTTGAATGTTTTGCAAAAAGGTGAGCAGGCTAAGAGATGAGCAAGTTAATTGATTAGTTCTGTAAAGAAATGTCATTTCTGCAGGAGCTGCTGCCTCCAATTCTCTAAATCTGAAATGTCTTGCACTTCTTCAGGCTGTGCTGCCCTGGAAGCAAACAACATCCACAGCACTGTAGAGTGGTGGTTCCATGAGCTGCTCTCTGGGTTAGTTTTGTCCTGTATTGAGGAGTTGGAATATGCCATGATGGGTCTGAAATGCCAGACTTGTGTAAAATAAGAAAGGGGAGTGTTTTGTTTGGGAGGAGTATGGGAGCAGTACCTTTTCTACTGGCTCACCATGCTTTAGGGAATAGCAGCAGAGTCTGTTTTAAAGCAAAACCACCTTAATACCACATCAAAAAAGGCATTTTTGGAGCATGCCAAAATTTTACCAAGTGCTGGGTTAGTTTGAAATATTAACTTTGCCAATTGTGTAAGGTGATGCAGTGTGAGTCCTGGAACACAGAGCCTCCCCATGGCTTCCATTCCTCGATGAAGGCAGGGAGGGTGGATGTGTGGATCTTCCATGGCCTCCTTGACAGCACAGGTCTTTTCAATGCAATTGAAGAATTAATGGATTAAAGCTTTACCCATAATTACATTGTGCAAGGTGTGCAAGCAGACAAAGGGATGTCTTGTTCTGGGCTTTGATAACAGCTAACAGACTTTCGTGTCCTGCCTGTCCCGGGTTGTGCAGCACAGCAGTGCTGGAGAAAGGCTTTTGTCAGAGCGTGGAGGGACGGAACACTGGGAATGGCTTCCCCCTGCCAGAGGGCAGGGCTGGATGGGATATTGGGAAGGAATTGTTCCCTGGGAGGGTGGGCAGGCCCTGGCACAGGGTGCCCAGAGCAGCTGTGGCTGCCCCTGGATCCCTGGCAGTGCCCAAGGCCAGGCTGGACAGGGACCTGGGACAGTGGGAAGTGTCCCTGCCCATGGGACACAAGGGGTGGGACTGGATGAGCTTTAAGATCCCTTCCCACCTAAACCATTCCATGATTGCCAGGCTTCTGTGGGGACCAAGGTTCCCATTAGGAACACGTTGTAATAACTTAGACATTTATTTCTCAGAACATTAATAGATTATTAATAACAGGTATTTGCTATTTCAGAAAAGTTGTCTTACAACAAAAGCATTCAGTGGTTTTTTTGTTAAAGAGATTTTCAAAGTTTTATGCCAGAAAAAGTGTGCTGAAAATGAGGTCAGCTGAGCAGCTGAGAGCTGTGACTGTGTTGTCCTGAGGAAGTTTGGGATGGGAGAAAAGTCTCATGGGAGTGTACCTTGAAACTCCAGAAGAACCTTTAAATCACATTTGCTTCTTGGTTCTTCCTATTCTCAAACATTTCTTTCTCTTTTTTATTCCTTGTCAGTGTCTGTAGTGTTGCTGTCAGGAAATCCCAGCAGGTGAGGAGCTGTCCTGGGCAGTGTGGGATGCTCCTCTGGGAATGGCTGCTGCCCCTTCCTGCTGCTGAGGCATTTACAGGAAGGTCTGAGCTACAGCAGGACGTGACTGGAGGAGGGAAGGGGGATGAAGAAATGTTTTGGGAGGATGAGTAAAATCTTGGAGATTTTGATTAACAGCCACTTCTCCTTGTTTGCTGCCTTCGTTCTAGAAAGGCAGAAAGAGGGAAGGGAGTGTGACTCATGGCAAATGGGCTGTGAGGACCTTCATGGAAAAAATGGGAACTGTGAGGAGCAAATTATTCCCTTTTCTCCATTATGTCTTTAGAAATGGGAGTTTCTGCTGCCTGGTCTAACGATGCTGTTTGTTTCATAACTCCAGTGTGATATTGCCCTGTGTTTCATGGCTCTTTGGTTACCTGTTGGCATAAATCCCCTTCCCAGCACACCTGGTCACCTTTCCAGCTTACAACCTCCACAAATCCACTGGGACTGTCCTGTCAGCTTCCATACTAAAATCCAGATTCAATCCCTTTCCTTCCAGGTTTCTCCAGAGTTCAGACTGATCTCTGTAGCTGTTGGTCCTCGGGACCTGTTCTTCTTCTTCTGCCATGCATATAAAACAGAGGAATATGGAGTAATTGAAATAAAAAGAAAATTATAGACATGGTACAGAAGATCTCTGATCAGTAAATTGTATCCTAGCTTATGTATGAATAATTGCAGCCTTTGGATCCCAGGGTTTTATCCAAATGAAAAAGGAATTAAAAGAAAAGAGAGCCTGAAATTTTGTTAGAAAAAGTGCCATTTTGTTGTGGATTTTGGTTTCAAGCTTGCTGTGGTCTTTTGACCTGGGTTGTTTTGAGATTGGTGAAGGAAAATACTGATGTAGAGTCCTTTATTTGGGAACACTCCTAAAAAGCCTATATAATTAATGCTGTAATCCCAGATAAATATTGATTTTTATTCTTGACATCAATTATGGAAACAATGGACCTTTCTTAATGCAAAATCAAATTTTTCTCTACTATCTGTTGCTGTCAGACCCCCCCCCAGAAGTGCTTCTCTTGCCTTCTTCTTCCATTCCAAGCTCTGCTTTCCTTTCAAGATGTTTTTTTTTGCTTTAACTTTGAACTGTTGCTTCTGCATTTAATTTCTGACGAATGCAAGAAGTGATCTTTAACAAATATGCAAAGATAATCAGCTTAATCAAACTGCTTTAAAAGCAGATTAATGCCATTTCTAATTGGGAAGACGAAGGAAGCCTAAATGTTGACCTGCCATTAGTGTATGAGTCAGTGCAGTGACAGATGTTGACAAAACTTGTTTGATGCTTTGGACTCTTATAATTAATTTTATTCTTCACTTATAAAAGCAGAGAGAACAGAAAGTAGAATGAGATCTTTTCAGAATGCTCTGCTGCAGGATGGTTCCATCTGTGCTGTGGGAACATGGCATGTTCCATGTAGCTGTTCTGCTCTCCCTGTCAGGTATTTGAGTGTGCACACCTTCATATCCAGCTGGAATGATGTCATTTAATCCAGGGAATTGGATGATAGACAGGATGGAGAGAGCTGGGGCTGTTCAGCCTGGAGAAAAGGAGGCTCAAGGAGCCCCTTGTGGCTCTGCACAACTCCCTGACAGGAGGGGACAGCCGGGGGGGTCGGGCTGTGCTCCAGGGAACAGGAGGAGAGGGAACAGCCTCAGGGTGGATTTTGGGAACGTTTCTTCATGGAAAGAGCTGTCCAGCCCTGACACAGCTGCCCAGGGCAGTGCTGGAGTCCCCATCCCTGGAGGGGTTTAACAGCTCTGTGAATGTGGCCCTTGGGGACATGGGGCAGTGGTGCCAGATCAGTGGCCTTAAAGGTCTTTTTCAACCTTAAAAGTTCTGTGACACGTGGCACTAAAACCAGAGAATGCCTCCCTGAGGACCAGCATTCCTTCTTCTCCCTGTGCACAGTTTAGAGCTCTGTATTAAGGAGCTGCCTTGCCCCATCCTGCCTCGGGAGCAGCTGCATTCCCAGTGCTCCCATCCCTCTGTGGTTTCCAGATCAGCCACGAGCTGACCACATCCCCCAGCTGGTGGGCAGCTGATAGCAGCACTGTGTTCCTGCTCCTGAGCACGCTAAGAATTGTGTAAAAATAGCAGGGAAAGGAAACTCAAATCCACCAGGAAGAACAGAAAAAGGAGAGAGGAGAGCAACCTGTGAGCTAAAGTGAGCAGGGAGCAGCCAAACCCGGAGGTGATGAAATAAATGGGGGGTGTGTGGTAATCCAAAGAGAAGGTTCCCCTCATGGCAGAACTTGGGTGTGTGGGGACAGTGATATTGGGAAGTTCAAAATGTAAACAGGAATGCAGAACTTCTCATCAAAAACCACACTTGCATAATGTGAGGTTGGGACACGGTGTGGCACAACCACTGTGGAAATACTGTATTACAGCAAAAGGAGGGGAAAATACATCTTCAAAATAGTCAATTAGCAGGAAAAAAAGCTTCATTTGGTTGTGTTTGTGTACATCTTTATGAGGATGACTGGCAGCTAGAGAAAATCTGGTTTTGTTTTTCTCCCCAGTTATTTTTCCCTTGTGCCATTTCCATGCTTATCAAATCATGGCTCTCCTGCTTTGGCTGATAGAGCCTTTCAGCAGAAAAAACTGTAGAGACAACTTTCCAATCACCTAATTAAACAAACACGTTGATTGAAACTTCTCCAGAGTGCTTTTCCTAGCTATTTGCCAATGTTTTATTAAAACAAATGTCAAGAAAAACACTGTCACAGGCTCAAATGATTTAGATTTTGGAGTTCCTGTAGTCCATCACTGCTCAGAGTAGGGCTGACTTTGATGGGGTAGTCCTTGGAATTCTAGGGGTTGGGGTATGGCCAGGGATGAAATTTTTACAATTTGGAAACCATTATTTGGAATTTTCCCCCCCAGCTGTGTTATTACTTGTGTTTCACTGTATGATTTATATACAATGCAACTACTCTACTTCTCCATAACGTCTTCCAAGGAAAAAAAAATCCCATCAGGAACTGCTGTTTTGGAGACCAGCAGAACTCATAGCAACATAGTTTCTTCTTACAGGCAGCTTTCCCCCCTTATTTTGGCAGAAGTTGTTGACTTAGGAAGTGATAACATTGGAGGTTCTTATCAGAGCCCAGCAGCCTTCAGCAGGAATGCTGATGAGCGTGTCAGGGGGGTTTGCTGAGCTCTGGCAGCAAGAAAGCGGAATTATTAATGCTTATATTGGAACATTTTTCTCCTGTTTTTGAACTTCTTGACAAAACTCTTGAGATTTGGTGGCTTCTTCCAAGCCTCATTAAAATCAATAAAAGCTTGTTGCAGATTTTGTGAAGGGCTTTTTTTTTTTCCTCGTTTGGACTGAAACCACACCAAATCAGTCCAGCTCCTGCACCCGAAATGTGTATCGTGCCTTTTGAAAAGCAAATACGTGGCCAGGACACTGTCTCTGAGGAGTCATTCTAGAATTGTATAGTCTGCCTTCAGAGCTTTTTTTTTGTGTGTTTAATAAACTTGCTCCATATTCCCCTCAAAGGTGACTTTGTATCAACAGGCAGCTGTGAAGTTGAACTTGTTGCATGCACAGACTGGAACCTCACAGTCACACTGTGCCCATTCCCATCTGGATGCTGGGCTTGATTATCAACCCATAAAGTTATTGGGATTGGTGCTTGGCTTGTTGGCTGAGAGGTTTTTTAAAAATAAAAACAAAGTTGACCTCTGTTGCAGGTAATGAAATGTTGCTTTTAGAAACTCTTTTATGAAATGGTAAATGGAAGTTTAGCTGAGGTTTTGGACAGCTGGCATTGACACAGGGCTTTTCTGTTAGAGCACATCCTCGGCTCCCTGTTTGTGTAAATACTGAGATTCCATGAGATTCCCTAAGGAGTCCATCATGTGAGATGATAGAATTCCTTCTGGTGCATCTCAGTTTGTGTTAGAATCTTAGAATCATGAAAACCCTGCATGGGAAGGGACCCACAGGATAACCCAGCCCCTGTCCCTGCCCAGACCCCCAACAATCCCAGCCTGTCCATCCCTGGCAGCTCTGGCAGCTCTGGCAGCCTCGGGGCCGTGCCCATTCCCTGGGGAGCCTGGGCAGTGCCCAGCACCCTCTGGCTGAGGGAAGAACCTTTCCCTGATCCCAGCCTGAGCCTGCCCTGGCCCAGCTCCAGCCCCTCCCTGCTCCTGTCCCTGTCCCAGAGATGGGAGCTGCCCTCAGGAGGAGCTGCAGCCCCTGAGGAGTCTCCCCTCAGTCTCCTCTGCTCCAGCTGAACATTCCAAGTGCCCTCAGCCTCTCCAAACCCTTCCCCATCCTCATGCCCCTCTTTTGGTCCATCTCCACCAGCTTTACCTCCTCCTGACATTGTGGTGCCCAGAGCTGTCTCCAGCACTTGAGGAGAGGCCACCCCAGAGCAGAGCTGGGCACTCCCCTCCCTCACCCCTCTGCCAGTGCTGGGCCTGGGGCACAACTCTGAAATGTACCATTTCTGATGCACAACTTTGTCAACTTTTTCTTTCTACTCTGTCAGTCCTAAAATTATATCTCCTTTTTCTGTGTATTACTTCTTTTCCCTGTCCTAAGTCATAAACTAAAGGACACAATGAACGCAAAATACAGCAGTATTTTATTTCATCTACCACAATGGGAAAATTATCAGTAGTTGTGGCACATCAAAGTATAGGCAAACTATTTCCAGCAGCAGGATTATATAGTGGAGAAATTAGACTTTCCAGGCACATCCAGATGCAGTGTGCTACTGGGAGAGTATCCAAGTTTCTGTGAAGAGCAAATCTCTGGATACAAGGGAGTGGTGTCCCATCAGTTTGGCTGCTTGTGTGCTTTAGGAGCAATTGGGCTAGTCTGGAACTTTTAATTTTAGGGTTTGGGTATTTTAGCATTAAACCTTATGTCCTTCTGATGCCACAGGAGCCATCTGTTGGAGTGACTGTAGGAATGAAGCAGATCAGATATTTTCTCCATGTAATTTTTGACAAATGTATATTTTTGGCACAATATCTCATTTTTGATGCAATAAGTGTTTGGACAGCACTTGAAAGTCCAGAGAAAAGGGCTTGGCAGGAGTGGCCTTGTGAGCATTGCTGATCCCTGGGATTTTGGCACCATTGGACCAAAGCACATGGACAGCAGTCACTGTTTGGGGGGTCTTCATTGGCTTTCTTGGGGCCAGAAATGCCAGTTACAGTGGAAAATTAAACCCACTTTGAAGATCAGTATAATAAATCCAGTTGGATCTTCTAGAAAACTTTCTCCTGTAGCTCATATTGTGAGGTAATTCAGGTTTTGTTCACTCACTTATGAAATTCTGATTTGCTTTGTGGCCATGATTTCAGAACTGCTCCTTGCCAGAAAAGAGGCTTTATCCACGTGTATCCATGGGAATCCAGTCCTGGAATTCCCTCTGTGGGCATGTTAAGCTCTTGTTACAACTACAAGGCACTCAGACTTGCTCTTTTTCCTCTTGAATTAATCCAAACTCCCCTCACAGTGCCGTGTCCTGTCCAGGCTCCTGGTTCAGAAGTGTTTTTTTTCAAGGGAAGTTCATGTTTTAAAGTGTTGCCTTTGTATTTGCAGCTGCCAATGTGAAGTATCAGAGAAGAACAGTTGGAACTTTCTGGGACAAGAGAGGACTGTTTACTCTCTCATTCTTCGGTAAGAATTGCATGTTTATGGTTTCTGTGCTCATCATTGATTATTCTCTTCATTAAATAAAGTGTTTTCCAAGATCTTAGACAGAAATTAGTCTTTCACTGAGTTGGAGTTTGCAACCTTTAATTATTGAAAAGGAAGGTTCTTGACTCTTAGTTGTGCCCAAGCTTCAAACACGATTCTTTGTCCTGCTCCTATTCTTGAATAATGTGCAAATATCCACAGCTGCTCTCCCAGTAAATCCTGCTGAAAGTTACTGAGTCCCTTCAGCCTGTGGTGTCAGGAAGGAGGAGAAACCTTCCTGTCAGGGACTGAAACAGGGGAAACTGTTTATCCTTATCTCAGAAATTTCCTTCCACCTGCCAAAGGGGGAGAAGTGCTTTCAGTTTGCAACAGAAGCATCTTTGCTCAAGGTACAGCACATTCCTGAATGTTCAATTCTCAAATTTTCTTATGTTCCTTTGCCAAAAAATTTGAATTCCAAACTCAGAGGGGAACTGTGCTGCAGTATGTAAACTGCTCAGGGGGTCAGCTCAGTCTGATTTTGATATTAAAATAAATGGAATTCAGTCTGGATGGGGGAGGTAAGGGAACAAAGTGAAATGCTTGGATTCTTCCTTTTTTCTTTTTTCCCTCCAGTTTTTCCTTTTCCTTGCTGAAAGTCCAAGTGCATTTAAATATATGTGAATTTAAACAGTCCTTTATTTAGCTAATCTTTTTTGTTTAGAATCACTGGCAAACAGATGGTTATTGCTACTCTTAATTATGTACATAATTTTAACCAGAAGGCACATCTGAAACAATAGGTAATTAAGATGTTCCCATGGAGGCTGAACAGAGTCTGAGGTTACAACCTTTGCTCATCGTTTATCCTTTTAAGCAGAACATAAGGATGGAGAATTAACAAGACCATTTTCCTTTTTCAGAATTGCAGGTAAAAGGACAGACAATAAATTGATAACATCACCTTTTTTTGGCCTCAGTCCTGATCAAATCCAATATTTGTACCAATAAAACCAAGTTTCACTGCTCTGTGTATAAACTGGCTGCTATTTTTATGTGATCCTATTGATAAGGAAGAATGTGAATTGAAGGCTGCTTTCCTGGCCAGGATTTTTTTTATCTGAGCTGTGTTTGTGCCTTTCCATTTCACTTCTGGAAAATGGGTTTTACAATCAGGGCAGAGATGTAGTTGAACAAAATGAGAATTCTCCTTCCATTCTGCAGTCCTAGAAGTGGTGTGGATCAACCTGAGGATGGGTTTGTGCAGCCACTTGGTGCTGGGCTGGCATTGTCCCCAGCTGTCCCTGGGAGCAGCATGGTGGGGAGGCTCAGGAGTGCTTGCTGGAGCTGATGACATGAGGAATGTTCTTACTTCCAAGGCTTCTAAAGCCAGAAATGCCCTTATGAGGTGTCACCAGTCACTGGGATCCTCCTTCTGTTCCCATGGAAAGAGTTTGGTGAACTGGAAGTGGGTTAGAAAGCTTTGGGATAGGAAGAAATGTGGATTGAGGAGTGGTTTGGGCTGTCCTGAGCAGTGTGTGGTGCATCCCTGCTCCTAGAGCTGTTCTCTTTTCCTTTTGCTCAGCCCATGCCCTTGAGCTGCTGAAGGGACTGGGATCAGCTCATGGATGGGATGGGAAAGGAATCATTTCTCTCTGTCCATCAGCTCAGAGAGCCTCATTGTAACAATTCAGCCTTTTTGTTATTTCTGTCAGCAATTTTCAGCACTCCTTTGGTGGCAGGGAAGTCACTGAAGCATTTCACTGATGGCCAGCAGCAGCCAGAGCAGTGTTTGCTTTAGAACCAGTCCTATAACTTCTTGTACCATTTATCTTGGCAGCATCACCCTTTGGGTCTGATAATCCTGATCCAAACTGAAACAGGCAGAATTTTTTTCCACACAACTTCCCAAAATTCACCTTAAAAAGGAAGATTCTCACATGGAAAAAGCCACACTGTCACAGTAGAAACTGTTCTGCACTGAATGCAGGAGTTAGACTGAAACTTAGTACTTTGGGAAGTCTCTGCTGGAGGTTTATGCTGGATTTTAGGAGCACAGTTGTAAGATATTTTAAAAGACCCAATTTTCTAAGCTAATACTGGTTTTATTAATACATAGGTAGTTATATAATAAAGTTATAAATTACATATGTCTTATCAGACTGAAGTATAAAAGAATTTTTTCCAGCATAGTGCCTATTAAATTAAAACTTTTCCTCAGAGATACTAGGCAAGCTTCAAATTAGTAATAAAGCACATTTTTTAAATTAAATTGGTATTTCTTTTCTAATTGTGTGTGAAACTGAAGGAGTTCTTTGCAATAACAAGGCATTTTTTATATCACACAGTCCTGGAATGGTTTTGGTGGGAAGGCACCATCCTGTGCCCCCCCCTGCCATGGCAGGGACACCTCCCACTGTCCCAGGCTGCTCCAATCCCAATGTCCAACCTGGCCTTGGGCACTGCCAGGGCTCCAGGGGCAGCCACAGCTGCTCTGGGCACCCTGTGCCAGGGCCTGCCCACCCTCCCAGGGAACAATTCCTTCCCAATATCCCATCCAGCCCTGCCCTCTGGCAGTGGGAAGCCATTCCCTGTGTCCTGTCCCTCCATCCCTTGTCCCCAGGATTTTATATCTACATTTTGCACTAATTTTTAGTGAATCCATTGCAGTTTGAGCTCAATTCTTTTCCCCCTTTTATGTAAATATATTTAAAACACACATATTGAAGATCCTTGATGTGCTGCTCCTTTGCCCTCTGTCAATATTCCATACCATGGATGTGTTTAGGGCTCCCTGCAGGGCTGGGAGCTGATGGATTGACGTGATTTTCTCTGTCAGCCTCAATACTGATAATTTGAAACACATTTAGAAGTAAAGTGAGATATGAACTTGGGATGTGAACTGAGAACTGACTGCACTCCTGTGATGTATTTTCATTTGTAAGTTTTGTGTGCCTCAGTCTGGAAACCCCATAAATACCTGAGTGAATCCCTGTTGAGTAGAAAAGGGAAGAACCTACCTGGATTTAAAAACCTGAGTGTAAAATCAATTTCAAACCCAAATTGTAACTCCTGTATTCACTTCAGTCATTAACTTCCTAATTGAGTGATTTGCATAAACCTCAGGACTGTGTTAATATTCCCAGAAAATGTGCACATGATCAAAGTTTGGGGGGTTCTTGTATGGGGAGAGAGCAAGTCCCCAGTGTAGTGATCTGGAACTCATGGAAAGGTCAGTGCAGGAAAATGGATATTTTGGTCTATCCATGGATATCCAAAATGAGCCATAAGTGTAAAATGAGGATTTTTATCCCAATAGGAATTCCATTTCATATGCCATAGTTGAAGCAAGCTTGTTCCAGGAGGATCCAAGCTCTGCATTTCACACCAGATCAGCCTAAAGGATCCCAACAATCCCTTTGGATTTGTAACCCACAGATTTCTGATTCACCATCTGCAAACAACTTGGGAGAAAATTCTGGGGGAGCCAGAAAGATGAACATGTTTTAATTTAAATTATATAAACACTGGTCTAATTGCTGCCTTCACACAGGTGTTCTCCCAGCAGCACATCTAAAGGTAATTTTTCAGGATGAACAGAAGGAACCAGACACATTTTGAAACAATTTTGGCTCTCAGGAGACAGAGCTTCTATGGATTTCATCTTTTCATAATTACTGTTTGCTCTCAGTTTTCTAACAGTTACATTCACAGTCTTTAAAAGTTAATTTATTTGCCAAAAGAAAAATGAATCTTATTTCATAATTATACTTCCTTGGTTTTCTAGATTTTAATAAGTGAAGAGCACAAAGTATTGCAAGTAAAGACGAGGATTCCTCCTCCTGCCCAGGGCCTGTCATGGTAAGCAAAGGGGCTTTGTGGGGTCTGTGACAGAGCAGAAGAGTTTAAAATGGGAAAACATTGAGGAATTAATGTTTACATGTGGGGTTGTTGAGTTTTAGGCAGAGTGCTAATGTATTTTGCCTAATGCTGCTATTAATCTTACAGCTTTTAATGACTTTATTAATCAGGCTGTAGGAAGGAAAGTTGTTGCTAATACCAAATTTGTTGTCTGAGGGCCTGTGTTGGAGAGCTTAGAAACTTCAAGGAGTTCCTGCTCCTGGAATTCTCTGGACACTTTTCCTTGGCTGTGGATGGTTGGGGAAGGTGGCAGCAGGTGCCAGTGCTGCAGGTGACTGTCACACTTTGTTCCTCAGGATGAGGAGACTCAGCACAGCCTTGAATGCATCCAGGCTAATCAGATTTTTCCCAGGAAGCAGCTGATCCGAGAGGATGAGAACCTTCAGGTAATCACCACACTGCTCCTGTTCAAATCACACTGCCTCCAGCTGGTTATGGATTCTCTGGCCTCTCCTCTAGAGTTTTAATTCACAGTTAGCACAGAAACTCTTTTTTCTCTTAAATACTGCTGTACTGTTGGTAGGACAGAGAACTTAGGAATTTTATTACAGGAAATTCCTTCAGGTGTCTGAAAAATATCACTGCTACCTGTGCACTAATTCCAAGGGTCGGGTTTTACTCCAGAGTTTAGAACTCTGTTGTTTTGGAAAAGCAGCACTATGCTGATTAAACACTGATTATTGTGAAACCAAAAGTCTTCTGTTGCACAAAACCTGATATTTTAAAATGTCTTTATTTTCCAAAGCTCTTTTTGAAATCAGTTTAGTTCAAGTGATTTACCATAAAATCATGGAATAGTTTGGGTTGGAAAGGACTTTAAAGCCCATCCAGTTCCACCCCTGCCAAGGGGTGGCAAGGACACCTTCCACCTTCCCAGGCTGCTCCCCGTGTCCACCCTGGCCTTGGACACTGCCAGGGATCCAGGGGCAGCCACAGCTGCTCTGGGCACCCTGTGCCAGGGCCTGCCCCCCCTCCCAGGGAACAATTCCTTCCCCATATCCCATCCAGCCCTGCCCTCTGGCAGTGGAAGCCATTCCCTATGTCCTGTCCCTCCATCCCTTGTCCCCAGTCCCTCTCCAGCTCTCCTGGAGCCCCTTCAGGCCCTGCAAGGGGCTCTGAGCTCTCCCTGGATCCTTCTCCTCTCCAGGTGAGCACCCCCAGCTCTCCCAGCCTGGCTCTCCATGTAGACACTCTTACATAACTGAAGAGTTTCATTGTAATATAAAGTATTTTTATTTGATTCAAACTACTTTGGTATAAAACCAGATCACTTTCAAGTTGAGCATTTACACTTTCCACCCAGCTCAGCTAAACTGGGCTTAAGTCACATTTTTAATTATCCATTGACAATTTCCATGTGTGGTGTAATCAACTGCAGGTTTCTGACTTTATGAAGCAGCAGCTTTTTGTGCATTTTCATATTTACTGTGAGAAATAGGAAGCAAAAAGCTTGATTTGTTCAAGCACAGCTTTTTAGCATTTAGGGATCCAGCCTAGGCTGGTTACCTGGGTTTGCTGGGTGAATAGTGGGGAAAGAGCAGGGAACATTATTCAACCTGGATGTTGTGCCTACTTTACGATAAATTTAATAACATTATGGAAATGCCACTCTCCATTAAGTAAGGAGTGAGAGTATAAATCAGGGGCTTTGTCAGCCTGCTTGCCAAAATGTGAGGATATTTTTCATAAAAATTCATTGCTTTCCCTGATCAGGCACTTACCACTGAGGAAAAGTAACATAAAATAAGGGATCATTTCAGAAAAAGGCTGCAATTAACCTCGGAGCCAACCTTACCTGATGTTCCTCCTTAGCAGCAATAACGGGGCTGAATTCTCAGCAGGCTTTGTTTGATTTCTTGTGCTGCAGGAGGGGCAGATCTTTGGGAAATGGTCTCTGTAATCAGATTTTTGCTGCCTTCCTGCAGGTGCCGTTCATTGAGCTCCACGGGGAGAGCACGGAGTACGTGGGACGAGCAGAGGATGCCATCATTGCCCTTTCCAACTACAGGCTCCACATCAAATTCAAGGAATCTGTTGTGAATGTAAGTTCTTCCAGGTGTTCTGAGCTCAATGGAAATAACAGAATTTGAGATAAGAGTACAGTGATCTCCCCTTTTAAGAATGAAAAATCTTTCTCTGATGTTCAAATCGATTACCTGGGGACAATAAATATGTATTTAGGCACCAAAAGGTGACTCAGCAGCTCTGAAAATCAGGTGTCATAAGGAAATGTCACATCCTTCAACCTTCACAGCTGGCTGTGTCAGCCACCTGCTGTGTCCCCAAGCTCAGTGAGGAGGAATAGTCCAAGTTCCAAGAGGCTTTTGGAGCACCTAAACCTGATTTAGGAGCTCCAGAAGGCGGGAGTGGGTCCAGCTGCTGAAGTTCTGTGCCAGATGTTGGGTGGTTTGAGTGCAGGTTCCTCACCTTCAATGCACTTCTTAGAGAGTTTTATTCCAAGTGTCCATTCCTTAAAGTGGTTCCATCTGCACCTCCTCTGGTACCAGACACAGCTAATGGGTGTTGGACAGTCCTGGGCAGTGCTGTGGTGCTCACACAGACCAGTCTCACCAGCTGGAAATCAAGAGTGTCCTGAGGAATGCCAGTGAATGATGGAGTTCCTTTATTAGAGAAGCCATTAGACCATGAACTGCACTTCCTGTCCCTAAGATAATTAGGGATATTACCTTATAGGGGTTTTCAATTCAGTATTTTTGAGCATAGCAAGAACTGATGTTTTCTCAAATCACGTTCCTTGATTGTGTTCAGGGAGAAGTCCACAGAAGCTTGTCAATATTCCCATGTTAATTTTTCTTCCTTGACTTTCACATGCAGTGTTCTGCCTTCTCATTCTGTGTGATAGCTCATTATCATCAGCATCATTAACTAGAAATAATCGGAGTATGAGGTAGAGCAGTATATAAATCATTCTTTGTAACCATATATATCACTAATAACTTCCTATGAACTCCACTGAAATCCAGGGCTTGGGATGTCTTTAAAGATAAAACACTCTTCAGTAATGAAGAACCATATTTAAATTGCTATTTTTGCCAGTAGTAATCCTTTTGGTTATTGTTGACCAAAACTGTTGATCAGATGGTGATTTTCTAATTCAAATCTTCACTGAGTACTTTTTGATTGAGTTCATCTTGATTCTTTCCTGCTGTTTTTATGCCCCCACAGCTCTTCAGCAAATACCTATAAGCAATTCTTCATTCCTGGGGTGTGGCTTTTCCCTCTTGTTTGGTTACAATTCCCTGGCTGTGAAAATGGTGCTGTGACACCTCAGTGAGCAGCACAGAGCTCCAGATCACCTGGGCTGGGAAATAAATCCATTCAAAGTTGTTAATGTTCCCATTGCAACAGTGCAGAAAAGGGCTGCGTGTGGAGATCTTTCCCATGGATAATTTCCTAGATCTCAGTGCTAATAGGAACATGGTGTTTCAAATGCAAAAACAAAAGGTCCCACAGACCATGCATAAACTGGAGGGATTATGACATTCAGGGGTGTTGACTTACATTTATCCACAGGATAAAAGTGCAGACTCAACAGGGATCTCTCGGTGCACAGGGGAGGTTTGGTTCCCAGGCCCAGCTCTATTGATTCCTTAAGAAAATGTCAGACTTTGCAGCTGCTGAGTGTTTCTGTCTAATCACTTTCCTCCCTGTAAGCCAATTGCATTGATGGGAGAATTAACATTTTAGTGGAGTTTGTGGAAGCATGGATTGCATGTAATCTCTTTCCAAT
The DNA here is from genome assembly GCA_013397375.1 of Toxostoma redivivum. Classification (NCBI taxonomy): domain Eukaryota; kingdom Metazoa; phylum Chordata; class Aves; order Passeriformes; family Mimidae; genus Toxostoma; species Toxostoma redivivum. The sequence continues at coordinate 159,658 of VXBI01012088.1, forward strand.
GGTGGATTTTGGGCACAGTACCAAAGAAAAGTCATGACTGGGGGGAGTTTGATGAGGAGATGAGTTTTAATGTGAGCTCTCCTTTGCTTGGAAAAATGGTTGGATTGTGATATTCCCTGTGTCTGTGGCTGTTGTGGCATAATCCTTGTCTTGTCCTCAGGCCATACTGCCCCAATTCTTCACACTCAGAGCACAACAATAGTAAGAGAAGAGGGGGCTCAGAGGTGGCCTTCAAGACAAACCCAAAGCATCATCAGCTGTAATTAAAAGCAAACTTTGCTTTGGACACTCCTTGTGGGTTCCATGAACCCAGGAGGGATTCAGCTCCCTCCACCCTGGAGCCCTTCAGAGCTGTCCTTGCATCCTCAGTGCCTCCATGTGCCACCTCATCCCATGCTCCAGGACACCCAGTCCTGACCCTGTGCTTGTTAAAGCCACCAGCCTGCACCATAACCCTGACATTGTTCCAGCTCTGAGCTGGGAAAACAAGGAGGAAATCCCAATTCCAGCTCCCAGGGCCTGGGTGCCACAGGAGGGCCTGGAGAGGTTTGGGCCAAATGAGGCACAGGGAGGGTCTGTGGCAGGGGCACTGGTGCTCACAGCAGGCTGGCTATGATCCACTGCATCCCTCTGGGAATTGTGGGCATGGAATGGGATGTGGGGGGATTGGTTCAGCACTGAAAATATAACTTGTGCTTTTTCTAACTACAGAGCTGTAATTCTCTAAATATATCTCGTACTGCTCTTAGATAACAGACAGCTCCAGTCATCAAAATCATTTTAAAAACCCCCCAAAAATAAAAAGTTGGAGTTGTAGAAGGTTGCTGTTATTTAAAATGAGATAATTTCAAATAAGAGATACTGCAAGAGCAGGATGCTCCTGTACTTCCTATAATGGGATGTAATTTGCCTCAGATAACAATGCATGTTTATTCTTATAAAAGCAAAAATGATTGCTTCTCCCTGCCTGGTTTCCATGCCATTATTAGAGGGAAGTGCCTGCAGGTAGAATTGATGGCTCTTCCAGGAAAGGGCTCTGGGTGTCAGACTGGCAGCAGCCTGAAGGATGTGCAGGGGGAAGGGAAGGTTATCAGGGAGGGAATGATGGGAGATAATTCCACAGAGCTTTGCTGGGGAAGAATAATGGCCAGGAAGGAGATTGAAAACACCAGAGGACCAGAGGACAGATTTTTATGACTGGGAAGGAAAATTAAAAAGATTAATGGGAAGGTTGTCCTGAAGAAAAAGCTGCAGATTGTGAGGGAATCACTGGTGGGCTGTCAGAGGGGAATGGATGGCTGGGGAGCAGAGGGCACAGGGAAAGGGCGGGAAACAAGGAGGGACTTTGGAAGAAGGAAATTAAAAATAACGCAGGAGGAGAAGAATTAGTTTGTCATTAGAGTGCAGACAGAAGGAAGAAGAGCCACAAGCAGAATGCCAGGAGGAGGGAAAAGGTGGAGAACAGCTTAAATGAAGATAGACATGGGAAAAAACAGAATAAAGCAAGGCTTGGGGAATAAAAAGATAACAGACAAAGCAGCTCTGGACTTAAAAAGCAAGTCTGAATCTTGACTTGGCTGGGAAAGATGCCTTACTTTCCATGTTGGTCCATTGAATTCAGTGGTAGATTTAAGTAAGTTACTCCAGAGTCATTTAAGTTGGCAAAGCCCTCCCAGGCTATTGAGTCCATCCTCTGACAATCCCCACCTTGTCCTCAGCCTGGAGCACTGAGTGCCACATCCAGTCCTTCCTGGGACCCCTCTGGGGATGGGGACTCCCAACCTGCCTGGGCAGCTCCTTCCAATGCCTGACTACCCTTTCCATGGAGAAATTCCTCCTGGGAATTATGAGGTCTCTGTGGGGCTGGAAGATTCTCCAGTCTGAGCTCCATTCCTGTCCTTTGATCAGACAGAACTCTGACCTTTTACCTGCCTGGCAGACTGGGATCAAGCAGGAGAAGGCTTGGAAGGAATAAACACGTGAAATACAGGGATCAGCTGTGGAACAGAGCACTTGGTGTGGTCTGTGCTGCACTTTAGTCCTCTGCTGCTTTGGTGGAGTCACACACAGCCAGGCTGAGCTTAGGGAGACACAGAGGGGCTCTCACAGGAGGGAGTCCTCATTTCCTGCCCCTTCACATCACTGACTCTGTCACAGATCTCAACCAGTGACAGTGCTGAAAACATGGACAGAAATTCAAGTTCCAGCTTTATTTGAAATCCAGATTTGAAAACCCAAACCACCGGGCTGTGGAGTCAGACACTCTCTTGCCAAGTGCTGTCCATGGGTTTCCTGTCATTTCATGTCCATTTTCAACAGAAGGAGCAGAGTAACTCCCCTGTCCCAGCCTTGCTGGGCACAGCAGGGGAGGGTTGCTGGCTCCAGAGCTGCCTCTGATTGTGGTCTGACATGGGCTGAGCATTAAAAGTCCCTGCCTGTTGTAGCTGGGGGCTGTGAGCTCTGGGCAGTGATTTGGGAACACTCTGGGCTCTGTCTGAGGTGCTGCCCTGAGCTGTGCCTGCCCTCCCCAGAGCCTCCCTCTCCTGGACACAGCATTTCCCTGAGCTTGCTCCAGGGAGCTCCCTACTCAGAGGAGGTTTTCCCTTGGTTTGTATTTTTGAGACATCTCTTTTCCTTTCCTGCTGGTTTTAGTTAATTTCTTTTTTTTTTCATTCCACCAAAATTTTTAAGCTTTTTGGTTCCTGAGAACATGCTGTCTTGATTCCTTATCCTGGAGCTTTGATTGGAGGTCTTCAAGAACTTGCCCAAGCATGTGAAGAAGCCCTGGCTCCTCCAGCCACATCTTGTAAGCCCCAAGCCAGACCTTAAACTGCTGGATCTTAGTCCTGTGGTGGCAAAAACCAGAGTATTTGAATGTTACTAAAGGATAGCAGAGGTTTTCATTGCCTTGTGCAATGTCCATATAAGCTACTAAACAATTCAAACAGATTTGTGCTTCACATAATTAGAGGTATTACCTAAATTAAGACAGTTATTTATGGCTTCTGTTCATTTAAGGCAATAGGGTACACTTGCCCATCTCAGCTAAAGTTCCAAAACTAATATTGAAGATTAATATTTTCATCTTGTGGATTTTCTCATCCTCAAAGGTACTTGCATGTGCTGTCATGTGTTGCCTGACCAACTTGCTGCTGGTTAAACATGCCAGGAAACAGAAGTGTCTATAACTGCACTTCAGCTGGGAAAGATTCAGCATTATCACTCTAAATTCAGCTGCTTCCATTACAAGTGTTGATCTAAACAGGCCAAAGGGTTTTTCCCTGAGGAGGAAATATTGGATATTGCCATAGAAAAGCATCCAGACTGCAGCAATCTGTTAAGGGGATCTTGCTTTGAATACCATCAGCTAAAAATATATTGAGATTCCTAAATTTGGACCTATAAGAGAGAAAGCTGCTTCCATGAGAGAGGAGCTGGGGTGTCTGCTGCCTTTCCTGCAGCCTTCTCAGCTGCCCCCATGGGATCCCTTAAGGCTTTTGGACTACTCAGGTCTGGAGCTGGAACATGAATAATACCTGGTACCAAACTTCAGAGCTGCTGAAGTAATTCCACGTGCATTCCTTTGCTTCCCTCTCTTCAGATTTCATGTAGCCTACAATAAATCCTTGGGGGATATGCAAAGAAATTACCTTTACTGCTGCTTAAATGAAATAATCTGATGTGTTTAATTGCAGGTTCCATTGCAGCTCATTGAGAGTGTGGAGTGCAGGGATATATTTCAGCTTCACTTGACTTGCAAGGACTGCAAGGTTATAAGGTAGGAGAGGCTCAGTGTTAAAGGGGGGAAAATTTACTTTCCAGGTGCCATGGGCAGCTGGGATGGTTCAAGGAAATGGAGTTTCTTACTTGATTTCCCTCAAATGCTTTTTATTTTGTCTGATTTTTGTACAACGTGGGCTGTGTGTCTCGTTGTGATTCAGGACAGCAGCAAATCTGGCTCTGAACCCACGTGGCTGATCTTGGTTTTATTCTGAAACTGATTTTAGTCTCACTGTGTCTCTGCTTTGCAATCAGTTGTAATACATTGATATATCCATAATATATTGAAGCAATATCTCCATGTCAGAAGGTACAGAAGTAGATAAAGCCACTGATACACACATTGCAAATGTGTTCAATCAAGATTTGGGGTTTGGAGGCTTCATCCACCCTGCATTTTCAGCACCCTTGAGGGTACAGTCACTATCCTTGAGGCATGGTGACCTCCTGGAACAGAAAATGAGGGAGTAAGTGAAAAGAAAGTGCAGGAAGGAGGTAAATGCAGGTGTGCAGGCAGCAGTAACTCCTGGCTGTCCTTCCCCACACTCCAGACCCAAGCCAGGGCTCTCTGAGCTGCCCAGCCTGAGCTGGCACCTTGCTGGGTTTTTTTGTTTTTTTTTAAACTTTTCTGCTGCAGAAATTAATTTTGATCTATGAACTTTAATTAAGAGGGGAACATTTATTTTTGATTAAATGTTTGCTGGCTGTACCTTTTGTGTAATGAAAGTAGCCCCAGCCATCTCAGAGCACTCAGAATGTTTAACAGGTCAGCTGCTTCCTGAAAGGCTGTTTTTTCACCAGGACTGATTTTACTTTAGAAGTAATATTTAGTTTAATTTGAATTCCATGTTTAACTTCCTCTTCACTTTTTGCTCTTGACATTTAAGAAAGTCACCCTTCCTCCCTACATTAATTTGTTATTTCCCTTCAGTTGTAGAATGAATACAAATTATTTGTATTTTTGCCATCCTTATCAATTTCTCTTCAAAATTGCATCTCCAGGACTGAGGACTTGTTGATGGTTGGGAGATGGTGAAATTTTGGGACTGAGACAAAAGAGTTAGAATATATTCTTGTTCTTTTTCATGAGCAAACTTTATATTTTGAAAAATAGAATCCAAGTGGAGATAATACTTGTTATTTACACCACTAACTTCAAAAGAATTTAGAAGGAATTTAGGGTGAGATGTATCTTCTCTGAGTGTGGATGTTTAATAGAGAATTATCCTGTCTCAGTGAGTAGCCTGGGCTTGCTTTACAGTCAGTGATGGGAAGTAAATAAACACCTCAGGCTGCAGTTCCTCACAACTCTTGGGAGATGTTGGACATGGCTTTTCCTTTCCACCTTGTGGCTCTGAGCTATTTGCAGGTAGGGGAGATAAATCTGCCCCCAGGGAATGCAGATGCCATCATTAACCAGGACTGAGCCGAATGGAAATTCCTGGGCAATATTTAATAACTAGAAAATCTTAAAGAAAAATGTCAGGGCAAAATAAATCACTGGTTTACTTCCACCCTTTTACTCTAAAGAGTCCAGGAATCTTCTTTGAAAAGAAAAGCTAATGTAATTTTAATGCACTGCTTTGAAGGTTGGTTTCTCCTGTGCAGGGAATATTCTCTCTGCTTGTTGTTAGTCTGTAACACTGGGCAGAGCTCAGTCTGTGCTTCCCAACAAAGCCAGAAAGAGAAGGGTTTAAAAAGGACATTAAAACTCATCTCACTCCATCCCTGCCATGGGCAGGGACCCCTTCCATACCCCAGGCTGCTCCCAGTGTCCAACCTGGCCTTGGGCACTGCCAGTGATCCAGGGGCAGCCACAGCTGCTCTGGGCACCCTGTGCCAGGGCCTGCCCACTCTCCCAGGGAACAATTCCTTCCCAATATCCCATCCAGCCCTGCCCTCTGGCAGTGGAAGCCATTCCCTGTGTCCTGTCCCTCCATCCCTTGTCCCCAGTCCCTCTCCAGCTCTCCTGGAGCCCCTTCAGGCCCTGCAAGGGGCTCTGAGCTCTCCCTGGAGCCTTCTTCTCTCCAGGTGAGCACCCCCAGCTCTCCCAGCCTGTTCCTGTCTATAGGACTGTGGTTATAGTTAGATTAGATGATATTATAGTAGATTATAATGTGTGGGATAGTTTTCTGAGTTTCCCCCTGATTGCAGCAGCCAGAAGGTGCTGTTACACATTGCTGTCTTTGACCTGAATGATCTTGCCTTGCTTTCATAGGTAACACATGGAGCAATGTCCCCTCATTTCTGGCACAGCACACCCTGGTTGTTCCCAGTCCCAGAACATTGCTGCTCAGTCAGTCCTGACTCCCTAAGTGTTTCCTTACTCATTCCACAGGTTTCCTTTTACTTCCCATTAAAGTGCACATGGAAGGAAGTTGTCAATATGGTGTTTATCCTCACTTTGTGCTGTCACAGAGCTTTTCATGCTCAGCCTGTCACCTTCTGGAGTGGCCTCTCTTACTGAAAGTCACCCTGGACTGTTTGTCTCTGGGCCAGGTGTCAGTTCTCCACGTTTGAGCAGTGCCAGGACTGGCTGAAGAGGCTGAACAATGCCATCCGCCCCCCGTCCAAGATCGAGGACCTGTTCTCCTTCGCCTACCACGCCTGGTGCATGGAGGTGTACGCCAGTGAGAAGGAGCAGCACGGGGACTTGTGTCGGCCAGGTACGTGGGGACAGCCTTGCCATCACCCAAGCAGCACCTGCATATCCCCACAAGTCACTGCCATGCCTTTGATTCAGTCAGTCAGGTGTAGAACCAACAGCATTTTGTTCACCATAGCAGCAGCTTGCAGTCTAAACCATTTGGGGTTAATTGTCACGTTTTTTGTCTGGAAAATATCTCCAGAATGGATGTTGGGGAGGAGAAGGGAGACCCTGAGCTACTCCTGAGGTTCATTCACAGCCACAGGCAGTGATCTTTTTTAGTGGAATACCATCTTTGCTGCAGAGCTTTAGAAGCCCACAAGTAAATAAAATAAAAAGCTCAAACTTGGCATGCTGGTGGTTGTAGCACTTGGTTGAGTATAAGAAATCTGATTTCCAGGCACTCTGTGATCTCCTGTCAGTCATGATTTACTGCCTCAGGGAAGTGTCCCAGTTCCCAGGCTGAGAGATGTTCCTGGGATTCTGCCCTTGCTGCTGAGGCTGCTCTGGAGCTGGGCACAGGCTCTCGTGCCTGTGCTGTCTGGGGAGGAGCAGGGATCACACAGTGGGAGGAGGAGCTCCCTGGCCCTGTTCCTTTTCACACAGTTCATTAGCAGCTTCTGGAAAATGCCAAAAAAGCCCTCAGAGCAGAGTTTCACACCCAGGGCTTTTCCCTCCTAACTACATTTGGGAAATGGGAACTGGCAGACCTTGCTGAGTCTCATCTTCCTTGCTGAAACAGAGGGACATCAGCCTGATGCTAGGTTAGGATAATCCTGGAATCATGGTTGGGATTGGAAGGAACCTTAGAGCCCATCTTACTCCTCCCTTTGCCATGGGCAGGGATACCTTCCACTAGACCAGGTCTTGCCAAGTCCAGCCTGGCCTTGGACACTTTAAGAATAAGAAGCAACATTTACCTTTTAATTAACTTTTATCAATCAAATTATTTTCTTGCAGCTTTGTCTATCAAATAACTTCCTTTAATATAACTTTATCTCTGTGTAGCTGCCTGTGGCTGGGGGCAGATGTTCTTCTTCAAAGAGCTGAATTATAGCTGAAATAAATCAGTGTGAATGTGGTTGAAGAAGTCAGTCCCAAGACACATTGTCATTTCTCTTCTATGTCCAAGGAGCCCATTATTTGGTAGATACAGACAAAAGTACTAAAGTGCTTCAAAATCCATCCAAGTGTCAACAAAACATATTTTCTGGGAAAAATATGTTAGCAGTGTCTGTAGTAGAGATCCAGGCTGTGGCTCACAGGGTCAGCTCTAATAGGAAACACAAGCTCACAAATACCTCCCTTGCTTTTCCTAGGATTTTGAGAGTGGATTGGGATGCTTCTAAACATTATCAATGTTGGCTCTAAGTGCTTCTTAAAATACCAGCAGTTCAGGAGAAATGGTCAGAATATTAAGGTTGAGGTTTTGTTTCCTAGAGGAAAACCTGTGGCTTCACAGTAGCTTAAAATCAAGAGGGAAAAATCAAACAGAATATTTGATTTTCATGTAGCTTTATGTGTTTTTCTTAAAACCCACCAGGCTGAGCAGTGTTGATTTGGGCTATTTCCAGTATTCTTATTTGCTATCCAAAAAAATCCTTAAGGATGTAGCACAAGTTTTAAGGTGCAGCTGATGGAGAAGCCCATCCTTGTGATGTTCCAGTAAAAGAATCAATGGGATTTTTAAATTTAAAAAGTCACTGCTAAGGACAAATCTGGCAGAGGTTGTTGCCTGGAATGTGTTCTCTAATTCCACCTCTGCTCTTGATAAAGGACCTTTATAACACTGCAGTTAATTAAGTTCTGTAATTAGGCTGCTGTCTATATTCTTAATTTACCTATTTATATTTATTTCTAATTGTTCTATAACATGGCATTAAAATAATTTCAGACATGTGCATTTCATCTTGGAATTAAACGTGTATCTACAGATATCTGGGGGATTGAAAGACTTAGAGGGTTTTCAAAAATATTTAATGGAAAGATGTAATACTTAAAGCATTAATTTTTCAGCAGATTTTCCCCCCCTTGGGTGCTGCTCTGCCTCAGGATTTAATGATACAGTAATTTAAAGAGACAAGCAGTGGATGGACTTTCAGAATCACTTATCTAGTGCTGCTCACATACTCATTAAATTTAGCACTTTTCTTAGCCCTGGAAACCTTGAAATTTTGTTTCATTTTCCAGACTTTTTGTCTTTTTTGCCATTGTATAATTTTCAATTATATGTTGAGACTCTAAAACAAAAGTGTCTAAGAAATAAATGGGACTCATTCCACTTCCTTTAATGTATTAATCCAAGAGTTTGTGAGGCTCTTGTGACTGATACTTGTGTCAGACAATCATTTATGCATTTTACCTCTCTATCTCCACATGACTCATGGAAGAATAATGCCAAATTTACTCAGTTGGAAAACTGAGATGCAGGATACATGACAGGACTTGCCTGCAGCCATACAGGAAACCTGGGGCTGCAAATGCATATTCAAAGGATTGCCCACGTTCCAGGGCACATTCCAGGTCTTACCCTTTCACCTGTGCTTCACATTCTTCTCATTGATATGAAATTGTTCTGAACTTCCCACCATCCCACTTGGATTGCTGATGGATCTCACTTCCTTTGCTGATGTCCTTGGTTCTGGTCTGCATCATTGAGTTTTAATATGAATTTCCAGAAGTTGGTCATTTCAGGCAAAAACTCCTTGTTGGACTCTGGCATTTCTGGAGACTTGACCAGGGAGAGGCATCAGTGCAAATGTCAGAATGAGGCTGTGAAATGCAGCTGGTGGGTTTGAGTGAGATCTGTGCTGGTTTTCTCTGTTTTGCAAAGTAGGAATCTTAATTCCTGATTTCCCATTCATTTCCCCCTCTGCTCTTTATCCCCAGGAGAACATGTGACTTCCAGGTTTAAGAACGAAGTGGAGCGGATGGGGTTTGATATGAACAATGCCTGGAGGATTTCCAACATCAATGAGAAGTACAAGTGAGTGCTGGGGCTGCTCCTCCACAGCCAAACTGCATCTCAAAACACTCCATTACTGAAACTTTTTCCAACTTCCACAGTTCCCAAGAAGAGAAAATCAGAATAATTATTTTTTTGTTGGTTTATAGGAAAAATGGGCTTTAAATTATTTAATGTTTTATTAGCTGCTACAGTTTTTTTAGGTTTGGAAATACCAGGTTTTGATGTGGCATATAAGAGAATAAGCATTCTAAGGGAGATCTTAAGTGAGCAAAGAGTAAGACATTTTTTAATGTTCCTTATTCTCTAACTTTTTATAAAGACATATATTTAAAAAGAAACCCACACAGGTTTGGAAGAGTTAAATTTGTGGATGAATAAGTAACAGAAAACACTTTCTGAGGTACTCAAGTGCAGACAAAAGCCCTTTTGAGGCTGGGAGCAGAGGAAGGTGCTCTGTGATCCCCAGCTGGGGGGACTGGGTGTTCTGGCTGATCCCTGCTCCTGTTCAGAGCAAACCCAGCTGGAGCACAGTGATGGAGCAGTGGGAGTGCTCTGCCTGTGCAGGATGATGACTCCCAGCTGGGGCTTGGTGTCCTGCAGGAGGAATCTCTGCTTTGGCTGATGGAGAAAGCCATCCTTCCATATTTAATACTGGAGAAGGGGACTTTATTAACACCCAGGGAAGCAGGAATTAGCAGGAAGGCTGTCAGGTTCCTGCTTTATGCTCTCTGGGATGTCTGGAGCTGCTCATAGGCCTGACTTTGCTGCCTTTCCCCCAGGCTGTGTGGCAGTTACCCCCAGGAGATCATCGTTCCTGCCTGGATCACGGACAAGGAGCTGGAGAGCGTGGCCAGCTTCCGCTCCTGGAAGCGCATCCCTGCCGTGGTGTACAGGTGAGGGGCAGCTGCAAGAGCCTTCAGCAGCCTGGCAATGGGCAGTCCTGCCAAAGGACAGCTGGAATAAGTCATAACTGGCAATTCTGGGAGGTGCTCAGGCTGCTCTGGGTGAGGCAGACGCTCCACGTGTGCTCCAAGTGGGAATAATGGGGTGGATTTAGAATTCCAAACACACACTGGAGGAGCACTCAGCATTTGCATCTCCTGCAAATCATTCCTGGGGCAGTCACCCCAGTTAAGATTGATTTTTAACTTTTCTTAATATGAAAATGAAAAAATGGAAGATGAAGACATCAGAGGAGAACTGATAAATGGCCTCCCTGGCTGGGTACTCCTTTGGCTTTTCCCTGACTCATCTGGCTGATTCTCAGACTGCAGTATAAACAAGGACAAATACCAAAATTACTTGAAGGAGATCTAAAACTCAGATTAAAAATTAATATACAGTTTAGCTCTATCTCCATATTTTATATAGTTTTAATTACACAGACCATTCCTTAGATTGAGTCCAACAACTCTTGATAATAAAATTGCTTCTCTGGGAGACTGGGTTTTGGCAGCTTCTTTAGTAAGAATACATTTCAGCATCTGTTTTTTCAAATATTTTGAATTTTGTGGATATTTGATGGCTGCCCCATCCCTGGAAGTGTCCAAGGCAGGCTGGACAGGGCTTGGAGCATTCTCATCTAGTGGAAGGTGTCCCTACCCATGGCAGGGGATGGAATGAGATGAGCTTTAAGGTCTGTTCCCACCCAAAGCATTCCATGGTCCTATAAACCTGTCATTTAATACCATGGCCCCTTCCCTGGTTATCATCCCATAAATCTTTAAAATCTCTTTAAAACATCAGATGACAAAGGTATTGAGAAGATAATGAATACTGATACTCCCTAAGCCTCGGCACCCATTCCATGGGAACATGGAGAGCAGGAAAAAGCTGCCAGGTCCTTGGAGCTTGCATTGGAGGAGCCAAGGGCAGGAGAGCTGTAGGCCACAAAACTGTTTACTGAGCTTAAGGGTTCTTATTCTGTGAAGGCAGAACAAATTGGTTCATGGCAGCAAACCATTATCTTTAAATCCTCCTGTCTTTCCTCCCAAACAACAAAGGGGTTTAGTGTGGTCTGTTTTGGAATGGTGAAGGAGCTGTTCCCTCCTCTGCTCAGCTCTGGGAAGGGGAAAATGCTTTCCAGCTTATGCTGACTTTTAAAAACCTGAGTATTTTATTATTACAGACTCAATGTGTGTGTGTATATTATATATATATATATATATAAAGGAGAATAATATAATTTATGTGTGGCTTTGGGTTCAGCTTTTGGGCCTTTTCTGCAGTTTTCACTTACCTCACCTGCAAACACACTTCTGAGAAGGGGCAGCATTCCCCTCTTGTCATCACTGCACAGAAGGAAAGCACTTTGTTCTCATTCCTAGGAGCACCTTGCATTCCAGGGATTTATAGAAGAGCAATTGAAAAGTCAGAAGACCACAGAGACTGAAATTGTTCTGTCCCCATGTTCAATTTTCTGCAGTTCTGCTGAGGCTCTGGGTGGTAAACTGCACATGGGATTTCATTGCTGAGCTTCAAATCAGGGAGAGCAAAGTGTTTCTCCTTTTTGATTTCTTTTTCTTCCTTATCTTGACATTTAGTAATAGATTTTTCAAGACATCCAGTTCATCACTCTGGGCTCTAATAGAGCTCACAGCAGTGAGGGGAAGAGGATTTCTAGGTTGGACTGGGCTTGGAGCATCCTGGGGTAGGGGAAGATGTCCCTGACCGTGGCAGGGGGTGGAACAAGATGAGTTCTAGGGTCCTTCCCCACCCAAATCATTCCATGATTCTATGATTGGAATTCCATATATAATTTTATATATGCATATATATACATAAACCCAGCTTTTTTTTTTTTCTTTGAAGGAGTAAGGGGCAAGAGCTTATTCAACATTTTTATCCACTGAAATTATTTTGGGACTTAACGATTTCAGTATTGATCACATTACTAAACCTCTTTTTGCTTTACTTCAGGGGAAAAAGAAGTAATCAGGATTTTTTAAAAATAAGTCCAATCACTTGTCTCAGATACAGAACACTGTGACAGAGACCAGAGACAGACGCTGGCAGCAGGAAATTCATTGTCCCTGTGAAGCAGTCAGGGCTGAAAAGCCCAGCAGGCTGATTTGGAGACAAGCCCCAGGAATGCTCCGTGGGGATTGGACTGTCAGAAGTGTTGCTTCCATTCTATGATCACATTTCTAAAGAAATCTCACACCAGACCCTGCAGTTTTTCTTTCTGTTTCCTATTTTTTAAACCTTTTCATGTATTTCATAGTCACAGAAACACAGATTGGGTTGGAAGGGAGCTTAAAGCTCATCTGAATCCCCCCCCTGCCATGGGCAGAGACACCTTCCACTGTCCCAGGCTGCTCCAAGCCCCATCCACCTGGCCTGGGACACTGCCAGGGATCCAGGGGCAGCCACAGCCTCAGCCTCTCTGGGATCAGTAATTTATGTAGATAAATCTGGCCTCAGAAAATCAATGTTACGATGAAGGCTCTTAGGATTTTTTGGGTAGACTGTAGAGAGGGCTTCCTACCTAGTAGGAACAGCATCATGAGAGCATCCCTGGAGGTTCTCTGTGTGGAAGTGTCCTTCAGCCTTGCACTGCTGAGGGTGAGCCCCCACACAGGCCCAGGGATCCTGTGGCACATGGAAATTCTGTTCCTGCCTGCAGTTACATCCCTGAACTGCAGCAAAGGGATTTCCATTATGGGGCTGATGGTTCAGAAATGCAGCACAGGGAGCAGTTCACCCTTCCTTGCTCCTCCCTGCTCTGTGGTTACAAAGACTTGGGGGATTTCTTGTACTCCAGGGTGGTTTGACCATGGGGAGGATGCAGCCTGTGCAGAGGTGTATGTGCATCCTCCAGCTGTACAACAGCTTGTAAAGGGCTTTAGTTACCTAATGCTGGTTTACTCTTGGTTTCTGCAGGGGGCTGCAGGGTTTTTTGTCTCTAGGGGATTTTCCATGGAGGTTTTGCTTTAAGGTTTTTGAATCGTTCTGTTTTGTTCCTGAGCCCTGAGTGATGCCCTCTTATCCCAGGTCTATCCCTGGGGATCTCAGCATCACACTGGCTGTTCTTTATCCCTGTGGCCAGTCCAGCTGGAATGAGTGGAATTCCTCAGCCCTCCAGCCTGCCCTCTAACTAGAATTGTGTGTTGATTTCTGAATGTGGCAGATTTGTGCAGGGCACTGGTGGGGCTGCACAGCCACCAATGAGCTCATCTCCTGGCCTAATGATTCTTCATTATTTGTATAATGCGAGGCAAGGGCCTGGAGATGAAAATATAACTCTTTATGAACCTATGAAAATTATTCTGCAGCAGGTAGTAATGAAATCTGGAGAACATATGGAAAAATAAATGAGCTGCTCTGTTCAAAATAGATTTCTTAGACGTATAATGATGTTTTATTTTCTTTTATTTGTGCAAGCGTAGCAGGGAACTAGGTGGCCTTTCAGTGATTGGCACGTATTTTTTCCTGAACTAATTTGCTGTGGGTAGAGCTGTTTGTGGAAGGCTATTAATTCCAGCAGAAATCCATTTCCCTGTGCCTGCAGTCGGCTGGCACCTGGTGTAAGAGCCACGGCTTCACATCGCTTTTCCTTTGCCTCGCTTAACGCAGCGTGTCAGTGCTTCCTCTCACTGAAGGGATTTTATATGAAACAATTATAAAAGAGCTATGAAAAACACTTCAGACCCGTATCCCAGGCTGTTTGATCACTGGGAGGCTCTGCACACGGAGCCTGTCCTGTGTTGCTGTTGGATGAGGAGCAGGAGGTGGCGGCGCCCACGCGGTGCCCGCGGAGACACTGCAGAGGAGGTGCCACGCAGCACCCGGGGGTGACAGCTCTGACAGCACAGCACAAACCCGCCTGTCGCACCTCCAGAAACATCCATCACAGTGCTCTGAGCCAAAAAGTCAACACTGCCTGCTTTGGGTGGGCTGGCTTCCTGTTCAGGGCTGAGACTGTTCAGATTTATTTAAAGGTTAAGCTGACCCTCAGCACTCTGCTCCGTGGTTAGAGGGAAGTGAATAGCTCCTGTTTGCCCTGAAGCTGAGGTGGGCAGTTTGTTTGCAGGAAGGCTCTAAAATCTTTTCCTGCATCATAACATACAGGAATTGTAATTGGCAGGTGCACACTTTGGAAATCAGTGTTCAGGAGGGTGAGGAAAGCATTGCCCAGAGACACCTCTGCTTGAAAAGTTGTTATTCCCAGAAATGCACCTGTGCCTTGGGCTGATCCAACAGCATGGGCACAGGGGAGGGGGGGAATTCTGCCCTTGTGCCCTGCTCAGGGGACACCCCACCTACAGAGCTGCCTCCAGCCCTGGGGCCCAGCACAGGAAGGACCTGGAGCTGCTGGACAGAGTCCAGAGGAGGCCACAGAGATGCTCCAAGGGCTGGAGCCCCTCTGCTCTGGAGCCAGGCTGGGAGAGCTGGGGGTGCTCACCTGGAGAGGAGAAGGATCCAGGGAGAGCTCAGAGCCCCTTGCAGTGCCCAAAGGGGCTCCAGGAGAGCTGGAGAGGGACTGGGGACAAGGGATGGAGGGACAGGACACAGGGAATGGCTCCCACTGCCAGAGGGCAGGGCTGGATGGGATATTGGGAAGGAATTGTTCCCTGGGAGGGTGGGCAGGCCCTGGCACAGGGTGCCCAGAGCAGCTGTGGCTGCCCCTGGATCCCTGGCAGTGTCCAAGGCCAGGCTGGACATTGGGGCTTGGAGCAGCCTGGGATGGTGGAATGTGTCCCTGCCCGTGGCAGAGGTGGCGCTGGATGAGTGTTAGGACTCCTCATAACCCAAACTGTTCTGTGGTCCTTTGACTTAAACAGAGAAGAGCCATGTAGATGAGTGCTGGGATATTTCAGCTGGGACATGAGGCAGGGATTAAACATTTTGAGGTGTCCCAGAGGCTGTGTCTGTTGTGCTCTAGCCCCTCCACCCTCAGTCTCTGCACCCACAGCTGGGCCTCCTTTCTCCAGGGCTGAGCTCCCTGAATTCAGGGTGCTGATGGGCAAGGTCAGGGAGAAGGTTGTTCCTGCCAACTACAAACACTTTGGTGGGCAGTCACAGAGCTGGTGGCAGCAGAAGGATGTGGCAACATAAAGGCAGTGAGTGGAATTACTGTGAGAATACATTTCAGTCCTCTTTTTATAATAGATTATAGGAGAGAGTCTTCAAATCTTTTTCAGAGCGTGTTTGCAATGGTTCAATAAGTTTTAATTATTCCAGATCTGTTCTTTATGTGTAGTACAAGAAGCCAGGTTAGATTTAAGGAAATAACTAATAACTCTTCAGACATGTGAAACAAAATTTTTTTTCGAATGTCACCTTCCAGGAGATGAGAGCTGTGTCCAGGTTAGGGTGTTCTCAGTTATCCCCATCTATGTTGAATTTCTCTCTCATGCCTCACCTGCTGTTTCAAAACACTGCCCCGGTTTCACTGGCCAACAGGCCACAATATTGAGCAATAAGATGCTTTGTTTTCTCTTCTTGACCTTGCTTTGACCTTCACCTGTCAGTGACTGTGGTCACAGCCATCATTCTGTAGGGAAGCAGAATCCCAGACTGGGGATAACTGAATGATGGTCCCCGGTGGGAATGAAGTTACTGGAGCACTCCACAGAATTTTTTGTGCCCTCTGTGCTCTTCATGCTGATTGTTGACTCTGCACTGGCTCTGTTTCCAGGCACCAGAGCAATGGGGCCGTGATCTCCCGCTGCGGCCAGCCCGAGGTGAGCTGGTGGGGCTGGAGGAACGCCGACGATGAGCACCTGGTGCAGTCCGTAGCCAAAGCCTGTGCCTCAGACTCCAGGTCCAACAGTAACAAGTTAATGAATGGGAATTGTTCCAGAGATCTGTCCAACGGAGGGGACCTCTCTGATGTGGAATTTGGTAAGGCTGTCACCGTTGCTTTTCTGTCGAGGGCAGAGCTTTATGTAAAAGTTTAATCTCTGCTGCTGGAACAGAGTCACTCTGTTGTGTTTAGTCCCCATTCTCCAGTGCATGTGCACCGTGGGACTGAGGGAATCATGCTGTACCCAGTGTCAGAAGGATCCTCTGAGCTCCTCACCCATTTCCTCCTCTCCAGACTCCTCCATCTCCAATGCCTCAGGAGCAGAGAGTTTGGCAATCCAGCCTCAGAAGCTTTTGATCCTGGACGCGCGATCCTACGCAGCAGCCGTGGCCAACAGAGCCAAGGGGGGTGGCTGTGAGTGCCCAGGTGAGAGCATTCCTCCTCAGCTTCCCAGGCAGTCACTCCGAGGGAGCTGCTCCAGTGTGATTACCCTGACACCCTTCAGCACTGCCTGTGCACGGCTCATCTGTCTGAACGTTCTGGATCATGGCAGCCCCCACCCAGCCCTTCAAAGGGCAGCTTGGGCTGTTAATTAGTCTGTTCTCAGGCCATTAACCCAGCTGGCAATAGTGCTCAGTAAATGCTGAACCCTGTGGAATCAGCTGAAGAGCTTTCCCTTGCTGAGTCAGATGTATAAACTAGAGAGGGACAAAGGTGTCCAGTGTGCTCATGTCTAAAACCCCTGAACTTGTAAAACCCACTGGCTGCAGAGGAGAAAAATATTCTAGAATGGTTGTGCAAAACACAACTTCTCAGCATTTCCCTAAAGCTGAAGCATTTTTCAGTATTTATATCATAGCAACTGCAATCCTGCCTCACCTTGCATGTGTAATACAGTTGCAACACCACTTTCTGTATTCTTTGGCACTTGTGAATTGCTGGTTTTATAAACAAGATATTATTTATGGCCACTGTTGGGTATGAATGCAGCCTGTTAAAATTCCATGGGTGGAGAGGCTGGAAAAAAATCCCGGGCACTAAAACTGGAGATAAGATAATGAAAGCTCTTTTGACCATTTATTTTTATTTTGGTCTTTGCTGTAATAGCTACATTTTAATTTGTAGCCACCAGTTAAAAAAAATGAAGTTTCTATTTAACACCTCAAAACCACTAAATAATTCTTCATCAGAGGGTAAAATTTCAAAACAGAAAAGCAGAGTATACAGGAAGTTTGATTTTCTTCCTGTATATTTTTTAATTCTATAGAGAATGTTTTCAAGCAGCTTACCACCTTCAGTAAAACCTGTATTGCTTTTTCCTGCTAAATTTTCTGCAGATACTGCCAGATCTGCTTCATTCTCTGTATAAAAATAGCTCAAGTGTGTTGTGTTTTATTTTAGATATAATTCAGTAAAAATACAAAAAACTCTGAAGTTGCCTGATACTGTCTGAGGCTGCTCCTGGAGTTGTAGTCCCTCACTGACAGAGACCTGAATTTTTTTTGTGCAAGCACTTAGCATCCCAGATTCTGAATCCTGATTATTTTTCTCCTGTAGAAATGGTCATTTTAGTTACTGTGTGATCATTCTTGTGCAGACTGAAGCATCACAGCAGAGGGAAGACTGAATCTCAGGAAAACTACTGAACTGGTATTTTCTGGCTCTCTTTAGGTGCCCCCTGAGCACTGGCCCTGTCTGTCCAGGTCTCCAGTGTTGCTTGAGCACATCCAAAGTAATTCCATGTAAATTCTGTTTTCCTGAGCTCCCAGTGTTTCTCACATGTGTGATGCTTCCACATACAATTCCCCTCAGAAGAAAGCAGTGGATGAAGTAACCTTTCAGCCTTTTTGAGAGCTTAGGAAGAGGAATTTGAAATCTGTCTAACTTAAATCAATAAATTACCAATTAAATATTATTTATGTTTCATATCTTTTGATGTTTCTCAGTCTTGTTACAAACATTCTGGGACCTGGAGCACAGAAATATCCCTATTCCCTGAGGTTTGCACTCTGCTTTTTGTAACCTGAAGTGAAACATTTGAAATAAATACAGCAGGACTTTGTTAAATGCTTCCTGTTTTGCTGGGCTCTCATGTCTGGAATACCCAGAATATTACAGAATCACTGTAAACAGATTATTTCATCTGTCCACATCAACAGAGGGATTTTTAAAATGAAAAAAATCTTCTTTTACAAAGGTAGTTGTTACTTTCTTCCCTCTTTCCCTGCAGAATATTACCCCAACTGTGAAGTGGTGTTCATGGGGATGGCAAACATCCATTCCATCCGCAAGAGCTTCCAGTCGCTGCGTCTGCTCTGCACACAAATGCCAGATCCAGGAAAGTAAGTGGAGGTTTGGGGCTTTGGGCCTTTGCTTCCATGTTTCTGCACCCACATTCTTCTGCTGATGGCTTTTAAATTGAAATTCAGTGGATTTTCCCTTGGTAATAGTGCTAAGCTATGTTTTTCCATTTTCATGGAAGTCACTGGTTTATTCTGATTGAAGTGAACATAGAAAATTAGTTCTGAAATTAGAGTGTAACCTTGAATATTGATACCAGAATGTTGTTTCTTCTGATGGGCTTCTGAGCACTCACACTTAGGCTGATCTGCTATTCCCAGCTCTTTAATCTTCACCATTGACTCTCCTTTGGTGGTGTTCCATGTACTTCACTCATTTATAGTGTCATTTCAGGAGAATATTTTATAACTCTCCAGTGCTGTGGGGTAACTCCCTGTAATGGCCCCTCACCTTGGGAGCTTCTGAGCTTGAGTCCTCCCTGGAGTTACCCCAGTGCTGTTTTCCTTCCCACTCCCCTGTTTGGAATTTGCTGCTAAAGCTTTCTATGGTTTCAAAGTAGATCCAAAGCTTCAGCTCATCCCAGAGTGTGGCAGTTCCTTGGGTTGGCTGGGTGACTTTGCTGCTCCCACCTCTGGGAAAGCGTTAACAAGACACAAGTGACAAATGCTCCAGAGTGACACTCACAGCTTATTAAAACAGAAGCTTTGCCGTGCCAAACTCAGACATCTAAACCTGAAAGCATTTTAAAAGAGCAAAAACTGTCTTGCCTGCTTTCCCTCTAGTTGGCTGTCAGCTCTGGAGAGCACCAAGTGGCTGCAGCACCTGTCAGTGCTCCTGAAGTCCGCGCTGCTCGTGGTGCACGCCGTGGACCGGGACCAGCGGCCCGTGCTGGTTCACTGCTCCGACGGCTGGGACCGCACGCCCCAGATCGTGGCCCTGGCCAAACTCCTGCTGGACCCCTACTACAGGACCACAGAGGTGGGTGGAGCAGCTGGGAGCAGCTGGGGTCTTTGGAGGGAGGCTGGCTGTGAATTATTTCAGGTTTGTCCCCTGTAGCTGGCAGGACTTTGTCACCCATAGTGTGCAGTTACTCCCAGGTGTAGGCATATCTGTAACTCAGGAGTAGCTCACATTCCTTCTGCTGTAACTGCACAGTCATGGTCTGTGCTTCCCCATATTTAGTTTAGGAATATGGAGTACAAAGTGCTGCAATTGCAGCTTCTGCTGCACCTCTGCAGGTTCTCAGCCAAGCACTGGTAGAGAGCCTTCCTCTTTGCTGCATTTCCCAACTGCATGGTTTTCCAGTTTCACATTTTCATTGCCCTCTGTCAATTATTTTTCCTGATTTTTCCCTGTTCCATCACTTTTCAGCACTGTGGGATGTGTCCTGGCTGGCTTCCATCTGCCAGCCCACAGGCAAGATGCCTTTGTTGTCCAGGACAGAACTCTGTTTCTGAGCACTGCTGTGAGCTGCTGCTTAAAGCCTCACACACACTAGGACCAGGAGCTGGAACTGCCTTTTGGATGGAAGTGTGAAAACTTCCTGGATCCTTTTCCACATGGATTCTAGAAGCTGGCATCCATCAGGCAAAACATGCTGCTCTGGGCACAGGATCTGCTCCTGGTCCTGCAAAGGGTACTGTCCTTCCTGCTTGGGGAGCAGAGCTGTGCTGTGCACGCTCTGGGCCTTCCCTGTCACCTTGAGCAAACCAGAAACTGTAGCTGTCTGTACCAGGATCAGAAACATTGAGGAAAATGAGTTTTCAGCGCTGTCAGATTTAAAGCTTTTCAGCTGCCAGCCGTTATTTTGGCTCTAATCACAGCCTTTGACTCAATAAACATTTCCTACAATTTTTCTTTCCACTAAGAACCAAAACCTTCTTGCCCTGTGATGGATTTCAGGTCCTGTGAGACAAGGTGTGACATTCAGCTGCTCACCAAGGCACTGTTTGGGAATGTTCTTTGCCCTTTTCATGAAAAATCACTCAAGTGAACCTTTAATCAACCTTGTGACTGCTGTACGTACAGACAAGCACCTGCTCTCCCTGAGCTTGGATGTCCTGTTGTGGATGGATGGTTTTCTTTCCTGACAAGTGGCTCTGACCATCATTTTCAAGAGAAGTTTTTATATAACTAGTCCAAATACTGGATATCATGATCCAGAAGCTTTGGCAAGATGAAGTTCCTACTTTTCACTGCCTGAATGAAATGGGGCTGATATCAGGATCCTCTCTGCCAGTCACTGAGGACTTAACCTGCCTTATTCCCTTTCCTGTTCATGTAGTTTGGGAATCCTTATCTATCCTAAGTCCATTTCAGAGCACAGAGGCATTAGGGAAAGCAGTAAAGAGAAGTAATGAGCCCAGTGCTGAGGGGAAATAGGAGAGAGGACACAGCAATTCCCACAAGTCTCAGACCATCTCAGAAAACTGAACCAGGGAAGAATAGGAATTCTTTATCTCTCCTCTCCTCCCTGCAGGGTTTCCAGGTGCTAGTGGAGACAGAGTGGCTGGATTTTGGCCACAAGTTTGCAGATCGCTGTGGCCACGGGGAGAACTCGGACGACCTCAACGAGCGCTGCCCAGTGTTTCTGCAGTGGCTGGACTGTGTCCATCAGCTCCAGAGGCAGTTCCCCTGCTCCTTCGAGTTTAACGAAGCATTCCTTGTGAGTTGGGAGACTGCTGGTTAATGCACTGCTGCTGAACACTGCTGCAGAGCCTGGGGGGGATTTTCCCACCTTCCTGTGGCATTCGGTGTCCAAGGCCAGGTTGGATGGGGGTTGGAACAACCTGGGATAGTAGAAGGTGGCCCTGCCCAAGGCAGGGAGTGGAACTGGATGGGCTTTAAGGTCCCTTCCCACTCAAACCCTTCCATTATCTTATATATATATGAATGTATTTTATATATTCTATATATGCCTCACCTGATAAAGGGAACAGGAAAGCTGCCCAGATACAGGGGACAAAAGCACTTGTGTAACCCACAGGGTCTGTTCACTCTTAAAAGCAGGAGCCTCAAGGACTTCTTCTAGTCTTTAAAAAAATTAATTATATTAATTGAGTAGTCTCACCTAAGATGTGTAAAGCATCCACACATCCTGAAAAAAATTCTGCTTACTGCCAATGCAAACTCCCCCCTGCTTGGATCTTGTTTTGACTTGAATACTACTCCTCTGAAAGCAACCTGCTCAAATCATTTTTTTTTCAGTGTCATCACTGAAAATGTGTAGGATATAGGAGCTGTGCTTACCTTCTTTGGAAGCAGACAGCATTCCTATTAGGAATTCATCCAGGATGCTCCAAGTCAGTTCTCAGATCTCTGGGGAAGTGGCAGTCATGGACTGCAGGACCAGTAGTCTGAAGAGTAGAAGTTTTTATGAAGTGTCTGATCCACTGAGAGATTTAAGGCACATTCCTGTGATTGTGGCTGACTGGAATTAGCACTTGCCAGCTCAGCCATTGAACTGAACCCATGTACAGTCCCCGAGTAGCTCAGTTGTGAAATGAGATAGAACAGGTAGTAACTGGCTTCACAGCACACTGCTAATCTCCACAGGCTGGGAGAGAACATAACCGTGGTGTGCTGGCCTTTGTAGAGTGAGCCCCTAATTTATTACAGTATTGAACCACTTGTCTTCATTTAAACATCTGAATAATCCCAAGGAAGTCATTGATATGCCTGAAGTTAAGCTGGTATTCGTTAGGCTGGGCCCAGCATGGAGTGATTAATGATCAGCATTTCTGTGCTGCACAAATGTTTTGTAGCAGAGGAATCGTGATTCTGCTTTGCCTGGCCTGCAGGGCAGTGAGTTTGTATCAACATGACTTGATGAAGAACAAATATTTTGTCTTTCTATGTTCCATTTTTTCCCGAATTTGTTCAGTTATGATTTTCAAAGATTCCGCTCCTCTTGCATTCCTTTGCAATTGGCTTGTAGGAAGTATGTGAGAAATGCCGTGGGTTGGTGCGGGGCCCTGGGGAGGGGATTGCTGCAGGAAGGGAGGTGAGGCCCATCCCTTGTGCCAGCTGACCCTGTGTGTGTGTGGCTCTGTGCAGGTGAAGTTGGTGCAGCACACCTACTCCTGCCTCTTTGGAACATTCCTGTGCAACAATGCGAAAGAGAGAGGAGAGAAACACACTCAGGAACGGACCTGCTCCGTCTGGTCTTTGCTGCGGGCAGCAAACAAAGCCTTCAAAAACCTGCTCTACTCCTCCCAGTCGGAATCTGTATGTACCCCAATCCCCTCCTGTGGGAGAGCCCTGGGGGGCTCCCCCAAACAGCATCCCACAAATGAGGGTGCCCCGAGAAACACGGCAGCAGTGGGACACGGTGACCTGGGGTTCAGCCACAGCTGAGGTGGTGGCTGCTCCATCCCTGGAGGTGTCCAAGGTTGGATGGGGCTGGGAGCACCCTGGGATAGTGGAAGGTGTCCCTGCCCATTGCAGGGGTGGCACTGCATGAGCTGTAAGGTCCCTTCCAGCCCAATGATTTGTGTGGCTCTCTGAACTTGCACCAATGGGCAGAGAGGTGATTCCAGACCAGCTCAGCTTTCCGTGACGTTCACCTTGGAACACCCAGCTCAGGCTGATGTTTGAAGTCTTGGGTTAATTTTGCTGATATTTGGGGAATGTCAAATGCCACCTCAGAAATTTCTCTGTGCTGGAAATGTTCTTTCTATGGCTTAAATATTTTATTTTTTCCAGCAGAAAACATTTCAGTGTTTGATAAATAGACCTCTCTGGAGAACTGAGCTGTGTCAGAAGAGTGACACAAAATTGCCTGCAAACCTAGACACTGTGTCTAAATTCATTTTAAATCTAAGCAGAAAAAGTGGCTCAGGTTATTTAGAGTATCTTTGTTTCTCTTGATGCCTTCAGGTTTTCAGTTTGGCTCCTCCATGGTAGGAGCTCACTGAAGGTTCTGGGAAGAGGCTCAGTTGTGTGCTTGGTACAAGGTCATGTGAGGGATTCAGGGGTACAGAGCATGGGCAAGACAGCAAACACCAAATGACATCATGGTTAGGACTGCAAGGACTTGTATAAATATTTAAACCCTTTTATTTATGCAAGTATCAGATGTCATAAACTGAGATGTAAGGACTGTGCAGTGGGTTTGTATATGACGGATGTGGCTTTCAGTTGTTTCTTAGAGCAAAACTTAAACCCTGACTGAGCAGGAAGGAGTTTTATGCCCACAGTGGTTGTAAAAAGATGAATTTTCTACTCCCCTGAGCCTTCCTTGGCTGAGTGTGCCCTGGCTCTGGGCTGTCACTGCAACGAGCCCTTGGAGCCTTCCCAGCTGACACTCCTGGGGGGAGAGTTCGTGAGGCAGAGCAGACACAGCCTGGGGGGAATCTTAAAGGTGTGGATGCCTCTGGATTTCCATGAAAATGTCAGGAGGAGCATAGGGAGGGCTCTCACAGTGACTGTGTGGACAGGTCTGTACTTGGGCTGCCCTCCTATGCTCGATCCCACTTGGCCCCTGCTCTCAGGAAATACCAGGACACTTTTTCTGTGTGTGCAAGTTTGGGTAATTTCCTGTTTTGGGTTCATTTTCTTGTGGTTTTACTTCAGGCTTTAAAACATGCCTATGGTGCAGCTGTATCTCTTATAGAGCCAGAGTTGTTTAAGAGCAGCAGACAACCCAGAGCACTTCACCTGTTCAGTGCCAGGGAAGCAGAGCATTCAGAGAATCACAGAATATCCTCATTTAGGAAGGGACCCACCAGGATCGTCCAGTCCAACCCCTGGCCCTTCACAGGGCATCTCAAAATCCCACCCTGTCCCTGAGGGCATTGTTCAAATGCTCCTGGAGCTCTGGTAGCCTTGGGGCTGTGCCCATTCCCTGGAGAGCCTGGGCAGTGCCTGTCTGGTGGAGCCAGCTGTTCCTCTGCCATTTCCTGCTTTTCCATGGGAAAGTTGCTTGGAAAGAGTAGAATTGCTAAAATGAGCCCAGGTGTTTTTAAAGTGAAGCAGAAAGCATATTCCACAATCAAGGATTCCCTTTAAAAGAGCAAGCTGCCTCTTCAAAGAACTTCTGCATGTACTGACTATGTACCCATGGGTGTGTCCTCGGGAGCCAGGCTGGGCTGTGCTGGATTGGGGTCCATGGAATGAGTGCAGCTCCCTCTGGCACGGTGTAACAGCACAGAAGGGAACCCCAGCACTCATAACGAGCCACTGAATTCCATCAGTTGTGAAGGTGTAGATTCACAGAGAGCTCAGTGCAGGACTTCATTCAGGAGGAGCTGAAGGCTGGCATTGTTCTGCCTCTGACAAAAAAGGTCATTCTAACCCCAAGTGTGGCTGATGAGAATCTGTCACCAGTGCTTGGCATGGGCTGTGCATGTCCCAGCTGAGACCTGCCCAGTGAACTGACCCCTCAGAGCTGAACTTCTCCTGCTGTGAGGCAGCAGCTGACCCTTGCCGTGTGCTCTCCCTGCCAGGTGCTGTACCCCGTGTGCCATGTGCGGAACCTGATGCTCTGGAGCGCTGTTTACCTGCCCTGCTCCTCCCCCTCCACGCCTGCCGACGACACCTGTGCCCCGTACCCTGTGCCAGGCTCTAGCCCCGAAGAGCAGCCTCTGGGCAGGTGAGCCTAGAGCCCAGAAATCCCATCCTGTGAAGTAAGATCAACAGGGAATATTGGGGGATATGAAAGGAGAATGTTTGGGTGGGAGAGCAGGGTTTCTCCCGGGTGTATTGGCAGGACTGTGGTGGGTTTGGAAGCCATCACATTTCAGGGCTGACAGCATGGCAGAGAGAAGCTGGGCAAATAGAGTTAAACTCTGGGTGTCACATAGCCACAGAGCATTCCTTCTGTCCTTGTGGGATATAAGCTTTCATTGGTTATCTTGAATTTGAGTTCTTCAACTGTTGTATAACCATTTCTTTGCTTGTACAGTGACTCTGAGCACATGTTAATTAGGAGGTGTGACCAGACTGTAAGCATTGGGGTTGCTGGTAAAGGGATTAATCTGGGAATGTTTGAAGTCTGGTTGAACATATTTTCCTGATGGCAAACAAAGGAAGTACTGAAGCAGCTCTGCAGTACAGATGGTTGGAATGTGCTCCTGGATAATACTTCCCACAAGTCCATTAGCTGGCAGATTGTTACTGTCCTGACTGGGGGGCTGGTTTTAAACCACAGTAGCTCAATGTTGTAAAAGCATCCTCTGACTGGGGAGTGGGATTGTTTGTCCCTTTGCAGGCTACCAAAGACAAGGTCCTTCGACAATCTGACGACAGCCTGTGACAGCAGCGTGCCTACAACCAACCGCCGCAGCAGCGACCCCAGCCTCAACGAGAAGTGGCAGGAGCACCGGCGCTCCCTGGAGCTCAGCAGCCTGAGCCCCCCTGGGGACGACCCCTTCGAGGGGGACGGGCTGGGCAGGCAGGCCAGGGCCCCCATGGGGGCAGAGCTCTCTGTGGCAGCCGGGGTGGCAGAGGGACAAATGGAGAACATTCTGCAGGAGGCCACTAAAGATGATGTTGGGCTGGAGGAGCACTTGAGGGGTGGCCTGGAGGCAGCAGGGAAAGGGGATGAGGTTGGCCTGGATAAGGAGAAGAGAGCTGACAATCTGTGTGGGGAAAAGGCCGAGGTGGATACAGGTACCGTAATGAACAATCCCACAGCCAACCCACACCCAGCCTCACGCGGTGCTGCAGAGCTCAGAGGGCAGCAGGACGAGCACAGCGAGCCCAGCAGCGCTCTCCAGAAGGCACCTCAGGGGAGAGGACTGCAGGCTGCTCCCGAGGGCTCTGGAAACAGAGATGCTCCAAACAACACGGAGGAGGAAGCTGTTGGGAAGGGTGAAGGAGGAGCAGAGAGCCCGTACGGCACGGCCCAGGCCAGCCTTGCCTTCCCTTTGACAGCCCTGATGGAGGAAAGGACATCCAACATCGAAAGCTCCACGGAAACTCTAACAGAGACCGAAGCAAAGCCCGAGCTCACGCCCAGGGCTTCGTGCCACAGACCTCACCCCTTCGACAACAGCGCTGACCAGATGTCCCGAGCTCTGGAGAACAGGCCGGAGGGGGAGTGCATGATAGAGCTCCAAAAACTGGGATCAAGAGTGCATAGGACTTCTGGTAGCAGCACCACACACCTCCCGATGCCTTCCCCTTGTGCCTTGCCTCTAGCAGACCGCAAAGATGAGCTGGTGTATAACGGGGAGCTGGAGCTGGAGAACAAACTGGTGGAGAAACCCGCGGGACTCACGGCCCCAAAATTCCCCACCACCAACGGACACTGCGTCAACGGCGAGGATGGGCACATCAAGGCCTCGCTGAGCCGGCAGGTGTCCACGGCTAGCTGCAGCTCTGCTCAGCTCCACCTGAGGAACTTGCACCAGAAATGGGTGTTGAGCCAGCTCGGCAAGCAGCCGGCCAGCAGCCCGGACCAGCCGGCCCGCAGCCACCTGGACGACGACGGGATGCCCGTCTACAGCGACGTCATCCAGCAGCGCCTGCGCCAGATCGAGACGGGCCATCAGCAGGAGGTGGAGACCCTCAAGAAGCAGGTGCAGGAGCTGAAGAGCCGCCTGGAGAGCCAGCTCCTCAACAGCTCGCTGCGCCTCAACGGCGACTACGGCGACGAAGTGGTGAGTGAGCGTCACCGAGCCCGCGGCTCAGGGCCCGGCTTCCGGGCTCTTACAGACCTCTCCACACCATCCTGGAGAGGGCAAACACTGCCTGAGTACTTGATAGTGGCAGATCCTGATGACTGATACTGTCACTGAACTTCAGATTGAGCAGAAAGGTTTATTTCGAGATGGGTGTTGCACAGCAGCTCACACAACCCTGGCCATGCCTAAACACCTTCCCTGGCCTCAGTAAAACCAACCAAACCCCTGGTTTAGCAAACCTCCATAAAACCAACCAAACCCCTGGTTTAGCAAACCTCCATAAAACCAACCAAACCCCTGGTTTACTGCAAAGATTTTTTTCCTTTTCCATTTTTGGGACAGCAGCATATAGAATCCTTGGTTCTCTGCAGGTTCCAGCTGCAGTGGCAGCTCTGTGAGCTCAAACCCATCAGGGTCACACCATCCCTTTCAGATGCTCCAGGTTCAATGACTGGAATAAATTTCTAGAATTCTAAATTAAATGAAATAAATTACCTGAGCTTTTGTGGCAGTTGTATTTCAACAACGGTTTTTCTCTCAACAAATTAAGAATTTTAAGGGAGCTTTGAAACCATTTGTGCTTTTATCTGGAAGTGTTTAAAGTCATAGAGAATTGTGTTTTCCTGTGGGTTTGAGCACTTGCCTGCAATTCCTGAGGCTGTTGCAACACCCATCAGAGATTTCCTTTTTCTGCATCATTTATATGCCTGCAAAACTGAAAAAAAAATATTTGTAGGAGGTTCCCAGGTTCTGTTTGTTGAAATCACTGTTTAGAAGTGGCAGAGGTGCTGGATAGTCCCAGGTACGTCTGTTGTGAAAAATCCTTGGAGCCTTCTTGGCTCTTCCCATTGGAGATGCAGCACAAGGTGCTCATTTGGCTCAGTGTCACTGCTAAAAGCTTGAATTCCTTGGAGAAATTGGGTGCTTTGACTCAATGGATTCTGCTCCCATTTTTAAGGGCCTTCAGAAGGTGCAGTGTAGGGCTGGCAGTGCCTCCAGAAAATTCCCCATTTTTAAGGACCTGATCTCTACCTTCCATTCGTGCCTCAGCTTGGGAGTTGCAAGTTTTCTTCTGCAACTCCAGGATTGCTTATTCCTCAGGCATAAAAATACTTTAACTCAAAATTTCTTGCTATTTTGATATATATTAAAGGCTGGCAGTGCCTCCAGAAAATTCCCCATTTTTAAGGACCTGATCTCTACCTTCCATTCGTGCCTCAGCTTGGGAGTTGCAAGTTTTCTTCTGCAACTCCAGGATTGCTTATTCCTCAGGCATAAAAATACTTTAACTCAAAATTTCTTGCTATTTTGATATATTTTAAAGGCTGGCTGAGTTTTAAGTCAATTAAAATCCACCTCTACCTGGATAGGCTATATTCAGAAAGCATTATTCCCAAAACCTATACATAGAATATACATGGCTCAAATTCTAAGTTTCCCATATGCAATTTGGCTTGTATTTTCCAGAATCTTTGCCAACAAAAGGATATCTGTATTACTAATTATAGTTTTGAAAGTGAAACACCCTTGGAAAGGAATCAGGACCCTGGAATTGGAGCCACAGGGAGCAGGTTTTGGTTAATCACCCAAAGCCTTCCCAGAACTTTGCAGCAGAAACTGGATTCTAAATCCACTCTGCCTCACATCCTCCCATTTCTAGAGAGTCCAGAGGTGCCCTGCTGGGGTTTCTGGGTTTTATTTGTGTGGAACAGGGATCTGGGGGGTTCCGTTCAGCTCTGTTTGTTTGCCAACAGACGTCTATTCCCGACTCGGAAAGCAATCTGGATCAGAACTGCTTGTCTCGCTGCAGCACAGAGATTTTCTCTGAAGCCAGCTGGGAACAGGTGGATAAACAGGATACAGAGGTACAGACTAAATCCCTGTAAATTGCTCACTCTGGGATAATCCTAATTCAAATTATCCTCTAGCCTTTGGTCACGTGCCACTTCTTGGGAACTCTTTTCCTTGTGTTCTGCTGGTCTCACACCTGACATACCAGTACCTGTGCCTATGAGCCCTCTGCTGCACAACCTCTGGGAGCTGGGGAGGGGGCTGAGCTCAGGATTGTTGCCACTGCCCTGTCCTGATGCCCTGTCCCTCCCCACAGGTGACGCGGTGGCTCCCGGATCACCTGGCCGCGCACTGCTACGGCTGCGACAGCGCCTTCTGGCTCGCCAGTCGGAAACACCACTGCAGGTACCAGGGACAGGGACAGGGACTGGGCACTGCTCCCCTCCCTGCACAGCACACACACAGCTCCTGCCTCAGGCCTGGGGGCTGGAGCAGGGATGTGCTGCTCTGGGAACAGAACAGCTCCTGCTGCTCTGTTCAGTCCGTGCAGGGAGATATTTAAAAGCCACGTTTGGTGTCTGCTCCACTCCAGCAAAACAGATCCCACCTTTCTTTCCTCAAACTGGATTTGGAGGCAGTTTAGATTTATACAAAACAGAGCTTTGTCCACTTAGCATTCAGAAATTCAATGTATGAGTTACATGAAATACAGGAATAGCATCTTCTTCCATTGCTGGTTGGAAACCTGCTCCTTTCCTTCTCTAACCTTTCTCCCCTTTTCATTAACTTGCTTCTACAGAATCTGAACACCTGTGTGAGATCAAGGTTGTTTGGATTATTCTTTGCCAGACCCATTGCCACAGAGTTTGCAGCAGCTCAGGCAGCAGCAGGGGCTTGATGAAGAGCAGGAGGCAGAGACCACATAGCTCAATATGCTGGAGTTAAAGCCAGAGGATCTCCAGTTTCCAGTTCTGTTTCAAAAAAATTCCTTTTCCTGGTTTCTGAACATGCAGAAACTATTACAGGAGCCATCATTTAAATAAATCTCAGTTACCACATTTTGAAGCTCTGCTGCTTTTTGAAGTAGCAAAGAGTTATGAACATAGTTTAGGGTTTTGTCTGGTTTTTATTTTGCTCCATTTAGTCTTGTAAAGTTAACCAAACCCAGGGAAGAAGGAAAATAGTCTGAATGTATTTTTTTTACCATGCCCACTGTGTTTGTATCCCCAGGGCTCAGTTCCCTAAACCTGAGCTTGGGACAGCTCCCAGAGCCTGGATATATACAGGTCACCCACAGCCCCACGAGGAGTTAAAATGGACTCAGGGTTTCAGGTCTGGCTCAGATCTCCCCGTAGGGTCTTCACTCCTTCAGCTTCCACACGTGCAGTGACCCAGCTGTTGGTGGGACCAGCACCACGAGTATCTCTGTAGTAAACGTTCACACCCCTCCCTGGGAGTGGAAATGAGTTGAACCCCGCAGTGTAAGGCCTTGAGCAGGGTAAAACCTTCCAGCTTCCTTGGTTGCCAGTGTTTGCTCCCTGTGCCTGTTGCCCTGAGCTCTCTCTCCTCCCTGCAGGGACACTGACCGAGTTGATCAGCTCTGGTGAGCATTTCCAGCAGCCTCTGCCCGTTGTCCGTCTGCCTTTCCTGGGTGACTTCTCCCAACTAACTCAGCTCTTCTCCCTCTTTGTTTCTCACTTGCCTGGAAATCACCAGAACTAAGCTGGGGGTGGCCAGCACGAGCTGCTGGGGATTGGATCCATGTGAACAGCCCTCTGTCCTCACAGACAAGCTTTTAGGACTTGGCTTTTGGGAGCTTAACTGGGATGTGGCTCAGACTAACACTCACTGTCAGTCCATGTGTGTACTGCTCACCGACAGGAGACTGTCCTGCAAGTTTCATGCTTTTATTTTTGATAATTTCCATTTTTTTCCACATATTTTTGGGAGAGGGCCACGTGTTACCAAACAATTCCGGCATTGCTGTACAGGGTCTTGGCAAAAATCTGCCAAAAAACTTGTTTTAGAAGGACTGAAAATCCCGTGGCTGGAACAGGTGCCACAGAGCTGGGGGAGGGTCAGGAAACCAAAACTGGATGAGTATCTGAATTTGGGATGAGGAGGAGGCCTGGGGAGTGTCACTTTCAGCCCCCCTTCCTCAAACAAGCAACATCCCTTTTCCAGCCTGTTTTTTAATCTCTGAAGCGAAGCAGGGACCACCGAGATAGAAGGATGAGCTGTCCAGAGCTTTCCAAAGTAGTGTCAGAGCACCATTGTCTAGGATAAAACAACAAAAACCCCAGCATATGTTAGCAATGGTGAACTCCAACAAAGAGATCCTTGTTTTAATCCCTCTGATGGTTTTCCCCTCATCCATCGGTGAGCTGCTCTGGGATAATCATTCCTTGAGCAGCGAGATGGGGCTGTGGGAGCTGTGTGGCACCTCCCAGGGCTGTTCCCACTCCTGCAGGTGCTTCTGACAGGGATTTCCAGCAGGACCCTCCAGTCTCCAGAACCTTGCAGAGAGGCTGGTCCCTGTCAGCCTTCACGTGCAGGAGTGGGGGATGTGGAACTGAGGAAATGAGCCCACTGAAGTGGGAAATGGGATTTCTCTGCTGCCTCTCTCCCCATCAGTGACCAGCAGCTGGAAATCTCCTTTCTTGGCAAGGAAAGATTAATCAGAGCTGCTGAGTGTCAGCAGAATTCCCTGGCAGTCTCTTGGCAGCAGCAAATCTCCAGTGCAGAACAACAGCACCAAATCCTGATGCCAAAGAGTTAATGGAAAGGGCAAAACCCAGGTCCCTGGAGTACTGCTCCCAGCTCCTTGTAGGAATTGAGGACAGGGCACACAGGGCTCACAGGGTTTGAGGGGGCTGCAGAAGGTAATTAATGACTCTGAGCTGTAACGAGGTGCATGTGCCAGTGCGGCTCCGCCAGTGCCGGGAATGCTGCGCGTGCCCACCTGTGCATGGAACAGCTGCCTGCCCACCCCGGGCTTTGCATGTTCCTCCTTGGCTCAGTTTCCTGGATACAGGAGTGTGGGACTGCTGGAGTGGCTGTGGGGGCAGTGGGAGGGTGGCAGCAACTGAGGGCTTTGATATTTTCCATGTTTAAACCTTTCCAGCTCTGAGCAGAGCCTGGGAGCAGAGTCCAGCCTGCTCCCAGCACTGCCATATCCCTCCTGTGAGCCAGGGCTGGATGAGCTGGGTGAGCAGGGCCAGAGCCCCCATTCCCAATGTTCCCCATATTCCCCAGGGCCTGGCTCAGAAGGGTCCATGGTGGCTCTGCTTCAGCCCCTCAGCCCTGTGCCTCAGTGTGGCATTGGCACCATGGTGGAGGCCAGGCTGAACGGGGCTTGGAGCAGCCTGGGACAGTACAAGGTGTCCCGGGTCATGGCAGGGGTGGCACTGGGTGAGCTTTATGGTTCCTTCCCACCTAAACCATTCCATGGGGAATGGCAGAAAGCTCTCTGTGTGGCAAGAGGGCACATCTGTTCAGCCTGGCTGAACAGAGGCATTTAATGACCTGCACTGGCCCTGGCTCCATGCTCCTTCCTTTACCCACTCCCTGGATGTCTACTCCATCCATAGGAGGGAGGAGCACAGATGTTGGAACTGTCTCTGCCCATGCCCTGTCCTGTAGGGAGGTATCTCCCCAATCCCAGCACTGGGAATATCTCGTTTTACAGCTCAGGTAACTTGGTCAAACTCCTTCTGATCTTTTCCATTTCTCTGTTCCTGATGCAAGGAATTGTGGCAACGTGTTCTGCTCCAGTTGCTGTAACCAGAAGGTGCCCGTTCCCAGCCAGCAGCTCTTTGAGCCCAGCAGAGTCTGCAAATCCTGCTACAGCAGCCTCCACCCCGGCAGCTCCAGCCTGGACCTCGAACTGGACAAGCCCATCACTGCCACGTCCAACTGAATTCCTGGCCTGGGAGCGGCGGGGGGGCAGCCGAGCCGAGCCTTCCCCACGGAC
>VXBI01012088.1:192513-262119 GCA_013397375.1 Toxostoma redivivum
TTCCCCACGGACACGCGGATCCCAGGGGGCCGGGGCTGGGAGGCTGCGCTGGAGGCGGGACAGACCTCGAGATGTGCCGCTGGATTGTGGGATTCTCCTTGTGCAGCTCTTCCCCCTTTCCTGCCTGTCCTGTCGTGTGTCCGTGTCCCCGCGCGTGCGTGCGTGTATATATAATAATAATTCTGTTTGTTTGCGGGAGGGAGCTGGTGCAGAGCCAGGATCCTGTGGGTATTTATCTGTCCCACTGCGGAACTGCTGCAGGCCAAGGATTTTGGGGAGCAGGGAGCAGAGGGAGCTGGGCCAGCCAGAGTGCAGAGCCTGAATAGCTGCAGCCTCCAGTGCTTTCAATCACTCCTGTTATTCCAAACCTGAAACTGCTGTTTGGGAACCTGTTGCTGCTAGAAGAGGTGGGGAATCTCCTTCCCCAGAGACCTTTTCCCTCTCTGTTCTCACAGTGGGTTGCCCGAGGGGGTCTCAGTCAGGTTCCTGTGCTGGTGGCTCTGTATCTGCACGCACAATCCGTGAGGTCTGAGCCCTTGGAGCAGGAGCACCGGGAATGCTGGCTCAGGAATGCTCGTGCTGTTGGTGAGAGCCGAGCCAGGCATCGCACCGGGCCTTGCCAGGGGTCTGACCATGCAATTTCTGATTCAATCCACCTAGGACAGGAGCAGACCTCGGCCTTGTCCTTGCCCAATCTGTGTGAGATTCCCTCTGGGAGCAGAGCGTTGCCATGGTCAGGTCCTGGCTGGTCACTCGCACTTTACTGGACGATCCAAACTGATGGAAGGTGGCCGGGACCCGCCAGTGCTGCCGGGCTCGGCCTGTGTGGATTGTGCTGGTGCTGGGTGCCCTCCTGGGATGCTCCCCTTTCCCAGGCTGTGTTCAGTGTACTCCAGATAGGAAAAAGCTGCCTGAGGAGCTTAAAACAATCCAAAATGCATTATGGATTCCCCTTCCTCCTTCTGTCCCAGTCAGACTCACCTCACTGAAGGGTAAAACTCCCAAATACCTGTTCATAACCAACTGGTAGGTGCTCATCCCATTCCCTTCCCATAGATCCTGCTTAGTGCAATCTGGCAAGGAGGAAGAGTAGATCCTGCTCACAGTGCATTCCCTAGGCAAAATCCCAAATTCTTTATGGTATTCTCAAGAATCCTGGAGTATTTGAGAGTTCTAGATACAACAGCTCAAAATCCAAGAAACCTTGGGAAAGGAGCATTTTCCTTCCCTGGAATGTCACAATCACATCATCCAAAGGGAGGCTCACATGGAGAAACCATCTGGCAGAGCTCAGTGGGTCTGAGGGGAGATGCTGAGGTGGTTGGACTGTGCCCTTCCCACCCTGCCAGGATCCATGCTGGAATGTCCAGGAAGGAGGAGGCTGCGTCCGTGTGGGAAAGGGAGTCCGGGAACGGATGGAGCATCTTGGGATCTCTCTGGCACAGGTCTAGAGAAAGAGACATGGAGGGAAAAGCAAAGTGAAGGACGAGGTTTCCAGCCAAGGCGTGTTTAGGATCTGTTCCTAACCCAGTGGTGAGGGCTGGAAGGGAGGCACAGGTGTGGCTGTTGTGTGGGGAGCAGGATGAGGGAACGTCCGGCTCTTCCCAGGGTGGTGAGGGGGAGGTGGCAGGGCCGGGGTGGGGGGACACCCCAACCTTGTGTGGCTTTGTGGTGCAGAATCAGCCGGAGCCTCCGCACGTGCCAAGAGGGTCCGCTCCGGGCCGGGCTGGGATGTACAGTGTGAATAAAAGCTTGCAGCTCTTTAGGCTTTTTTGGATCGATGAAGCACTTTTTTTATTAATATTATTTTTCTTTGTATGTAAAGGAGGAAGCCGTCTCTCCGTAGCTGTGTACAGAAATAACCCTTCTCTCCACAAGAGAGTAAAGTGCTCCTATATTTTTCATTTTTGTCAAAAGCGAGAAGTAAATACTTTAGAATTGTTAAATATATAAATAAAAGTGAATAAAGTTTAGACTTTTGCATGGGAGCATTTGCTAACACACTTTCTAATTTTTTTTTCTTCCCTCTCCCTTGGAGGGGATGTATTGGAGGCTCAGCAGGAACACCAAGGCCTTGGAAAAAGAGGCTGCAACTGCTTTGGCTTTCTGTTCCATGCTGTGTCTTTCCAAGGAGCAACAAAATGTCACTCCTAAACTTTAAAGAAAAACTTGAATCTTAGGCTTGGTTTTCCTGGTGCAGGAGTCCAGAAGGGGGAAGCATACAACGCCCACACCCTGCCGGGTTCTGTTGGCACAATCAGCGTGGTTTTCCCAAGATGGAGAAAGGTGCCAGAGTCTCAGCTCCCTCCATACCATGTGTTTGTTTTTCCCCTTGACCAACCATCGTGTTTAGTCTGATGATGTCACCCAAATGTAGGAGCAGCCTGGATCCAGGGAATTCCTCCTGCCTCCAGTGGGGTTTGGCAGTGGAAGCTCCATTCCCACTTGCACCTGCCTTATCGTGATGCTGGATGGGGGACCTGTGGCTCTTTGGGAACAAACCAAACTCACTCAGGTTTAAGATCTTTTTTCCCAGAAGGTGGAAAACTCAACTGATCTTTGCCCTGCCAAAGGATTATTCCCATCTTCCAAGCACTGCCTGTTCATTCTGGCTGTGCACAGTCCTGTCCCCTCAGGCCCCCTCCATCATTCATTTCTTCTCTTACATATTTGAGGATTTGCCCTGAATTCTCAGGGGTCTGAGCAGCTGTGAGGGATGTGGGGCCAGATGTGTCATCACAAGACCTTGAGCACAATCCCTCTGAGATTTGATAGTGTTTATTAAATCAAATGAAACCAGGTTGGGGTAGAGCTGCTGATGGGATCTGGAGTGGAAAAAAAGCAGGAATCGTGTTTGGTGGTGTAAGGAACAAGTGTTTCAGTTACACCTCACAATGGGATTTCCTAGAGCTCCTCTCATACCTGAGTTTCTCCTGAGTGCTTTTCCAGGAGCTCATTGTCCTGCAGACGTTGTGAGCCCCGGCCACGGCGCTGACGGGAAGTTTTTGATGTGGAAAATGCCGAGTGTGGGTCTCTGCCCCGGCAGAGGGGTCAGAGAAGTTCTGAGCTTCCCCAAGGTGCAGGAGGGCTCCTGCCAGAGGCAGCGGCTCTGCCACAGGAGGACACGGCTGAAGGTGTCAAAGCTCATTTCCCCGTGATCAATTCTTCCTAAGGAGCCTCCTTCCCTCTTTCCTTTGTCCCAGCTCTCGGACAGCCCATGAGCCTGTCAGGACACCGGAGCTGCTGTCGCGATAGGCGGCTTCAGTGCTGCCCCCCGGGCTGTGAAACAACCCGAGTCGGGATCTCAAACAGCTTCAGGAATCACCGGGAACTGAGGGCCCCTCTCCTGTCAGGTTCGACAGCAACAGCGCCGCTGCTCGCAGGGCAGAGGGGAGGTGGCGCTGGAGGCAGGGCAGGAGGGGTCTCACCCTGGGAGGGCTCGGTTGTCAGAGCTGGGTACAGCCCAGGGCGGCGGGGGCAGGTCCAGGATGGAAACGAACGGCTCTGCTGGGGAAGGAGGGGGAAGGAGATGTTTGGGAACTGCTCCACTACCTGGGAAAGGCTGCAGGGGTGGCATGGAGCCTGCCCTGGGAGAGGTTTCGAGGTGCTGGCAGGCTGCACAGGGCAATGACCATGTGCAGGAAGCTGAGCAGGTTCAGGGCCTGGAGCAGAGGGCTCTTGGAATTATCCAGGACAAGGTTTGGAGTCGGGGCAGCTCTGCCAGGTGTTCCCCAGTCCTTGGAGCTGTCCATCTCTTCCCACACTGCAGCTGCCAGAGCTCCATTGTTGCATTTTGGGATTTCAGCTCACTGTTCTTTGGACTTTGACATTTTATAAATGCTGCTAAAGTTTGACTTTATTATTTAACAAATCTGGGTTTTAAACCAATTTCTCACAGCTCTGTCACAAAATGATTTTTAAGGCCTTGCTGTGGCAGCAGGTGATGGGTTTGATTATCCTCTTTTTGGGTGGGATTTATATTAAAATGACATCTGAAGTCTCCATTACTTACTTGAAGCACATGAAATATTTGAAACCATGCCAAGCTCTGAGGGCAGAGCTGTTCAGCAGCACTGGAAGTGTCAGACCCTCATGTGTGTAACAGCCTTTATTTTGCTGTAGCCTCAGAGTGAATATTTAGATCTTAATAAATTTGTCATTATCCTACACATTGATGAGTTCATAGTCCCTTGTTCTCTGTGTTGGTGCATCTGCAGAGCTCCCAGTTTGAGGGGCTTATTTGTAGGCAAATTAGAGCTCATATATGAGGAAAGATTAATCCTGGTGTTCAGAAATGTAGGCTGGGAAGAGGGGAAGCCTGGATTGGCAGCAGTTGGTGATGAGCCTTTAGGGAGAGCAGGGGGTCCCAGGTGTTGAGCAGCTCTGCAGACACTTCCAGCACGTGGACTTTCCCTCCTGGGTCACATCCATGTCCTGCTGTTGGACCCACGGGCACATCTGGGGGTGGATGTCACTCAGAGCCCTGCATTGCTCCCTCACTTTCCTGTTCTCCTGAGCTTTACAGGGCACAGCAGCTCCTGTGCAGTGACCTCTGTGAGATCTTTGACACCAAACTGCAGGGACAGAGTCCCACTGCCAGGACACAGGGAATGGCTTCCCACTGCCAGTCAGAGAGCAGGGCTGGATGGGATATTGGGAAGGAATTGTTCCCTGGGAGGGTGGGCAGGCCCTGGCACAGGGTTCCCAGAGCAGCTGTGGCTGCCCCTGGATCCCTGGCAGTGTCCAAGGCCAGGCTGGACAGGGCTTGGAGCAGCCTGGGATAGTGGGAGGTGTCCCTGCCCATGGCAGGGGGTGCCACTGGATGGGCTTTAAGGTCCCTTCCATCCCAACCCATTCCATGATTCTGTGATTCTGTGATTCTGTGATGTAGAAGATTTTCCAAACCCAAATGCCCTTTATTCCCTGCAATGCACAGACAGCAGAAGCCCTTTGCTGCTGGGGCTGGTTCTTGGCATCTGGGTGATTTCAGGGAAGCTTTGCTTGGCTCAGCCTGGGATCCCTGTGCCAGGACATGGCCCATGGAGCCTCCCGTGCTATGTCCTGTTGGGATTGCTCCACTCTGCTCCTCCCCAGAGCCACCCTTTGTGTCCTCCTGGCTCTGCCATCTTTGAAACTCTGGACAACTCCAATCTCAGCAAACAGCTCCTTCCCCCTCTTCCCACTCAGTGTCTGGCTGCTGTAGCATTTCCCAGCTATAAATTCCAGCTGTCTTCGGTCTATTAGTGCTTTTCTTCTTCTATTAGCAACTTCTTAATTAAAAACTTGTAGCCAGCAGGGCAATATCAAGCAGGTCAACTGATGGGCCGAGGGGAAGGAGAAGCCCACAGCCAATGCTTAGGTGGAGAATTACTGGATTTCAATCCAAAATTTATGTAGAATTTATGTCAGGATGGATTGCAGCATCGTTAGGATACATGCATAGAGAATTAATCAACATTTTGGAGGCCAGAGAGAATAAAAATCCCTTTTTCCTTCAGACAGCAGCAGTTCCTGAGGAGGTCAGTGTTCATGGCCACGTGGGTGGAAAGGGCTGCCCCTGGAGCAAACTCCATCCAAGGGTGGAAGTCCATGGTCAGCACTGGAAAGCAGGAAGGTGAACAGGGGAAAATTCTGGGTTTCTGTATTTAATCAGTTTCAGGTAACTTTCAGTTTGATTTTGGTTGGTTTTCTTCAGAAAGAACAGCGTTGGCACTTGAAGAGCTGCTGCTTCCAGCTCTTGTCTGGATTTTATCACTGGGGCTTTGTCTGAAGCACTGTGAGAACATTCCAGCACCTTGGAATGACTTTCAGGGCTGTGTCTACATTAGGAAACCTCAAAACCGTGGATTTCAGCCCGGGGCAGGTGGGGATCACTCTTAAAGGATTTGGTCTGGCCCCTTGTGGAATGGGACATTCCACCACACCTAAAATTTGCAGGTACCTGAGGATTTTGGGGTTTTTTTGGATTGCAACCCACCTCGTGCCCGTGCCGGGGCTGCGGGCGCTCAGAGCCGGCTGCTCCCGAACACCAGGGCGCTGTCCTGGAGCGCTGCCCCGCCCCCGTAGCTGCCCCTCGCTGACTCCACGGCCACCGGACACAGCTCCTGGTTGCACCACCTGGATGGAGAGAGGGATGGGCTGTGCCAGTCCTGCCACACGCACGGGGCTGGTGCCAACCTGAGCCGTGCCCAAGTGGGATCCCGCACATCAGTGCGGGAATGGAGATCGCCCGAGCAGGGAAAAGCGCCGGGGCTGAGAGCAGCTGCTCCCAGCTGTGCTCGTGGGCCTGGCCATGGCCAGGGGCTGGATCAGACCGGAGGCAGAGCGAAACCTCCGGCACTGCCCATGGAATCATCTAGAACACTCAGGGTGGGCAGGGCTGTGCCTACCTGAGGGCAGCGCAGACGTCTGTGGAGGAAGCGTCAGGACGAGCAGCGTGTTCCATTAAAAGAGCTCCTGTGGGGGAGTAGGAGGTGTCAGCATTCCCAGGCTCCTGCCAGAGCAGCCCAGGACTCAGGAAAAAAGGATGGTTCGTTACTTCTCAGCAGTGCTTGAAGGCTGAGCTGCTTCAGCATGAATGGTGGGGACTGAGCTTTAGAGCTCCACCCTTGACCCATGTGTGAATCAGGTGCCTATGGCTAATTCCCAGCCCTTTCCTGGTCTGAAATCCATCAGCACAGGAAGGACCTGCTGGAGAGAGTCCAGAGAAGGTCACAGAGATGCTCCAAGGGCTGGAGCCCCTCTGCTCTGGAGCCAGGCTGGGAGACCTGGGGGTGCTCACCTGGAGAGGAAAAGGATCCAGGGAGAGCTCAGAGCCCCTTGCAGGGCCTGAAGGGGCTCCAGGAGAGCTGGAGAGGGACTGGGGACAAGGGATGGAGGGACAGGACACAGGGAATGGCTTCCACTGCCAGAGGGCAGGGCTGGATGGGATCTTGGGAAGGAATTGTTCCCTGGGAGGGTGGGCAGGCCCTGGCACAGGGTGCCCAGAGCAGCTGTGGCTGCCCCTGGATCCCTGGCAGTGTCCAAGGCCAGGTTGGACAGGGCTTGGAGCAGCCTGGGACAGTGGAAGGTGTCCCTGCCCATGGCAGGGGTGGCACAGAATGAGTTTTGAGGTCCCTTCCCAGCCAGCCCATTCCATGATTCTGTGATTCCTGCCGTTGCCCTGCCTGTGTAGATCCGTGCCAGGCTGTAGGAGAAGTCCCTGGCTGCCAGCTCCATGGTCAGTGCCTGCTCTGAGCCCGCGCCCGCCATGAACTGTTGGAGCCTCCCGATGGCTTCCCGTGTCCGCTGCACAGCTGGGGACAGCTCCTCAGTGCCTGAAGCCAGCTCCAGCTTCTTCTGCAGAGAAAACAACCACAGGAAAAATTCCAGTGCATTTGCCCTGTGCCAGGGCAGGGGCTACTGAGGCCCTGGGCACACCCTGCTGCTGACAAGCTCAGATCCAGGTAGCTGTCACTGGCACAGGTTGAGCAGCCAGGGAAGGGGATGTGCCCAAAAAGAAGCTCCCAGCCTTGCCTTGGGGATGGAGAATTCCCTGTGACCAGAGCCAGCATGTTGCTGTTTCCATTCTGGCTTCCCAGCTGCATGTGGAGACCAACTCTCATCTCCAATTCTCTCTAGCTCTATACCTGCATCAGGGTCCAATTCTCCCAGAATTATATTATTACTTGCACAAATATGCTCAAGCTGGGTCCAGGCAGGAAGACTCACATTTAAAGGAGCTTTTCTCTGCAAATTGTGACCGTGGGAAAGGCCCCAGGACAAAAGGAAATGGCTACAAGATCCACTGTGAGAGGTTCAAGTTGGGTATTAGAGAAAATTTTTTCACTGAAAGGGTGCTCAGGCACTGTCACAGCTGCCCAGGGCAGTGCTGGAGTCCCCATCCCTGGAGGGATTTAACAGCCATGTGGATGTGGCACTTGGGGACATGGGGCAGTGGTGGCCTTGGCAGTGCTGGGGAATGGCTGGACTTTGTCCCAGAGGGCTTTTCCAACCTAAAGGATTCTGTGATTCTGATTTAGATTAACCATTTAACTGTCCCAACAGCACTGCCTGACAGCTCCCCTCATTGAGCCAAGCTTCTGCTCTGCCCCATTCCAAATCCCTTGTGAAAGCACCAGGGATACTCTGCCGAGAGTCTGGAATTGTTGTTCTTTGGGCACAGCCTTCCCACACTGTTTATCTGTGTCTCCTGTGTTATTCCCTGTTAGGAGGGATGGGACACTGCCTGTGTTTGGGGCTGGCCCTGCCTCGTGGGCTGTGGTGCCATCATTCCTCACTCAAACCTCTCTCTCTGCAGCAGGACTGAGGGATCAGCTTGGAGAGCATCCCCAAAGGCTGGATGTGAGCAGCACAGCGTGGTGGGAGGTGCTGTTCATTAATTAGCTCCACCAATAACCTGCAGACAAGACTGAAACCTGTGAGCAGCAGCTACACAGAAGGAATTTTTTATGTTTCTGAGGCTTTCAGTGCTGAGGCGATCCCGCAGCTCCTCTCACTGGACCAGAAAATCCATGGGCTGGGCTGAGCCCAGGTTTGCTCTGTGTTCTCCAACTGCTCAGACCCCAGACTTCCACACTTCCACGCTTCCCAGTGCTGCTCTTCTGGGCTCCAGGGGCAGAAACATCCCCAGCAAGTGCCAGTCAAATATAACAACTCTAGTGCCAACATAAAGCCCATAAACCTCCAAGTCCATGGAATACTAACGAGGTGTTCTGGAGCAGCTTGGAGGTTGTTGCTAATGAGGATCACAGGTCCCAAAGGCATCAATTCCCAGAGTTTGGGTGGGAGCCAGCATGGCACTGGCTGAGCACAGGGACAATGTGTGCTGCTTGTGCCTGGGACACGGACATGCTGCCACAGCTGGAAGGTTTGAACACCTGGAAATATGGATCAGGAATGTAAAAGCATGCTTTATCCTTTAGGGATAAAAAAGACCTTGAATTTTCTTTGCTTGCCAATAATTTACTTTTTTTTTTTTTTGTTCCAATTGCACTTATTCCTTTCCTAACCAAAAGCCCTGGATCTCCTGGAAGGTTTTTCCATGCTCTCTTTGCACTTGGGATGGAGAGGCTGGCAGCTGCTCCGGGGCAATGCTCAGGGCAGGAGCAGCTCCTCTTGTCTCCTGGTTGCTCTGCTCCAGCTCTAGGAG
The DNA here is from genome assembly GCA_013397375.1 of Toxostoma redivivum. Lineage (NCBI taxonomy): Eukaryota > Metazoa > Chordata > Aves > Passeriformes > Mimidae > Toxostoma > Toxostoma redivivum. The sequence continues at coordinate 201,665 of VXBI01012088.1, forward strand.
GCACCCACAGCACCACTGCCCCACCCCCCCTTACTGCCTGAAATGATCAGCAAAGGAGCTTCAGAGCTCCAATGGTTCTGATTCCCTCTGTTTTAATAGAGAAATTTTAAGATGCTGCTCATTTGTTTGCTCTCACTGGCTCCCAAGCAATGTGGTCAGAGTGGTTTTCACTTACAAGATTAATCATGAGTATCTAAAAATGCAGTGACAGGAGGAACATCCCAAACAGGGCTAAAAGCACAATTTTGTGTCAATGCTTGGAGCAAACACACGGCCCCACATCAATAACCTCGATTTGTTTCCTGCTGCCTGAAAATGGGGGTTGTGGTCTGAAAAGGACCTGAAAACACTGTCACATGTCTTGAGATTGCAGGGCTGATTTACAGCCTGATTTACCACCTGAATTGCAGCCCTACACAGAAATTCTTGAGGCAAGAGTTGATTCTGAGCCTTGAACAACACGTGTGGGTCTGGTGCTGAGACCCTGTCCTGGGATATGCCCAAATTTCACCTGAAGTGACTCAAATGCAATAATCAACGAACTGCCACGGGCTATTTTAGAGGCACTTTTCAGATTGTAATTGAATTTGAAAGTACAGCCAGGGCTCTGGCTCAAAATTCCAGCTAATAAAATTTCAGTACAACATGAACTGACTGGCCCTGTGCAGTATCCACCTGAAATTCTCACCACAGCAGAGCTGGAAGTCAGGTTGTGTCCTGGACTGATTCCAAACATTGGGCAGCAGGGGAGAGGGGGATTCTGCCCCTCTTGCCCCACTCAGGTGAGACCCCACCTGCAGAGCTGCCTCCAGCCCTGGGGCCCAGCACAGGAAGGACCTGGAGCTGCTGGAGCCACTCCAAGGGCTGGAGCACCTCTGCTCTAAAGCCAGGCTGGGAGACCTGGGGGGGTTCACCTGGAGAGGAGAAGGATCCAGGGAGAGCTCAGAGCCCCTTCCAGGGCCTAAAGGGGCTCCAGGAGAGCTGGAGAGGGACTGGGGCCAAGGGATGGAGGGACAGGACACAGGGAATGGCTTCCACTGCCAGAGGGCAGCGCTGGATGGGATATTGGGAAGGAATTGTTCCCTGGGAGGGTGGGCAGGCCCTGGCACAGGGTACCCAGAGAAGCTGTGGCTGCCCCTGGATCCCTGGCAGTGTCCAAGGCCAGGCTGGACAGGGCTTGGAGCAGCCTGGGACAGTGGAAGGTGGCAGGTGTGGGATGAGATGTGTTTTTAGGTCCCTTCCAACCCAAACCATTCCACGATTCCATCCCTGTCTCTCACACTCATTCTTCTCCCCAGGATTTTCTGACTCATAACCTCTAGACAAAGTGATTTGCAACAAACTCACCTATGTATTAAAAGCCCTAAAAATTCAGCTTCTCTGTGCAAGGATGGGGAAGTTCTCTGTATTTCCCTTTTCCTGAGGATTATTACAATCCTTGGTTCCTGCTCCTGATCACAGCCCAAGCAACATTGGGCATATCTCACCATCAGATAGATATCTATGTGATAGATCAGATCTCATTTATCAGAGAGAGAATAAAAGCAAAACCTGGAGTTACCCTTGAAATGACCTTCAGAGAACTGAGTGCTGTACAGGTACTAATGCTGCTTTCTGCAAAGCCTCTGACAATGGGCACAGGTCCTGCACACTGAGAACCTTGATGGACAAACATAAAATAAATTGTACTCAGTTTGTGTGCATCAATAAAAAGGAAATGGATTGGAGCTGTAAAAACTCATTTATGATGGGTTAAATTATTTCCTCACTAGACAAGATTGGGAGGGATGTTTCAAAATGAGCCAGACTCACAGACTGAAAGAATTTGGACACCTGGAGCTCAGAAAGATGTTGTTTATCACCTGTGAGTGAAAACCTGATTCTGGGATAGAAACTCAAGCACGTTCCTGCAGAACTCTGCAGACAGAAATCCCTCCCAGGCTGCCTTTCCAGCACCTGGCTGCCCGAGGCATAAAGAAAAGCTTAAATTGGCCAGGTCTGCTCTATCCAGAACTGGAGCATTCACACTGCTGAACCCAACCTAGCCCCTCTCCCTGGACATGCAGCAGCCTCGGTATGCCATGGGCAGTAAAGGCAGTGGCATTACTGGAATTTGGAGACCTTGGAGCCGGCACTCACCTCCCTCCAGCCACATGCACAGTGTGATTGATGGGAGCACCGAGGAGCTCGTTAATTAATGACTCTCAGTACTCGTGCTCCTGCTCTGCAGGTCCCTGCTCTGCATCACGGTGCTGTGCTCCCTAATGCTTCCCTGATTATCCAGTTGTTGAGCAGCTGGAGGGGCCCTCCCATCTGTACCAGGGAGGTGCTCCAGGGTGCAGCACAGCACCTTTGTGGGGTGTTTGTTTAAATTAGTGTTCAGTGTAAGACTGTGGAGGCTGCTTCTTTCCAAATCATTTCAGAGCCTACCCACAGCTCCTTTACTTCCCCATCCATTACCTGCAGTGTCAGCCTAAGCAGCTGTTTGCCAACAGCTGGATTTGCCCCCAGCAGATGTGCTCAGTCCTGCTCCTGAGCAGATCTGGCTTCTTGTTTGGTGGCCAAATTGTTTGAGGTATTTCTCTCTTCTCAAAAGTTGTCTGAGAGGATGGCAAGGGGACCCTCACCCCTGGAGGTCAGAGAAGTGCTGTGTACAGAGCACAGCTGAAGTGGGGGGGTGAGATGGGATACAAGTTGCCAACTGCAGCCACTGTGAGAAATACTCAGGCTCTGGAAAGTTCTATCCCAGACCCTTCCCTTCTCATGGGGTCTGGGGGGGAATGTGAAGGCTGCAACAACCAAATCCAGCACTCCAGATGCCCAGGATTGCCTTGCTGTGCCTGGGCTAATGAGATCTGGATTGCTGTGTCTGGATTAATAGTGTCACCTCTGAGACAACACCCTCTGATCCTGCCTCCTGTCTCGCTTTTTGGGATGCACCAAGCCAGGTGATGCTCCTTCACCTTCATGAAACTCTGAGCTGTTTTGAACTCCTGTCACCTGAGCAGCTTTAAAAGTAGAGCCAAAGAACAGCAAATCCAAAGAGGCAGAAATGGAATTCCTTTGTCTCTTTCCATCTTTTCAGGGAATAAAAATAGAAAGTCATAATGCAGTAGATAGCCCTAGTGAGGTTCAATATTCAGCAGTCCTGTGGTGATTTTCCAGTTAAGAAACAAAACCACAAAATTATTTTGGACTCAGGAAGATGAGTCACATTAAAAATATACTTATTTTGGTACCTGTCTTGAGGAACTCTGACAGTGCCAAGCTCCCCACTGCTGAGCTGAAAGTATCTGCACACAAAGATCCTGGGATGAGCACTGCCTGCCTCCTGCTTTTGGAAGAGCTATTTAAGGAGCAGAATTGTAAGACACAATTCCAATTGTTGGAATACTTGTCTAAAGCTTTCAGTTTGGGCCTATTCCCTGCCAGTCTCAGCCAGAAGCACAAACCCAAAGAAGGCTGTGCCAAGGTGGGTGAGTGAGGCTGAGCAGGGCTGCAGCTGAGGGCTCACCTGCACTGAGGACAGGAATGCAGCCATCACCTGCCCTTGGCTCTTGACCAGAGAACGCAGCACATCCAGGGACAGGATATTGGTTGTTCCCTCCCATATGGACAGCACCTGTGGGGAAGAGCATAAGGGAGCCTTTGCAGTGACTGCAGCAAAGGAGAGTGTGAGGGAACAAAGACACAGGGCAGAAGTAAGGGATAGCAAGGATATCTCCAGAGATGTCTTGTTTCACAACAAGTGGAAGGGAGCAGTGGATCAGCTCCATTGCTGTGCTAGGAACAGCCTCAGTACCAGGAGCACATCCTGTACTTCTCTGGTGGTGAGTGGGCTCAGCAGGAAGGCAGTGAGGGAAGAGCTGCCACACCTGGAGCGAGCCTGGGAGGGCTGTGTTCTCCCTTGAGTGTGTCTTTAGCAGGGAACCAGAGTGCTGTGCAGGGGACTTGGTGACACACAGGACCTTCTCCTGCCACCCTCTTACCAGACTATCCCGGAGTATGACTGGCAAGCCTGTGTCCTCCATGTAACCTTGGCCCCCAAAACTCTCCATTGCCTCAACAGCCACGGCAGAAGCCTGCAAAATGCAGAGAGCTGGCATGATCCATAGTGCCTGAGGGGAAAGTCCAACCTCCCACACTACACAGCAGCTCCTGCTGGGATAGGCTGACTGGGTCCTGCTCATCTCCTGAGGCAGCTTGGTCAGCTCCTACTGCAGGAGGAGCAGATGGGGATGAAGCCTGAGTGACACTGAGAGAGGACCTGCAGGAGCAGCAGCCTCCAGAGCAGGAACTGCTGCAGGTCCTGCAGGTATCCCCTGCTCTCACTCACTCCTCTTCCCAGTTCTGTGGTTGCCAACATTCCACACTCTGGGCTAACCAACCTGTCCCATACCTGCTTCCCTGTGTACAGTTTGGCCACTGGGACGAGCAGCCTCAGCAGCAGCTGCTCCTGCTCACTCGCCAAGTTGGTTTCAGCCAGCCCCAGCAGGCGAACAATCTCCATAAGCAGCAGAAACGCCCCTCTGACCTGCACCTGTGAGCAGAGGCAGGAGGATTCACTGGCAGGGATCTTGGACTCTGCTGACTCCAGGACTCCATGCATGAGATTGCCTCCAGGGTAAAATGCCAGCCCTGCCTGCTCAGACACATAGCTTCAGAGTCCCCTGAGCAGCTAAGGCACAAGTATGGAATATTAAAGGTTCTGTGCCACTCTTGGACACTGTGATGCTGTAAAGGGGCAATGTGTTTCATCAGGCCGACTTGAGCCTTAACAAAGCTCCTAAAAGGCATCCAGGCCCCAGATCCACATCCTTTTTAAAGGTAAGGGATATGAGATGATGGTCAGCCTCTGAGCACCAGGAGCTGCAAGGTCCATGACAGATTTCTTCCTGAGTAGCTTACTTCCCTGGCAAGTTTTGATGTGGGAAGCATCAGGGTACAGAGTTCTGTGTTGTTATCTATGTAGGATCTGCCCTTCCTTTCAGAGGGGGAATTCTGGCCACAGGCAATAAGATGCTGGAGCCTGAAGTCATGTTTGACAGATGTTGCTCACCTTCCCCCACCCTGCAAGAGAATTTTTACATACTGTTTACAGCCCATCTCCTGGTGCAGGAGCTCCCAGGGAAGTTGGATGAGTCCATACCAGTCTTGGACAAGAGTTAAGTGACTGTGGTGTCAGGCCTGGATTCTGAGGCAAGCACCCAACTTCAGAGGTCATGGCTTATCATAGTAAGGGCACCCCTTTCTCTCAGGGAAACTCAGAGGTAATTGTTTAGGATAACCCGAAGTTCAGCAGAGGAGTTAGGTGTGTCATCAGATCAAATCCCACTAGAGTACAACAATTCCCTTGCAGCATCCACTTGCTGTAGCAGGAGTGGCCTCCTAAATCTGAGGGCAGACTGGCTGTGCTCACTCACAGCACAGGACCTCTGCCCTCTTTCCTTCCCAACAGGTTCAGCTTGGCTCCCAAAAGCCTCACCTCCATCCGGGCTATTGTCTGCATGTGCAGGGGATGGTCCTTGAGGAGCTTCCCAAAGGCCACACGCTTGCGGGCATAGTCCCTGCTCAGACTGATCATCCTGGAGGGAACACACACAGGGAACAGTTACACCAGCAGCTTGTCACTTCTGAGCATTCCCTTCCAGTCCTCTCCACCCTGCTCAGCTGTACCACAGCAGTACAGGTCACCCACCCACAGCCCCTCCATAACTGCTGGCTCCAGCCTGTCCCCCAGAAGGGACACTGGGCTGCAATGCAGAGCCCTGCAAAGTCCCCTTGTCCTGACCAGCTGCTCCTTCAGCCCTGGGGGATCCATGCTGCCTTCACCTTCTCATGGAAGCCACTGCACCAATGACGTTGTGGATCCTAGTGATGTTCAGCATGTTGGAGATGGCAGCCACTCCACGACCCTCTGCAGAGATCTGCAAGGAACAAGGGCTGATGTGAGCCTTGGATAGGGATGGACATGGGAATGAAAATGGTATCAACAGACACATGGCCATGGGCTGTCCACTCTGTCCCAGTCTGCCCTCAGGCACCCAGACACCTGCTTGCTTTAAAATACATTTGTCTCATTTCAGCCAAGTCTGTGGTGTAATGTGGCTGCCCCATTCCTGGAAATGTCTCAGGCCAGGCAGGATGGGACTTGGAGCAACCTGGCCTGGTGGCAGATGTCCCTGCCCATGGCAAGGGGTGGAATGAGATGAGCTTTGAGGTTCCTTCCAACCCAACCTATCCTGGGATTCTGTTTCTATGACCAGAGAAGTGGCTTTTGGAGACCATGTCAGCATGATCAGTTCTGATCCCTGCTGCTTGCTCCTACCTGCATACTACACAAATTGTCCCTCAGCTGGCTCAGGAACCAGGATTAGAGAAATGACCAGCCTAAAATAACTTTTTTTCTTGTTGTCTTCTCACATCTTTTCCTGAACTCTTCTCAGCTCTGCCCCACACAGAGTACACGAATTGAGCTACAGTTCTGTGACGTGGACAGCCAAGCCACAGAGGTGGAAGAGAGGAACTTTTTCAGCTGGGATCTCTGCTGAAAGCCCCAGGAGTGCCATGCCAATGCAGCCCAGTCCCCAGGGCAGGGGAACTCTTACACACCAGCTCTGCTCTGGCTCCTTGCAGCCACAGCTCTGCTGTTGCCATCTGCCTCGTGCCCAGCTTGTCCTTCAGCCTTTGCACCTGGATGTTGTTCAGCTTCCCCTCCTCATCCCGAACCCTCAGGAAGAACAAGGACAGGCCTCTGGAGCCCTGGGTACACTGCAAGGCACACAGAGAGGATTTCATTACAATGCAACAAGGAATAAAAAGAATGCACCTGCTCCTTCCCCTGGTTCCTCATCCAACAGAACTGGTTTACCTGTCCTTCAGCATCTGCTATCCTGGCCAGGGTTAATGTCATATCAGAATCAGCTGCTGATGTGAACCACTTAAATCCATACAGACGATAGGAGCCATCTGCCTGCTTCCTGGCCACGGTCTCGGTGCCGTTTGCTGAAAAAGAGGGGAAAATTTCCTGGTCTTATGCGAACTTCTGTGTCAATCAATGCTGATTTTACAGCATAAGCATCAGGTCCTTTAAGGCACTTCTTGTTACAAAGATGGAGCATGGGTTAGCTGTTAATCTTTTTCATTGACCCTTGATAAGAAATGTAGTGTTTATAATCCAGTGCCTCCAGTTCTTTAGGGGTTACCACAGCCAGGAACACAAAGGGCTCTGTGTGCACAAGAGGATAGAGATTGGGTCTTTTGTTGGTGAAAAAGCAGAGCTGTGCAGAGGATTTGGACAATTTCTGCTGAAGTCCTAAACCAGCTCCCTGGCTTTTTAGGTTCCCTGCACCCTTTGTGTTCAGTTCTCACTGCCACATCTGTTCCCACCCCAGAGCACGTACCAACATCTGAGCCACCCCTTCGCTCAGTCATCCACTGGCCAGAGGTCCAGAACTTCTGGGGGTCACGGGATGTCAGACGGTCAAAAGCACTTTTCAGAGATCCAGGAGTACCCAGTGACTGTTTGAGGGGAGGGAAAATAAACTGAGATGATCATAACACAAGAGCTGACATTATACAGTTGCCTTAACTGCTGTGTTCAGACAGGCCAGTCTGGAAGTCAGGCAGGTGTCCTGCACTGCAGAGCATCTGCAGGTGCTGCTGAGAGCTTGTGAGCCAGCCCAGCTCCTGCAGCACTGTGCAGACAGAAGGTGCAGACCTGTGTTACAACACAGAGTTCTGAGCATCCCTATCCCTTTGGATTTCTGGAGAAAGAGGTCTCAAACAGCCCATGTGCCATGTTCATGTACACTGGATGTCACCAGCATCCAGAGAGCTGCAGGAAAGAGGGAACAGCCCTGTGCTGCTTTAAGTTTTGGTGAATAAAAAGCCCCAGGGTTGGCTACTTAAGAGCTATTTTCCTCTGAATCCTATGTAGCCACTGAGCCAATGCAAACAGGGTCACTAAGATGTAGAGCCAAAAGTTCCAATTAGTAAAGTCTTGGTGGTTTGGTGAATTTACATCAGGTATGGATCTGCCTATTATGTCTAACTGCCACTCCACACAAAAATGGGAAAATAAATTATCTTGGAGTAAAAATGTATCATAGGATCATAGAAATACAGAATGGTTTGGATTGCAAGGGGTCTTAAAGTTCATCTAGTCCCACCCCCTGCCATGGGCAGAGGTACCTTCTACTACACCAGCTTGTTCCAAGTCCTGTCCAACCTGGCCTTGCACACTCCACATAGGACACCTTTCCTGCTACCTGCAGTGCCACAGGTGCCATGTGCAGCAATGGCCTTATTGAACACAGTGCTGTCAGGGAATATAAAAGCTGGCATGGGCACAAAGGCTTCGTCCTTAATGGAGAAAGGCAGTGGGAGACAGAGCTGAGTTACAGAGCAAGGAAGGGCTGTGCCCAGAACCAGATGGATCAGTGCTCCTCCATCCTTTTGCCTCTAACCAGCAGTGTCAGGACATGGGCTGTGCCCTAGGGACCAGCCAAGCTCATACCTCAATGACTTTGGCTGCCCCATCAGTCATGGCCAGTGGACAGCTGAAACCTCCAGAGGAGCTTGAGAACAAGTACAGTTTGACAGCCTGGTACAGGCGGCTGGGAGAGGGAGAGACAGAGGGAAAACAGACGGGTTACACAGCAGTGCAACAGCAGGAGGATAAAATATCTCGACTGGGAAGAGAGGAAAAATTACAGCCAGGATGGGTGAGGCTCAGACCACTCATTTCTGAGAGGGCAAAAACTCTTCCAGTCCTAGTGGGACAGCCAGCACCAGGCCAGCTTGTACAGTTTTTAACAGTAAGAAATGTGGATCTGTCTCCATGGTCTGGAATACATAAAACCTGCAAGTGAAATCCCACATCTTTAGCTGCATTACAGCTAACACGCACAAAGCTGGAGTGGTGCAGGGAACTGCCAGGCCCCACAATCAGGAAGGTGACATCAAAGAATATTATGATCAAGTGTGGGCCATTAGTTATGGCTTATCATTGGTGAGGTGGAACATTGCAGTGGACAGACAGAGCTGCTGGGGACAGCAGGAGGTGCGCTGGTGTCCATGCAGCATCTGCTACCGGTTACACAACCAGCTCAGTCCTGCAAAATGCTGAATAAACCTTGCTAAGAATAATCAGGAAGGCACTGAGTCATTCCTAATTTCCCCCAGTTACCTCCAGTTGGAGTATCTTCTCTCATAGGCCTCAGCAACCAGCCCTTCTTCTGCTGAGATCTCCTTCATCCTCCTCCACGCCGAGCAGGTGTAGATGTGATCCACGCGCTGCCCCCAGGCATCGTACTGCCGGAACACGGGGGGGTTCAGCTCACACTCCCAGCTCAGAGGTTGGATCTTGGTATACAGGCGGTTTCCAAACCTCTCCAGGTCCTGGTGCACCTCCTCCAGGACCTGTGGAGCAACAAGGAGAGCCCTTCAGCACATCCCAGCCTCAGTCCCAGCTGGAAGGGCAGAGGACTGACCATGCTGTCCTGCAGTGCCAGTGGTCTCCTGCCTCTAGGCCCTTCCATGCATTCCATGACACGGCACGACAGCTCCCTCAGCCTCTGCTGGCACAGCTGTGCTCTGCTGCCACTTTTTCTCTTTTTTCTCTCAAAATCATTTTTTCAAGTTACTTTTGGCAGCGTGTCTGGATTTCACAAAAGACAGAAGCACTTTAGTGTCAAGGCTGAGAATGACACAGATGCACATGAGCAGGGGGATTGGACAAGACTCTGGTCTCCAGAGGTCCCTTGGCTGCACCATGATTTACTGCTGGAGAAGAATGCCAGGGGAAGGGCTGCCAAAAATGGAATGCCTTCATCTGTACAGGAAAACTTCCAGTGGGCTCAGCAGCTACCTGCCTGCCAGATTAGAAAAGGAGGGATGGAGCAGTCTTTTCAGCTTCAGCCTGGCACACAACATGTCTAGATTCAAACTCCCACCCTGCACCCAGCTTCCTGAAGGATTTGTGCACTCTCGTTTCTGCTGGGCTTAGCTGACCTGCGTGGAGTAATATGTCTGTAGTTAATGGAGGGAAACCAGCACTCACAGAGGAGTGATTCATTCCAACCCCCTCAGATCCCTATTTCAGGGTGACAGGAATTGCCTTTTGCAAGTTCTCTTCCATGTCTACAAGCAAAGCCAAGTGAAGTTACCCAGATTTAAATAACCTGAATATTAGATGATTAAAATCAGCAAAGAAGACCCAACCTCCAGCCCTGTTGGATCTCACTGGCCTAAACACAACCAAGACTGTGTTGGGGGTCAAAGAAGCACCTGATTTTCTTCCATGACAGGAATATTTTTCACTGTTCTCTGCCTCTTCAGAGATGCTTGCTCCCTCCTCAATAATATAATGGAGGCAAATGACATAATTGCTGCACCCAAAATTGTGCAGTTATAAACTCCATTAATTTCCTGTTGATGAAATATAAACATGGCTTTTTCCTTACCCTGCCTGTCCCTGTATTGACCTTCCACTAATCTACATCCTGTGTGATTGATTCCTTCCTCCCTCTGCCATTCCATGTGTGTGATGAGGATCAAATACACATTGTCCAGGTGCCACTTTGGAAGTCTCAACCCTCAGACTAGCCAGTTTTCCTTCAGCTGAAAGGTGAAAGAGTTAACAATCACAAAACAAGCCAAAAGCACGCAGGAGAGCCTGGCAGCTGCTCCAGCTCATGCCACACCCACATTTGCCATGGGCGTGCACCTCCAATCTTTATCACGGCTTGACAACAAATCAAAGGTCGTTTTCGAGGCATAACCCAGGAATCCAAAGTTCATGGAAGCACAAGAATCTTTGAACTGTTGACCTGGTGGGTTTTTTCTGAGCAGAAGAACATGAGTCTACCAAGTAGATCTCTTGACCTGAATTCATACAAGGAACTCGTACAACAATTCCTTCACCACCATCCATATTTCCTAAAACCCCCCAACTGCCTGTGCTCATGCCCTGACCACACACAGCCTGACAAACCACTGAATTACCCAAAAAAGTGTGTTTATTTCCAGGGTGAAAGAACAAAATCAAAACTCCTACACTTGTGACTGCTGAATGTCACACACAGCAGCCTCAGAGCTCCAAAGAATGGACACTGGGATGTGGAGAGGACAAAATCATTTGGGTCAGGGCTGAGGCTGCTGGGTGGTCTCATTCACCCTAATCTGTCCTTTGATGTCCCAAGCATGAAGATATGTGAAATGTGCAAATTAATGCACATGAGGGGTGCAAATAGATATCCTTTATATGAAAGGATGTATTTTCAGGGCAGCAAAGCCTGATTGATCCCTCTTCACAACAACACCCAGAAAAAAAGCAGCTGCTTAATTCTGTCTTCTCCTTAAACCACTTTAAAACAGAGAAAGAAAATTTCTGTGCCATTTCAAGAAAATGTCTTTGTTTGACGTGGAATAGCAAACAGGAATCAGCCTCCAGCTTGGGTGGGACACCCAAAGCTTCAGGGGTTGCTGCTGTCCTGGAGGGGAAGGTGTTCCCATGGAGAGCAGCTGCAGCTCAGGCTCTCCTTTCCAGCAGTGAGGCAACACTGCCCCGCTGGGACTGAGTGCAGAAATGAAAGAGAGATGCTGCTCCCAGTTCTCTGGGAGGTTTTGGAGCTGCTCTTCTCAGTTTGGGGAAGGAGTGGAAGCAGCCTTGCTGTACTGGAAGACCTGAATCATGCTTCTTCTGAAGGTGCAGATTAGGAGCAGGATCTTCATGGTTACCCAAAGGCATCCTCCTTTCCTGTCTTCTCTTCTGGCAAGAAGGCCACGGTGGTGTTTATGGAGGCCTCATTCCTCTCTTTTGGAATGGCTGTGACAAGTTCCCAGCACTGCCACCACTCCTCCTATGCTGTGTCTGCCAGGCCTCACTGACCTGGAGAGCAAGCAGGGGAAGTGGGAGCCTCACCAAAAGCCAGGTCCCCTCCCCTGTCCTCACTCGGTGGCTTTAGAAGTCATGGCATTGCTTCTGCTGGAATAAATCATGGAGAGAGGTCACACTCTGCTTCATGAAAACTGCTCCCTGAAAAGTGAGGAGCACTTGTGATGGAGGTGATGGCAGAGGCCCACCAGAGAGGTGAGCCACCTCCTCCCAGGGAGGGAAGAAGGAACTAGGCAAAAGATCTTTGGAAAGAGACCAGAAAATGGCCTGGAAAAACACAGGTACTCAAGAAACACTGTGCTCCCCCCTGTCAGCTGGGAAAATCATCATTACTGGACAGACTGTCATTTCCTGTAGGACTCGAGCTCACAGCACAGACATCCAGAGCTTGGGACCTTATCTCCCATCTGCACCCCTGAAATCCATACAGAGCCTTTCCTGGCTGGAAAATGAACCCAGAAAAGCCATTGACCTGTGCTGAGAACAAGCAAGCCCCAAGGGCCTTTCTGCCTTCTCAAGTACTCAGCTGAGAATGGCCCCAGCCCTTAGGAATTTTCCTTAAAACCCCTTTTTCCCCAGGAAGAGAGGTGGAAGAACAAAGCAGAGTTTGGAAGCATCTTAGTTTGATTCCTCACTCAGAAATTCCTTTCTCTATATGACCAGACAACAAATGCCCACTGACAATCCCAAAGCAGCATTTCACCACCCAGCCCAGTCCCAGGAGCCCACTGAGCCACTTGCTGTGTGTGTCCTGGCAATGTTTGTGACCCTTGCCCTCGAACACACATTTTAAGGAATGCTGATAAATTCCCTCCAGTTAAACACTCAAAAGCAAAAAAAGGCTCAGACAAATGTTCAATTCAGAGTCAGAAGCAGCGACTCAGCAGAGCTGTGGTGGGTACACACAGAAACACAAACAGACCTTGGGAGGAAGGTGTGTTTTCAAGTAACTCCGAAGCAAAGTGTCTTCCAAGTACTGGTTCCCAGTCTCAGGCTGTTCGTGGAAGAGGGCCTCCGTTTCACTCCTTGCAGGGTGCATTTTCAGATCTTCTAACACTTGTTTTCCCTTCAGGCTAGCCTGTTGCTCCTGCCCCACAGTGGTGTTGATTCCTTTAATACTCAGCATTTGGCAGCTGGCCCAAGGCAGAAAGTGACCTGATTGCTGCAACTTGCAGGTGGCACTGAACATCCACAAGGGCAGGCGACAGACAAACATGATCCAGCAAAGCTCTGGGGGTCACGCCTACAGCTCTCACCGGCAGACCATTCCTCACACAGCAGCACCAGTCTGGTTTGTTTGGGTGTCGTGAAGTTATTCTTTAAAAAATCAGTGAGGTCTTGTCTCCTCCCTCAGGGAGGAACTTTCCAGCAGCTGTTAACTGAACTAGGGAAAAGGTCTTTGGAAAGAGATCAGAAAATGGCCTGGAAAAACATAAGTACTCAAGAAACACTGTGTTCTCCTCTATTCATAACTGGACAGACTGGCATTTCCAGAGCTGGGGGAACTGGGAAGGGAGGGATGTGCTCTCACCAGCACCCTCCTGAATTGCTTGGAATATACATGAAAAGAAAAAAATATGTTTCCTTATCTGAAGGATAACAAATTGCCTGGAGATGGGAAGAATTACTTTAGGCAAATTATTCTGTAAATAAGATACTAGTGAAATGGAGAACCCATCCTCCTTGCCTAGATTATGACACTGGCTCCAAAATACTCTGCTCCTTGTGAAGTCCCTGATGCCTTTTATTTGGGATAATATCAAGTCTCCCTTTCCGTAGAAAAGTACCAGAGTATTCTAACAACATGCATTTGAGTAACTTAAAACTGCACCTCTTTTGGGGTTATATGCTGCTAATAAACCCAGTATTTTACTATAAAGTGATTTTAAACAGGTATGATGCCACACTACCACCCCTGCCATGGCTGTGCTTTTGCAAGACCTTATCCTGCACGAATTCCTGGGACAGGGCAGCAGGGACAGGAACAAATCCAGAAGGAGGGACAGCGACAGGGGTGGGCACAGGGACAGATAGAGGAGCAGAGCAAGCGCAGGGATACCGTGGGCACAGGGAAAGGTGACAAGCCCGGAAGAGAGGCAGGCGCAGAGCAGGGTCAAGTCTCCGCCTCAAGGACTGGGCTGCCCCCGCCTCCGCCTCCGCCTCCGCCTCCGCCCGCCCTCAGCACCGCCCGGGCCCGGGGGTCGGGAGGTGCCGCGGCCGAAGGAGCCCGCGTAGCCGGGAGCGGAGGGGCAGGTATGGGAGCAGCCCCGCCGGACTGGGGCAGGCTGGAGTCCTCAGCGCCCTGGGATCTCCCATGCCTCAGGAGGACTCCCGCGCTGTCCTTCGTGGGCTCCTCATGGAACTCCTTACAGGGCCCCTCAGGGGGCCTGGAGCTCCTGAGGGATCCCTCAGTGTCTCAGGAACACCGCTCATACCTCACGGCGCTTCCCAGCGCCTCAGGGGAGCTCCGCGCACCTCAGGGAGCCCCTCTCTACCTCAGGGCACCCCAGGTACCTCAGGGAGCCCCTCTGTGCCTCAGGGCACCCCAGGTACCTCCGGGGGCCCCTCTGTGCCTCAGGGCACCCCAGGTACCTCCGGGGGCCCCTTTCACTCCCCACGGGAGCCCCTCTCTGCCTCTGCAGCTTCCCCCGCGCCCCGGGGGTCCCGCAGCGCCTCAGCCCCGCCGCCCCCCCCGGGTCTCGAGGGTTCCTCCTGGTGCCTCACGGTGCTGCTGTGTGAGGGGCAGGACCCGGCCGGGCCTGGGCTTCCACTCATAAAACCCCCAGGAAACTCCCCCACAAAAGAGTAAAGCCATCTTTGGAGCCGTAGCTGTTTTTTTAAGGGCTGTGGTACCTCACCTTTCCAACATCAGGCACAAAGGGCAGAGTGAGGGGTGCAGCGCTGAGGATGTCAGGGAGTAGCAGGTTCCTGAGGCTGACTTTTTTTTTTTTTTTTAATACTAATTTGCTGATATTCTTTGATAAGGTGGCTGCAGAGTGGGGGGGTGTTGGGGTTCCAGGGCAGCTTCTGTCCTTGCAGCCCTGGTGGGTGATGCTAGTCTTGTACCTTGCACCTGAGCAGCTGGGCCATAATGGGTCAGCTTGGTTTGTGTGATGTTTCCTCCTCAGTAAATTAATATAAATGTGGTATATAAAAATGTGGTTTATAAAACATGTTTTCTTATATCTTTGTGTCACCTAAATCAGCTTTATGTAGTTAATAACCTCACGTTGTAATTACAACACCTTTGTCTTCTTTGATTGCATTCCAGCCCTGTTCACAGTGCCTGGGTGAAAAAAAAGCTACTTTGCTAAAATATTGAACACGTTAAAAATTTTGCAGGTGTGTATTTGTTTAAATATACTTTTATAGCTGTAATCTGTCCTCATTGCTAAATGAAGCGCTAAATTTAGCATAAAAGCTGTCACCATGTTCCAATCAACACGTCTTAATGACTGCCAACAAATGGAAATGAAGCTTCCATGGAAAAAAAAAAAAAAGCACAAAAGGTGTAAATGCAGAACAAGGTTGGATCAGCTGGGTTGATAAAAGGCTGCATTAGGTCAGGAGTTAAATCAGCCCGAAGTGTTTGTGCTATTACTTTAATTGTTACTGGGGATGTCTGGCTGTGGACATGGCAGTGTCCCTCTGGGACCTGCTCGTGGTGTTTCCTTTCATTAACATCCCCCATTCACAATGAGATGTGAAGATCTCCCAGCAAGTCATTTTTCAAACCAGTTAACACAGGCCTTGTTAATTCCAGCTAATGGAAGTTTTTAATCAGAATTGTCAGATGATGCTAAATCAAGCACCTCACCCAAGTGAGAAACATGGAATATCCAGTGTTATTGCCTGTATCAATCAGCTCTCCATTCTGGTAAAATTAGTATTTTCCTCTTCAATCCAGGCTTGTCTAACTGAAACAATTTGGACTCTCCCGTTTTATTTTTTCCTTTTTTTTTTTTTTTTTTTTTTTACCTTTCAAGGTGTCCCAGAAGAATCATTCCCTTATTCTGGCCAAGAGCGATGTTAGCGCATTTCCTGCTTACCCTTGCTAAAATATTAACTGCTATTGGCAGACCTCCAGTTCTTTCCCATTCCCCCTTCACACTTTCTAATGGTTGTAGGAATTAACATTTGTGGTTTGGTGTATGAGAAATGCATTCTGAAGTGGCACCGACTGACACCAGGTGCAGCTGTGGCCCTGAATTTCAAACACTATTGATCGTTTACTAGTGAGCAGGAGTTTTCATGCTCTGCAGGCTCAGTGCCATGGAGTACCCTTGATTTGCTTTGCTTTACCTGTCCTGCCTGGCAATTAGCTTTCAAACTCTGAGGAATCTCATTCTTACTTTAATATAGATGAGAAATAGCAGTAACTGTGTTTTCTACGTTCTCATGCCTTCTTTATATTTTTCAGGGTTTAGTTACAATTAGAAGGCAGGTCTTTGAAACAGGATGGCTGCTCAGCAGCTACTCAAGCAAAAGAAAAAGCCCTCTAAGGTAAAAAAATTAAAATATGGTGGTGCAGACAATCTTAGCTCTTGGTTTGGGACCTGGCACGCCTGTGTCTGTGGAGGTGGGAGCACTTTCTATGGTCTGCACTGTTCTTAGTTGGATTAATTCCAATTCAGTGAGAGGCAGTGTGGGGCTCTGACATGATTTGACTCAATAAACATAGGCTCATTAGGTGTGCACAGAGCTTTATTAGCAGGAAGAACAGCAATAAAGTAATAGAAGAACTAATTTTAGTGCAGTGTCCACTGCATTGTTCGCGTTGGCATCACACAGAGTGTATTTACTGTAGCTCCAGGTGCTGTTTTACAGCTTGGAGTTAAAATCACTCTGTTGGCAACTCAGGGCTGCTGTCAGAGCTCGAAACAGCAGCCTTTGGTACAGCAGTGGTTGCCACACCAGCCCTGGCACTTGTGTGACACCACAATTAAAACTGCCCACCTTTTTTTGAGGGGTGGCTGTCTGCTAAGTGCCAGCATTGGTGCAGTGGAGGGGGTGGGAATGTGATAAAGGGGAGGGCGCATCCAACCAGTGCACTCTGCATCTGAGTAATGATGTCAGATCTATTGATCTCTACCCTTAAATCATTTAATCCACCCACCTCAGACATGAGTCTTCCCTGCCTAGCTTAAACACCAGAAAAACCTTAAAATTACATTTCTGAGTTACCCTCCTCCCACCTGCTGAGACTTGTTTCTAAATATAATCTGTGTTACCCTTAAGAAGGTGCTATTTTTGGTGTTGCCATACTTTTGCAGGAAGCAGTGCTGTTCCCTGAGAACATCACCACAGAGCAGCAGTCCCTGGTGCTGGTGAAAAGGCTCCTGGCCATCTCTGTGTCCTGCATAACCTACATGAGGGGGCTGTTCCCAGAGAGCTCCTATGGCACTCGCTATCTGGATGGTAACACCTGCAGTTTGTGCTCAGTGCTTCTTTCTACTCACTGTATTTTACCTGTCATCTGCCTTACATGTTAACTTCTGGCTGTGCATATGTGTGAATTCACTTTGGGTGGGAGTTGTCTACAAATTCTCAAATTTTCTCAAGTCTGGGTGCAGACAGAATTTCTGATAGAGAGCATGGAAGGCAGCCTTGAGCTCCTGGCTTCTCTGTTGGTGTTCCTCTTGGTTTAGTCATTCCTTGGCATTGCCAGCCCCATGAATCAGGTCTCAGAGCCGGGAGAGTGACTTAAAACTTGAAAGTTTTAAAAATTTACTCTTATTGGAATGTTTTATTTTCTTTTGGATCTTTGAACCCATGAGGTTCCCATTTTTAGTTTTCATTGGAAGGCTGAAATTAGATTTGTCAGTTTTCATAGAATTGTAGTATAGTTTGGGTTGGATGAGACACCTTTTAAAGACCATTAAGTCCAACTCCCTGCCATGGGCAGGGACACCTTCCAGTAGACCAGGTTGCTCCAAGCCCCATCCAGCCTGCCCTTGAGTATTTCCAGAAATGGAGCATCCACCTTCTCTCTGGGCAACCTGTGCCCTTGTTTTACCACCCTCATTGTAAAACCCTTACTTAGTTCTTATCTAAATCATTGCTCCTTCAGTTTAGAACAGTTTCATTGTTGGGATTTGGGGTTTGTTTCCATGAAAACTATCTCATATATGCTTTGGGAATCAGAACTTTTTAAGGAAAAAAAAAAGAACTTTCAGAACCAAACTCTTGTTACACAATCCCAAGAATTAGTGATGTTTTGATTCATGAATGTCTTTATGATCATTCAAAGCCTGAAATGTCTCCATGCATTCCAGTCCATTTCTATGTTGTCCCTCATGGCATTAGTTGCCCTGAAACATGTTCACATGTACTTTGTAGATTTGCTTGAGGGCGTAGAAATCCCAAATTGGTTCTTGATCCTCTAACCCTGAAAAGCCACTGGTCAAATGTCAGGTCTGTCTGTGCCTTTTTGATAAGGGGTGTTAACATCTGGCCTGCTCATGTCTTCAAGGGCCCCTTTGTTGAATCCTAAGGTGTTATTAATCCCCTTTTCACCTGTAGGACAGGTGTGCCTTTTGCCACTCTGCCTGGAAGCACAGGTAGAAGGAGCTGTGTGGAAAAGCTTCACAGAAAGCTTCTTGTGAGCACAGTCATTGGGACATCACTTCACATGGCTTTGGTGAAGTCTGAATGTAGAAGGGAAGGTGTTGGGGAATGGTTGAGGATAGGGAGGAGAGGATGAAGCTGCTGGTGCTCTGTAATAAAGCTGCAATTCCATCCCTTCTGGGAGAGCCCAGGCCTTCTGAGGAAAGCTCTGACATTTGCAAACCCAGCAATAAGCTTGTGTCAGCCCACCTGGGACTCAGTGGAAACCCAACATTTCCGCACAGGAAGGACCTTCAGATAAAGCTTTTATCCAAAAAAGGGAGGATGGTCTGGCTTAGTTTCAGTGTTTGCCCAGGAGCTGTGATAAGGATTGTAACTATGTGCTAAATCTGGTTTTGCAGACCTCTGTCTAAAAATTCTCCGAGAAGATAAAAGCTGTCTGGGATCATTGCAGATAGTCAAGTGGTAAGTGAGTAACAGTGAAACCAAGACAAGATTGTGCTGAGTAGGAAACATCTGCCCCTGCATTCTTCTTCTTCCTGAACTGGAAAACATTGTGCCCTGGTGCCAGGGGAGCTCCCATTGCAGCTGGGGCTGCTTGTAAGCAGGACAGAATTAGTGCCTGAGATCATGTGAGTTCAAGGTCTATGGAAGTGTGGGCTGCAGTGAGGTCATGGTCAGGCCCTGGAGCACACGCAGCAGCAGAGGTGCAGAGAGAGTGTAGAGACTGTCATGAGATCCTCTCTGTTGTGTTTAGTCTTTTCTAGTTTCATTTTGATAGAGATTCTTGCACTTGTTTTTCAGCATGTACAATATTTTATCTCCCTCTCTAAGAACCCCACAGTTTTCTTCAGGATGTATTTCACAGTTGGCATGTTCCCAACAAGCAGAAAAACTGTCCCTGATGTGCTAAGGAGATACCTTGCTGCACATCCTTTGACTCCAAGAGTAAATATCTGGCCATTGCTGCTTCAAATAATATTTACTACTTTGAGAAAATCCATTGCTGTAAACTCTGCATCAGATAACAAAGATTTACAAGACCAGACATGTTCAGATTGAGCCGAGCTCTGTACAAGGCTGATGGGAAAAGAGCCATCAGAGCTCTGGCTGGGGAACTGGAACAGAGCACTGAGCAGGGACACATTCAGAGCCAGCCTTTTTTCCTCCAATCCTTGTCTTTGTCAGGATTCAAGCAGGCTCTGGGCTGACAGGATAATGCTCCAGAAGTATAAACAATGCACAGATGCAGAAAGACCTATGCTGCCTTCAGGACTGACCTGAAAAGGACTTCACAAGCCCCAAATTGTTGTTGGTTGTGTTGACCTAGTTCCAGAAAAAAATGCCCTTTAACCCGCATCTAACGAGTGTGTTTACAGATCAGGAGATAAATATTGCTGGTTAGTACTAACATGTTTTTTCCCCTGGCAGGATTCAAGGTTGTTTTGATGCTTTGGAGAAGCAGTATGTAAGTGTTTTTTTTCACTTTTTAATGGAGTGTCCTATTTCTTCATAAAGGACAAAACTACCCTTCCATTCCTGCTGTATTTCTGTTGTGATCTTTGATGCACACAACAACCTTTACAGCTGTGAGACAGGGGTAAGACCCTGCCCTGAGTATGAGATTTGGGATTTTATGCCTTGAGCTCAAATGCTGTCCACTTTCTCTGGGCTCTCCTGTCCATGGTGTGGGAACCAATTTGCAGCCTGCAATGTGTTTCCCTTAATTCTGTGCTTTACATTTGTGTTCTCTTATGTCTGATAGAGACCCTGCCAGGCAGAGCTGAGATCTGCATCTCCTGCCTGTTTCTTTCTCAAGAGGTTCTGCTGTCTTTCATCTCCTTTCCCCTGATCTTTCCCCTTTGTCTCATCTTCTCTAACCCTCCTGGCTTTTCTCTCAGGCTCAGAATTCATCCCTTTTTTCCCCCTTAATTCACTGAATAAGGTATATAACTGCTTCCAGGACAAAACCAGCTAGCAAGTGCTCATATTCCTTGCTGATTTCTCACATAAAAACTGCTCTGCACAGGAAAAAGCACCAATTGCTGTCCTCTGTGTCAGCACAGTTCACCAGCCCGGCTCATCCAGACCAGGTGGAGCACTGGTCATTCTGGCACTGATGATCTGAGTGTTTCTCAGACGTTAGTACAACTGTCAGCATGCACAAAATAAATAACAATGGTGTGAGCACAGTTTAGTGCTTGCTGACAGCTCTAGGAGGTATTTAGTCCTTTGTTATTTATGAGAGACATAAATTAATTGTTTGACGAAGATTAAGGAGGAACTGAGGGATTTAATGCATGTTTTAAGATTGTTTTTAAGGGCAGTCCCATGTGTAATTCCTTGATAGAGCATAAATTGAGTACCTTTGGGGAATTTCCTAGCAGAAAGCAAATATTAACCTTCAGTAGGGGTTGGTGCTCTTGTAAAGAGTTTTAAATTAGTATTTGGGGATTTGTTTGAAAGGAATCCCAAGGAAGATTACTGAACATGGAGTTGTTTTTTGGGAAACTGTGAGTGAAGCCAGGCAAACTGGCCACTAGGTGTTGCTGATGCTGTGCTGGGAAGAATCTGCAAAAAGGGTTTTAACTCCTGGTTTGTTGAGTGTATCTATTCCTTCTCCCTGTGTAGGCAGTGGGGTTTGATAGGACTTGCTTTTCCTTGCTCACTAAGGTTAGATGTTAATTTTGTGTTTTGTTTTAATTTTCCCTCCTTAGCTACACGTGGCTGTCCTTGCAGTAAGTAAATGAATACAAAGTGGTTTTCTCTCCCCTCCCCTGCTTGAAAGAGATACAGAGTCAAGGTTGTGTCAACCCCTTTGTGCCTTTTTTAAGAAGCCAAAATGTGCGTGATTTTTAATAGCGCTGTGACTTTTCTTAGATACAGTAAATGTGGAGTTCAAGGCTGCATGGGAATGTTTTTGTCATCATGTCAGACTTCTGACTGAGGCCTTATTTGTGTCCTTAAACTCTGAGAGGCCCTTGCATGTGATTCCTATCATGGAAGCTGCCGTGTCATCTCCATTTCCCCCTGCAGAAGAGTCCTCCTTGTTAATCTGATCCTGGAGAAACCACACACTGGTGGTTGCATAGGCAGCTGTTGGCCCCAGCCCCCTGCAAAGCACCAGGAGCTTTGCTCACCATCTACTCTGTGCATCATCTGAGCAGTTAAATCCCAGGCATCAGTAACTGCCTGTGAGGGTTGGAATGGGAGTTAACCTCATTCCCCCAGTATTGAACACATGAATGTCTTCTACCTGTCTTTGAAGTGGTAAGTATTGACTGCTGATAGAGGAAGGCTCTTTCCCACTCATTCCTTTTTCTGATCCCACACCAAAGATAGCACAGTCTCTGCTGTAAACTGCATATATCCCTGTTAGTCACTGCTTTGAGTTGTCCCAGGGAGAATGCCCTCACTGTGCTTTCTTGTAACAGATTTACACCAATCCTGAGGTAAGAAAGAGTCTTAATTAATCTTTGAGACAGCTGAAGGCATGGGTGAGTACATTTGTATTCAGAGTGGAGTGGAGGCTCAAGTCCTACCCTGACATAGCTCCTTGGTGACCCCATTTCTGTTCCTGTGTGACACTCCCGAGTGCCAGCTCAGTGAGCTGCATTGTGATCAAACACCGGCTGAGGGCCCACCAGGGCCTCAAGCAGGGCTGTTAGCAGACAACTAATGGGCATGTTCACAGTTTTGTTTTAGTTTCCCAAAGAGAAGAAATGGGAAGTTCAACATTACTCATTTGCAAACCTCATTTTTAACAACCCTGATGAAAAGAGCTGGTTTGTCATGCAGAGAGGTGTAGGACAGAAATCAGGAATCCCTTCAGACCTGGATGGATGTGCTGTGTAATGCCTGTCCTTGGCCTCTCTGTGTTTCTGTTTGGTTTCATCTGGGGGGTATGATGCAAGAGTGAGGGTCTGCATCCATCCATCCATGCTGGAGATGTGAGAACAGCTTCAGGCCCTCTGCATCTGAAACTGGTTCCAATTCTGCTGTGTGGCACCTCAGAGTCTGGGGACAGAGCAGGAGCTGAGCCATGCCAAGGCTGGGATTTGCAAGGAAGGCTCAGAGTTAAGAGCTCAGCCCAGCTTCTACTAATCGACCTCATTGTCTCCGGAAAAAGTGCATTATAGGCATGGAATTGGTGTACAATAGATCCTTTCTCTTGGGGGAAAGCTGTCTGTTCTTCTTAATTGTTTTATTTTCTAATTCTTTTAAATGGAAAATCATCCATTATTTTTGTCTACCTCAAAAAGACTCCGAGACCAATGAAATTCAGCAACTTTTTCCCATGCAATATTGTTTGGATTTCCCTGTGGGAAGAGTCCTCCAGGTCCTTGTCTCCATATAGAGCACGAGGCCAAGCTTCCTTGTGACATTGGTCACCTGTGGAGCTTCCCAGTTTTCCTTTAGCAAGGGACACTGGGAGGATTGGTCAGCTCTGGAGCCTTGCTAGAAACTGAAATTGGAGAGCCAGGCCCATGGAGGAGGCAGAAAGTTTGTAATTTTGTTGTGATTCTTTCAGTGCCAGGTAAGATGTGGCTGCTAAGAGAATTTGGCAAAGCCTGTGCAAGCAATAATAGAGTTAAAATTGTCAGCATGTTCACTAAATCAGTGCTGTGCTCTGGCAGAGAGTGTGGAAGGACTCTCCAAGCTGAGCACACATCTTATTTCTCAAAGTGATCCATTTCTGCTTCTCCTCTTTCTTGTTACATCTCTAGGCAGTCACTGAAATGTATCAATTCAAATTCAAGTACAAAAAGAAGGTGCCCCAGATGGATATCAGCAGGTAAGGATTTGGGTTGATTTCTCAGTGTTACACTAAAAACCTTTGTTCTTGAAGCATTAAGAAGCTGCACTTCATGACTGCCCAGAGAGGCTGTGGATTCCCCATCCCTGGAAGTGTCCAAAGCCAGGTTGGATGGAGGAACCTGATTTGATGGAAGGTGTCTGTGCTTATGACAGTGGGTGGAACAAGATAAGCTTTAAGGTCGTGCCAGCCCAAACCATCCGTGATTCTGTGATTTGGGCAGGTCCAAGTCATTAAGCAGCTGTAAAACATCAGAGTCGAGTATATTCACCTTACAGGGTATGAACTGCTGGGGGGATGAGCTGAAATGCTCTTACATAGCACTACGAGGCCCTCAAAGCACACCTGAGCCAAGGACAGTTGACAGAAGTGGTGCCTCATCAGGGAGGCCATGCAGAAACCAGCCCAGCTGTTGAGCTTGCTGCTGTCTCAGCTAGCAGCAAGTGTTCTTGCACTTCCACCAGACAGCCTCATGCTTTCCCATGAAGCTTGCTCAGGTTTCAGCTCTTTCACCATGATCCTGTGCCCAGGATTTTTTTTCCCTTGAGCATTTGCATGTGTGTTCTGCTTGAGCAGCCCTGCGTGGGTGACCTGAGAGAACTTTCACTTAGGATGCCTGAGCTGATGGTGCAAAACACGTGGCAGGAAGTAGCAGCTTTTTGCCTCTTTTTGGCACTCTCTGTTAGATACTTAAAGCTATGTTTAGTAGGCCATAATCCTGTGGAGCTTCACATAGATACTGTGAAAGGCAATTGGCTATAACCAAAGTGAAGAAAAATAATTAACCTGTTTTTACTTTGTTCTGCAATTGCCACTGGTGAAAGATGGATCTTGGAACCTGCCTGGACAGCAAGAGAGCTCTGCTGTCTTGTGTGCTCCTCAGGAAGCTCCTCCCTAGAACTCCTGGAGTGTGCCCTTAGCTGCTCTTTCTCTAAACACATCCAAATAATTTGTACCATAAGCAAAATTATTTTCTTTTGGGCAAATCTGAATTATTTCTAGAATGACCTTTTGGCTGTGCCTTCCACTTCTTCTTCAAAGCTGCTCTCCACAGTCCTCACACTGGGGGGAAGAGGAGATCTGGAATTTGAAAGATGACAGATACTCCTTGAGTACTTTGGGGTTTTAATCAGCCTTACTCATTAATTCCTAGAAATAAGGGCAGTCCCCCCATGGAGCTTGGGTGTCCATTGTGTCATCCAGGGAGAGGCCAAGCCACCTTCCTGTCATGTTTGGATGTGCTCTGAGGCTCCAGAGCCCATGGCACTGGATTCCTGGGCTGTTTCCTCGGGGATTGGCAGTGCTGTGGCAGGCACATGCATGTCCTGGCAGTCTTTAATAATCCAGAGTCTGGCACAGATCAGGGAATTGTCATCTTTGCTGTCAGCTCCTTCAGCTGATAATGCTGCCTTTTACACCTGCAGCAGTTGTTGTCCTGTGCAAACTTGGAGTTAATCACTCTGAGAGAGTTGTTTGTGGGGCTGCAGCATCACATCCAAGGGGTAAGGGGAAACTTTCTCCTAAATGGTCCTTGCCTTATTTTAGATGGGTTTTGGGGGAATTCCTTGCCATGAATCCCACTCCTTCCAAGGTTCAGCTCCTTATCTTCTGCTTTTTGACTCCCTCCTGCATCAAATTCTCTGTATTATTCCCATATTGAAGCAGTGCTTGACCTGTTAATTCCTATGGACATCTCATTTCTTTTTTTTCTTATGAACTTTCCTTTTTGCCATTTCTGATCTGCTAATCCCACAGTTTGTAAAGGTGTTGGATATTCCACCTTAGGCACTGCCAGCATTTCCCTCTCGTTGACATTTCTGAACATGCAGGATTTAATTGAGGACCACAGTGCACATCTAATACCACGGAGTTTGGACTTCATCATCTTAGAGATCCTTTCCAACCTAAATGATGCTGTGATCCCATACCTTGGGAAGTCAAGCTGTTCCACAGCCACCCCATTTTAATGACCCAAAGAAGTTCAGCTGGTCTTAATTTGTTCCTTTCTGAGGTTCAGTCAGGTTTACTCTGGGATATTCTTGGGTTACTTTTTTACTACTTTTGATGCAATTTGGGCTGATTGTGTTGGGCACCTTCCAGACTATGTGTAGAGTCAGGGATCTTCCAAAGACGTAATGAAGGAGCTACACATCTTTATGACCCCTTCTCATTGAAAGCTAGGAAAGTTCAGGTCCCTTAGTCACACAGTGATTCATCTGCTCTGTCTGAAGTTAACTGGCTGCTCTCAGTTGCTCATCTCATTTACCTCCGTTTTAATCAAAGAGGAACAAACTCCTCTGGAGTGCCATTCATCCCACTCATGTCACCCATGGGTCTCTGTCTGAACTGCTGGCTTGGAGCAGCCAGCTGACATTTGGATGGGTGAAGGAGGTGAGAGGAATGCCCCTTCATCACTGCTGAAGAATGTGCCTCTGAACTGCTTTTTCTTACATGGAATTGAGTGAGAACATGCAATTCACTTCTCTTCAAAAACTGCAGAATGGATTTGAAAATAGCCCCTGTGATGAATCGGCTTTAGATGGGATCCTCAACTCATTCCTCTCGTTCCTGAAATTGCTTAGGTGAAAGGCACTTGTTTAATGGTCCTTTGATCCAATTTAATCATGTTCAAACAAGTGAGTCATGACATTTGTATAATGGTTGCCCCAGCTCCGAAATCTGTTCAAATGTAAATGCCAGGCCACTGAGTTTGGAGCAGGTGTTCGGCGGATGCCACCCCATCCCTGGAGCCTGTTTCACTTCCCTGTTTATCTGGAGATGACATAAAGACATTGTAGCTTTGTCACTGGTGGTTTCAGACAAGTCAGTGGGTGCTCTGTGTGTGTAATTGGATCGTGAATATTCATGACTGAGGATAACAAATCCATTCTTCTTCTTCTGATTGTAGCAGCCACGGGGAGTTTGTGGCTGGGCTGTGCAGCAAGGATGTCAAACGGGCCAGCAGGCTCCTGCTCCGGACCCTGTACCTGCTCATGCAGGACCTTGGGCCACTGCCCAATGACATCACCCTGAGCATGAAACTCCTCTACTACAACGATGGTAGGTGGGGAGCAGTGTGTGCCTTGGGGAAAAATTCCATCAGTCTCTAATAAACGTGAGCCCTGTGAATAAAATAGAGCACAGAAAAGGTGAGATGGGAGAAGCTGTCGGCTGATAGCACTGAGAAATGGTGTAACACAGTAAATCTTTCTCATGCACAGGGATGGCAGATGTTTTTAAGAGAGGTTTGAAATCCATATAAAAAGTACAGCCATATGCTGTGAGAGGGAGAAATCCTTCTTCCCTGGTGTTTGGTTTTTTTAATTTTTTTTTACTTTGTTTTCTTAAGGAACAAGCAATGTCAGTTTTTACTCCAGTACTTTAATGATATCTCAGCATCCTAAAATAATTTTTTCTTTGAGTTCCCTGATAACATTTGCTCAACTCATTTTACCCTTTGCCTTCTGTCCCTTCCTTCTTAAAAAATAAAAAAAAAAATCAAAACAACCTGGAATATTTTTAGCAGTCAATGTTACTTGAAGCTGGTTCATAATTTTGTTTCTAAATCAGACTAAGCAGAGCTGGAACTCTGTTCCCCTGACCTCATGGGGTTCCCTCTCTCTGTGCAGTCACTCCCAAGGATTACCAGCCCCCTGGCTTCAAGGATGATGGCAGCCCTGGTGACCTCTTGTTTGCTGGAGATCCTGTCCACCTGAAAGTGGGCTCAGTCTCCACTAACTTCCATTTCATGAAAGTCAGAGTGACAACTGAGAAGAAGAGGGTGAGGAAGGCTGACAGCAACCTGATCCAGAAAAATGGCCCTACTGAGATCTCCCACCAAGGGCTGGACTGTGAGGAAGAGGAGGAGGAGGAGACCACAAAGGTATAGAAATAGCTGATTTTGATTCTCACTGGAAGAACATAATTTATCTAGCTAAAACCTTAAAAGAAGCATTTTCTTAATGGATTTACCACCTGGGTGTATTTTTTGTATTATTAAGACAAAACATCATTTGCTTTACAGAATCACTCTTGCCCTGTCAGAGCAGATTCAAATGAGCATGAAGGAGACAAAAGTGACACCCATCCAGGCAGGAAAACAGAAGCATCTCCTTCTTGCCTTGAAGATACAGGTAAATGCCCAGTCTGCTCCTGATTGTATCCCAGCATAATGTATTTCACACAATGTCCTGGGTAAAGTCTTTCAGTGCTGTTAATAACAGTAGGTTATTTGAGATATCAAAGGCAAAAATTGTTCCCTGGGAGGGTGGGCAGGCCCTGGCACAGGGTGCCCAGAGCAGCTGTGGCTGCCCCTGGATCCCTAGATGTGTCCAAGGCCACGTTAGACAGGGCTTGGAACAACCTGGAATAGTGGAAGGTGTCCCTGCCCATGGCAGAGGGTGGGACTGGATTAGTTTTAAGGTCCCTTCTCATCCATCCCATTCCATGATTCTGTGATTTTTCTAATATTTAGGTTTTGGATGAGCAGAGTTTGTCAGGCTGTTTCACTTTTGTGTCAGATCAGACTGAACTGTAACAAAGGGCTGGTTGATTATGCTTGATTTGTTAACAGAAATATTTAATTTTGTATCAGTATCTTTGCACCTCTTTATCTCAGCAGGTTTTTTTGAGATATTGAGGAAATGCCCAGCTCATCAAAACTGGGTTACATTATCTCCATGTAACTCCATGTTACATTATCTCTCTGTTCAACAAAGCTTTTTCCTTTAGCTGTTACAATTTGACTTTTGCTAATAACTTCCATGTGGGAAAACATACATGAAAATACATGAGAAAAAAAAGCCTTTTCTGTGCCTTTAATCGACCCAGCCTCTGCTATACCTTGCTGTGTTTGACCTTCGAGGCTCTGGGATATTGCCTGTGGAACAATACCATCTAGTGACAAAATGGTAAATAGCATTCCTGGGATTGCTATTTATCCTACTGCAGCTTCCCTGCCTGTGAAATCACCTTTGCAGGTCTTTCTCCTGCAGATTCCCTGATGCCTAATAAGAAATTAACTCATCCTGCCACTTTTGTTGCTCTGGGGATTTTAACAGAATCCTCCTACTCTAAGCAGTTGCCTGATCTCATTAAACTGGGGTACTTTGGACACTCCCACAAATTTTATTGAAACTGTCTGAAAGATTAATAAATATTAACAAGGGGAGATCTCTCCTCCTTTCCCCCACCCCTCACACCTAGGGCATGTCTAGACATAAGCTTTGTTTTCTTAGATCCAGGTTAAAAGGGGAATTATAATTGACAGAACTGCTGCAAGCTGATGTTCAGATGATACTTTATGCTGAAATCTCTCTTTCTAGGAATAAACTGCCACTGCTGGCAGTGTCTGAGAGCAAAGCTTTCACAATTGCATGGGATTTTTGTTTAGTCAGGCTTCCAGATTTTTTTTAATTAAGCACTTTTAAGCTCATTTTGCTTTGCTTTGTTTGAGTTGCAGGTAGCAAGAAGAAGAGGGGAATAAAGGAGATGGATGGGATGCCTTGCTTGAGGGCATGTCAGGAGGTGAGGAAGCTTTAGTGGTTCTGAGATACTCCAGGCATGGGGGAATTCACTGCCATGGACCATTGCATCATCAAACATGACACAAAATTCACTAACTTTAGTGGATTTATTGTGCAGGGTCACGACACATGGAGGCTACAGAGTAGCAGAGGGATGTAAACATAAACTGGAAGCATTTTGGAAGAAGTTTACCAAGATCAGTTTATTTCCTCCACCCAGTACCAGAACTTGATTCTGTTCTCTGGAGTTGGTACCTGTGAGTAACACAGACAGACTAAGCCTATCTCTGTCCCAGCCAGGCTCGTTTACCTGTGGGTGGTTTTGGATTAAGGGTCTGAAATCACCACCCTATTTTAGGTTTGAAGGGTGTATTTTTTGCCTAATATGGCCTTCACCTCTCCCCTCTTGTTTCCAGACTTTCTTTACATGTGAGTCACAGGTACCTAATGAATCTTATCCCTTTTTGGTTAACCCTCTGGGGTAGGAAGAATTATTCCTTGGAGGTACTGATCTCTTTTTTGATGGTTGTTGGGGCAACCCAAAGAATTAGGATAGACCGGGTAGGTTGTTTTAGATAAGCAAAAAATTAATCCCACCCTGAAGGCTGCTGAGCCAAACCCTGAGTCACCATCAGAGCCCAAACTCATGGGCATGTGCAGAGGTTTGTTCAGTGACATGGCAAATCTCTGAATACCACCAGACTTGCCACTTGATCCTCCTCCCATTCAAATTAGCTGAGAATCATGTGAGCTTGAATGGTCAGAAACTGCATCTTTACAGCATAAATTAACGAGAGTAGGAAATTGCTACTAAAATTTTCCCCGCCTCTGTTGAAAAGAATCCCGGGGTGTCTAACCCAGACAGCAACTGCAGACTGCAACTCACCCTGTCATTCTAAAGGCATCTGCGAGGTATTTGCCTTGACTCTGGATCTTAGAAGTGAACTTGTGTGCCTAGGCTGGTATTTTTCAAACTTTAACCACATTTTTTTTTCCGTGTCACATCCTCCGCTTTCCCTCTGATCATTGTTTATTCTGTCGTCTGTGAAAACAGGAGCCTTTTTTGTTTGCCACTCATGGTTGTCCCACTGATTCATGCTCTGACCTTCTTTTGGGGCTGTCACGATGGCCAGCAGAGCACCAGACACCTCTCTCAGCATGTGCATTTCATTAGAATTCAGTAGCAGGAGTGAGAGTGTCTGAAGGTGGTGGAAACAGCATTAGTTGCTGAAAAATGGAAGAATCAGTTTATCCATCATGTGTTTCCAAAGACTTTAAAAAAAATCCCAAGCCCTGGGAGATTCTTTTCTTAATGTATTCTTTGATGCTATTTTTAAAACCTCATAGCTTAGAAGCTGGCTAATATTTCACCCAGTTTAGGGGAAAAAAAAGTCAAGCCAGTAGTTAGAATCATCACTGTAAAGCCTGCACTAATAAAAATTTGACACTCTTTTCCGTATGAGACGGACTTTCCCTTCTTTTCAGAAGGAAGTGGTTAAAACAAATGACCATTGTGTATTCCATGTGAATGAGGAAGCCAAGCTGGTGGGTGAAGTTTGTCCTGAAAAATGAGGAGAAGCTGGGGTGGATGGGAAGTCTGAGTTAGGTGTTGTCTGACAGGGTCAGGTGTAGGTGAGATGGGGAGGAGCAGACCTGGTGGGGTGTGAATGGGAACACCTTATTACCATCCAGACACTATTAATAGTGTTTTCCAGCTCTTGGGTTGGGCTGGGAATGCCAAAATTTTCTGAACTAGCTGGAACAATTTGGAATGTTGCAGAAAATTGCTGTCTGCACGAGGATTTGATATTCAAGAAGTTCTGAGTTACCCACAGTCACAAGTTGCTTTTGGAAATGTGGGTGAGCACATTTCTGCTCTTCAGCTGGAGTGGATCCTTCTGATTGCTTGGTTACCAAAAATAAAAACTGGAATTCAGTTTATTGGCCATTATCTTGCTGACCTGGAGCTCTTCAAGAAAACCAGGAATGAAAGTATTAAAGGCTTATTTTTGTCTAATCGACATGGGAGAGGGAAAGGATGTGGATCTGCCAAAAGAGAAGCAGCTCTTCCTGCCCAGTGAGAACTGGAACTGGCCTTTAGGAGTGGTCACAGAGAGTCTCTGACAGAGAGCTTTGCAGGTTGGGGAAAAATTTCCGTGTGCTCCACTGGCTTCTTATCTGCCATCTCATGATTGATGATTCTCAGGATCAAATGAGAGATTGCCCTTTCCCAGCAGAGCATCTCTGCACTTAATCATCCAGAGTTAGGCACCAGCATGTAAAATAGCTCACCTCTCCTGGCTTCAGGAGTCTTCTGATTGCATCAGCCAAGGGTTTGTCCTCCTGTGCTAACTTTGTGCATCTTCCTTCTTTCCACTGGCATTTTAGGAGCTGTGAAGAGTTGGGGGAAATAGAGAATTGCTGCCCATTAGTTTAACTTCTAGAAATCTGCTGATGAGAATGACATCCTGCACTGAACTTGGGATTGCTTCTGAGTTCTTCAGAAAACTCTTCTATCCTCTTGTAAAACACATCCTTTAATGTCCTTGTCCTTAAAATTGATTTTGGTCAGCTTTGTCTTCGTGTAAGCAAACATGTTGCAGTGGAATGAGTTTGGAATGAAACAGAACTAGAAGATGAGTAAAATCTGACCATGTGAACGCCTCTGCAGGCATTTATCTCCCATCAGGAAGCTGTGGGCTGAAGTTCTGGGGTGGTCCTTGGAGCACAGTCTCAGTGTGCAGTGAGGCAGCCGTACAGGGAGCCCTGGCTTGCCCTGAGCTGGGAATGGTGTGGCTGTATCAGCACAGCACCAGGCAGCTCTGCCTCCCAAGTTTCTGGCTTCATCAGCTGCTGCTGGGCTGGCTGTGCTTGTAGACTGCTGTGGGACATGAGGGAATGTGTTGACACTTGGCATTGTTATGGGCATCCCAGTGGGATCAGTGATGGCTCAGGGATTCTGCTCTGGGATTCACTGCCTGCTGTAGGCAGGCTCCTGCCATGTGGATCAGCTCTCCTGATGGGAGCTGTCTGCGACTGAGATGTCTGGGGAGAGGTTCATACCTAAGTGTTGTGAATCAGGGCTGCTTTAGACCTCAGAGGACAGTCTGTCTGGCCTCCAGCTGCTGCTCCTTGTGCAGAAGACTTGGCTACCTGGCCATGTGCTCTTTCTCCAAGGGACTGTGTGGACACAGACTTTCATGGATGATGCAGTAATGCCTGTCTGGTGTGCCAGGGATCAGTGTCAGTTACCCTGACAGAGACCTCAGAGCCCCTTCCAGTGCCCAAAGGAACACCAAGAGAGCTGGAGAGGCTCTTGGAATAAGGGCCTGAAGGGAAAGGACAAGGGGCAATGGCTTCCCACAGCCAGAGGGCTGGGTTGGATGGGATATTGGGGAGAAATGGTTCCCTCTGAGGCTGGGAAGGCCCTGGCACAGGGTCCCCAGAGAAGCTGTGGCTGCCCCTGGGTCCCTGAAAGTGTCCAAGGCCAGGTTGGACATTGGGGCTTGGAGCAGCCTGGGACAGTGGAAGGTGTCCCTGCCCGTGGCAGGGGGTGGAATGAGGTAAGCTTTAAGATCCCTTCCAGCCCAAACCATTCCACAGCTCCTGTGCCCTGCTGAGCTGCAGTGTTGTACACAGCTTCTTCCTGGCAGTGAAGGTCAGCACAAGTGTGTTCAACTGCAGAATAACAGCTTGGAGATCAAGACCTTTGTTGTCTGATTTTTCCCAGGCAAACCACGTTCACAAGTGCCATGACAGAAGGCAGTTGAAGGATGAAACCTGCCATGTGCAGAGCAATAGGAAAGCATTTTTCTGTGGCAATGTCATTATCTTGAACTTTTGCAGAAGAGAAAAAAAGCAGCAAAGTTTATCTCTGTCTGTCTATCAAGAGAGCTGTATCTGATGAGAAGTTCCCAGAACATTTTCTCCTCCAAACCAGCTGAAGCTACACAGACCCAGAATGAAGAGAGAAAGATTCAGAAATGAGCTTGCCTCTCCTTCCTTTGAGCTCAGGCCATGCTGGGAGGAGTGAGACAGGGAGGTCAGGAAATTCCTGGCTTCTCTCAGTTCACGTCAGATCCTTAGCTGTATCTTGGGGCCATTCATCCCTTCCATGAGTTATCCCTATTGAGCATGCAGGAAACAGTGATCTCTGCATGCAGAGGTGAGCCTGTCACCCCACAGATCCAGGGAGATTTAACCCTTGCACCGTCAGATTCCCTGGCAGCTCCCACAGGGACATCTGTGTGGGAAGACATGGCGCTTCCGTGCTGGCTGCCATTCCATGTGTTCATGCCATGCATTCTAGCAGCCAGACCCTCTGGAGAAATCCACATAAATTAGGGTTAGACATATCTAATATCCCATGAGGGGCTGCTGGGTAGCAGCCTAGGAGGCAGAAGGAGTGTGTATTGTCTTTTCCCCCTCAGTTACAGAGTTGGAATTAGGATTCTGGGAAGTGATTGTGATCTAGCAATGAGAATGTTCATCGTGGAAGTGGACAGTGTGATTGAGGGCCCTGGAGGAAATTAGCATGAGAGGTATTGATAATTTTATCTTCTGACAGGTATTTTTGTAGCTTTTTTTTTTTAATACTCTGGAAAGATCTGTTCATTAATCCTTTAAAAGCTACAAGACACACAAGGTGCAGAACGGGATGTGACACAAAAGAGTGGCACTAAATGACAAAGGTTTTATCAGGAGCTGAGGAAAAGGAAGAGGACTAGTGATAGTCAGTGATGTGGTGGCATGGTTTCCTGGGCACAAAAACGTGGCAGCTTTCCACAGCAGCACCACACTGAGGATGTTCCATTGTCCCACCTGCGTAAGTCGGCTTTCACAGTAACCAGCGTGATCCTCCTGCACAGATGGAAATCAGCATGGCTTCCACTGATGTCAGTGTGACCATGGCACTGGAAACTGATGGGAGCCCAGTGCTGGGGTTTGACCACAGAGCCACCCCTGTACAGCTGCCAGGGCCAGCAGGGCCAAGCGACCTTCTCAGAGCACAGGGAAAGGAGGAATGTTCCTCAGAACCTTGTCCTCTCAGGTGGTGAATATCTCCAAGGAAGGAGGCTCCACAACCTCCCTGAATGACTTTCATCACTACTTGGTTGCCCTCACAGTAAAAAAATTAAAAGTTCATCCTTACGTTTAAATGGAATTTCTTGTATTTCCCTGGAAGTGCTGACGTCCAGGTTAGATGGGGTGTGGAGCAACCTGGGCTAGTGGAAAGTGTCCCTGCTCATGACAGGGGAGTGGAATGAGATGAGCTTTAAGATCCAACACGAACCATTCTGGTAATCTGTGATTTTTGTCATTTCAGCTCGTGTCCATCTCCTCTCATCCTTTCACTGACACCACGATGTGTCCTGTGACCCTGGGTTTTTGCTGTGCTTGGAGCACGGAGCAGCCAGCTGTCAGTGAGCAGGCAGGAGTTAGGTCTTAGGGGACCAATCTGAAGAGTCACTGGGCTGGTGTTTGGAAGTGACAAGAATTTGCTGTGCTGTTGAGTCAGTGGTAGCTGCAGCTGAAATCACAGGATGCCTCAGGTCATTCTGATTAACATCCCTGATGATGAGAGTCCCCTGTACAAACTGTGTTGTCCTGACACCTGAGGATTGCTCTGCCTTACTTCAGCTGCTCAGTCTTGTATCTCAGCCCTTATTCTTCCAGCTTGCTCAATGGAACCACACTTCTTTTGACATTCATGTGCTTGTGAATTTCTGGGGATAGTTACAAGGTACCAAACAAAACCCTCCGTGTCCTGGACAAAGAGAACCCTTCTGAGGGCATAAAATTTGCCAAGTGCCAAACCCCAGCATGGGGCAGGCCAGGGACAAAAGGGGACACAGCCGAATGCTCTTGTGCAATTTTAGCTGTTCTGCTTAGGATGCCTTGGGAAGCAAAGGACATGTCAGGAGAGCTGTAAATTTTCTTCAATTTATGCTGGGAATTATTGGCCAGAATATGTGGGGACACTGGGGATTGCGAATTGCAGAGCACAAAACTGGGTCCTGGTTGTGTCTATCTAAGAATAGCAGTGTGGCTGTGGTCTGCTCACTCTGTTTCATCCACCAGTCTGCCTTGGGAAGGCTTTAATCTAAGTCTAATCTATTTTTAGCCTGATATCTTCTCCAGACAAGGCGCAGCTGTCCTGTGAGTTTTATGCCAGAAATTAGTAACACTTGTATGATTCACAAGTTAGCTGTAGTTCTACAGGAAAACTCCTGCGGCAAAATATTGCTTTTCTACATGTAGTAAAACAGGAGATTCAAACTCACTGTGTGTTCATGGTATGACCCAGACCCTGAACTCTGCCTTGGACTCAAAGTCAGGAGGTCACAGAGCTGCTGCTGCCTTTGCTACTTGCTCTGGGCTTGCATGGTCCCTCTTTAGGGTGAGGGTGCAAGGGGCTGCACCTTGTCCTACCTGCTTTTACAGCACCCTGCTCATCCATGGGGCTGAAGTTGTGTAAGAGGAAAAGCAACATTCTTAGAGCCCAAGCTCTGACATCAGTTTTTCAAATGAAGCATCCCAGTGCATGGGAAAAATTAGCATTAATGAACTTCTGGAGGCTTTGATTGTATGTTTAATCAATGGGAGGGATTTCCTGCTTCTCACCACACCGTTGAAGAGGTTTACTTTCTGCTTCAAGTCAAATAAGCATATGTCGGATCTGACTTAATCCCCTTTAGAGCAGCTTTTCTGGGGAAGAAGCTGGAGTGTTTGGTTAAGGATGGGAGCTGAAGTTGGGCTTGGGGTCTGTTCCTGGCTCTGAGCTCCTACGTGAGCTTGGGCAGGGACAGGCCAGGACACGTTGGCTTCAGTGAAATACCTCTCACTGTTGACATCTGATTCATTGCATGGGTGAATAGTGCTTCTCTAGAGCCCTCCATGGCTTCCTTGGATATTTTCACTCCTCATCTCAGGTTCCTGTGAGGTGCTCGTGCTGACTGTGGTAAAGGGCAGGAGAACTGAGGGGAGCTGGAGTGCAAGCAGCTGCTCATCGTGGCTATTTCTCCACCTCACAAGTATCCCATCCATGCAGGGAATTCTGGAGGAATAGCAAAGGGACAAAACCTTCACTGAGTAGCTTTCTGGGCTGTGGAAGATCCATTCCTCAGTAGGAGAAATGAAAGCACCAGCTCTAGCTAGGTTTAGGCTAAAACAGAAGGAGAGCTTCCTCATCCAGGTGATGGGGCTGGGAGACTGGGAATTGTGCCTCTACTTTGTGGTGTGGCCAGCAGGACAGGGTACAAACCCTGCAGCTGTGTTAGCACTGCAGAGGTTTTGGATGGAGAGTTTCCCCCTCTGGGCCCTTCACTTCAAAAAAAAAAAAAAATAAAAAGGAATCAAATGGGTTAAAACGATGCCAGGGAGAGGAGGGTAAATAGCTATTAAAAATGAGAGTTGGAGCAGGTGAGTATCAGGTGAGGAGCTGTAACAGAGCCACTCATGGCTCTGTCCTCAAGCAAACACCTTGGGCAGCTTTGGAAAGCTCTGTCAGCCTGACTGTGCAGGATGAGGGAGAGCCTGCCCAGCCCACTTTGGCACTTGCTTATTTTCTCTGTTTTTAGGGAAAGGAAATTGTACTTTTGCATTAAGCAACATTGTATTGCTCATAATGAAGAGGAGGGAAGAAAAACAATTTGAAACATGATAGAGAGGCGAAGTGAGGCTGCTTCAAAGTCTTTTGCTGTTAATCCCTAATCAGAGCTATTTCACACATTAGAAAGCCCATTGCTATGCAGAGATTGCCGAAGCCTCATTCCAAGGTCAGATGGAAAGCAAGCCTTGGTGACGTGAGCGGGGAATTCTATAATGACCACATCTTGTAATCTGGAGACCTTGTGCTCATCCCCGGGATGTATTCTGGAACAGCTCTTTATTAACTCCTTGTGCTTCCCCTGCTGCAGTTCCGGGGTTCCTCGTGCCTTGCAGTGACACTAGAGGGAGGTACTCCTGTTTGGGAGCAGGAATTCTCTTAGCACTCCTTTCCCTCTCCATTCCCCTTGCTGTCATCCCAGTGAACTTTGTTTTGGAGGAGAAGCTCTGTGCTGTGGTGTGTCCCCTCAGCTCAGCTCCGGTGAGAGGGGCCACGTTGCCAGACTGTGCTTTGTCCCTTCTGGGTGGGCGACAACACACGTCGCTCTCAGCAGCTCTGGATTATTATTGTAGAAATGCAAATATGTGACTTGATAAGGAGGATAAGTGAGTTTGTCCCCTGGCACAGCCAACACTTCAGCTGTCGTCCTGGCTGTCCATCTCCCTGTGGTCTGTCTGAAGTGTCTGTTCCATTGACTCACTTACATTCTCACATATATTTATCCGTGTTTTTTAACCTCTTGATCTGCAGGCTCAGAGTGTTTCTGGGAGAGGTTTGTGTCATTCTAGAGGGAAGTTAAGCCTTTTGGAAAAAAGCTCACTTGGCTTAGTTGTTTCTCACAGACACATAGGTAGTTTTGAACCCTGAGATTGACCAGCTCACACTGAATTCCCTGATGTGCAAACAGAGGGACTGTGTGTCTTCTCCTGAAAGGCTGTGAGCACAAATCTGGCCTAAGTCCCCCCTTCTTTTCCATATGTTATGATTATTTGAGGTTGGTGGAGAAACAAATGCCATATCAGCTATTATATTCCTCAAAGATCTCCTTACTCCTGCTATTTTCTGTCAGTGATGAGGAGATGGGTTCTGTCCCCTTGCCACCAAACCCAGTCCCTGTCCCTGAAGCTGAACCTGTTGCTTGCACAACTCTTACATTCCCAGTTCCATCCAGTACTCCAGTTTTGATTCCTTGCCTAATTGCTTTTCTGGAGAACAGGATCACACTGAGCAAAGCCAAGAGGATCCAGGCACACACATGACACTTTTGGAAGCTGTGCTTTTTAACTCGTGTTGCAGGAGTGTGCCCAGTGAGAATGATCCGTGTTTCTGATGGTTCTTACAGATAAACCTCCTGAACCTTGCCTTCAGCCAGGAAGAGGTAATAGGACCCGAGAAGAAAAGGAAGGTCAGTGAACCAGAGAAGCTGCTTCTGAACGGCAGGAAATTATGTTCGTTCTGACACACAATAGATCTGGAAGGTGTGAGTTTGCATTGTCATCTGACTGGTACAGACCAATGTTTAACTCTTCCCCATCCCATGTGTATTTCTGCATGTTTATTTGTCTCATGAAAACTCCGGATTGCCAAGAGACAGCAATGCCAGAACTGTCACAGCATTGTCAACCAGCTGCACTTGTTTGATGTTCTTAAGTTGAGGGTTTATCATTCCACATCAATGGTGTCTGTGTGCTTCTTTCTGCCTCTTTCCCTCACACCCCCTGCCCCTCACTGGATAAATCCCCTCTTCTGGGGCTACACTGTCCTGTGTCACTCTGTCACCCTTATTTAATGGCATTACTTACAAATGAACCCTGAGGTATCAATGCCAGCATGTCTCATGATCCACCACATTGTGCTTAACTTCATCCTTTCTGCTGTTTCCGGAACTTAGATTTTTTTTTCAAAGAAGGGGTCTTATCTCTACTGAGTGCAGAGATAAACTAATCTGTGCACATTTTCTGCTGGTGCTGGATGTTTAGGTTTTTCTTCTGACTCTGCAAGTAGTGTTGCCATGACTGTATTATCAGCTTGTAAGAAAACCAGCACCCCACAGTGTGCCACGGGGCTCAGCAGTTGTGTGATACAAATTGTGTTGCAATACACCCAGTTTAGAACTAGCTGGAAGAAAGGTACCTGGGGGCTGCAAATGCAGGTAGGAGGAACAACACATGAAAAGTATGTGGTCCATAGAGTCTGGAGCTGTCATCTGCTGTGGCAGTGTCCAAGATTGGCTGCAGACATCAGAGCCCTTCCTTGCTGCTGAAACAGTGATCTTTCCTTGCCTAAAGCTGCCAGGAGATGGGATTGATGCATCTCCCTTCTGCTTTGACTTTGCTTGGCCAGAAAGTTGAAAATCCTGAGTTGAAAGCCAGGCTGGACCTGCCTGACTGAGCAAAGGTAATGCCCAGACTGAGCCCCCTGAGGTGTTCTGCCACTCTCCTTCTCCAGGTAGTGGAGTATTAGATTGCAATCCTAATGCAAATCCTACAGCTCTCCCCCCTTAGCCCATAGCAAACAGACCCCTGCCTGTCCCTGAGCCCCCCACAGTGTCTGGCAGGTCCCATGGCCTGATACCTATTTCACAAAACCTGCAGAACACAGGAATTCTCCATTCTATCCTCACTTTCACTCCATGTTCTCATTTTTGCACCTGTGGCCTAAAAAGCCAGTTTGTTCACATGCCAGAGCCAGCTAGAAACTTTCCTTCTGCCCGGGTTTTGTAACAATGTTTGCTCTCAGGGCTGCACATCCACGAGTGAGCCAGGCTGTGCACGTGGGCCTGCTGTCACCTCACAGTTCTGCCCTGTCACTGCTGGACTCTGAGAGCCACATGCCTGCAGCCCTGACTGCACCCAAAGCCGTGTCATGCTGTTGGGTCACACACAGAGGTGAGAGTGAAGGATGGCTGTGATTATGGCTTCTCCAGCAAGGTGATCTCCCTCCTCTCCACATGATTCCCAAGGGTTAGGGGCACATCAGCCTGCCTGGTGCAGACTGGAGGATGCCAAGTGTCCTGTCCCCCGGTGAAAGTGCACACACAGCCACTGCCAAGTCAACACACGCCTTCGTTGGCCCCACGATGCCCTGGTCTCGTAGCCAGGGCCAGGACTCACTGTCTCAGTTCACACTGGGTTCTAATCAGCTATTTTACGGTAATGACTTTTAGTCATTTTCATTTCAGGCTTGGTTAGAAGTAAAACAAGTGGTGATGAAGTGCCACAGTAAGCGTCTGATTTTTTTTTTTCCCACTAAGTTGTGGTTAACATCAGATTCTAAGAAAAGTCTTTCCACTGCAGATTGGAATCATCTAAGCCACTTACACATATCCTTTAATTTATTGGTGATTCTGCTTGGCTAGTTAAAGGTGAAAAACCCTTTTTCTTGTGTTTCAGTCACATTTCTAGTTAATACTCATTAACTGACTTAATGTATGTTACACATCATCAACCTGATTCACTACTGACATAAAACAGAAGCGATTCGTTAGTAACGGTCCCTTGCCAATTAGTGAACTAAATTACGTTTGAACAATTTTCTTCAAAGATTCTCCTCCTCCCCTCATGCATCATTTGGTAAGTCCCCTGCATGCTTACAGTAATTGTGTGCATGCAGTGAAAGGAGACTGTTACCTCCTCAACCAAAATAAATGAATATGTGATCCTGGTGCTAATGCAGCAGTGAGTAATACAAAGAATCACAGCCATCCTCCCTTTGATCACCCAAAGATCCCAACAGCAATTAAGATTAAAAGCTGCTATAAAAAAATCAGAATATTAGGAACATTCTGTAAGGGGAAAGTGAATGCTCCCCAGGGTTTTTCAGAAAACCAGCAAAGAAGGGGAACCTGTTCTC
Source organism: Toxostoma redivivum (assembly GCA_013397375.1). Lineage (NCBI taxonomy): Eukaryota > Metazoa > Chordata > Aves > Passeriformes > Mimidae > Toxostoma > Toxostoma redivivum. The sequence goes on from VXBI01012088.1 coordinate 241,933, forward strand.
GTTTATTGTGACCACAGGCTCTTCAATTGCGGTGATGTGGATATCCTCAACCTGCCGAGCCACAGCTGGGTGAGTGGGGCTTCTGGAAATCCTTCCTTCTTTCTGGGACACCAAGAGGTTTAATAAGAAGAGCAGTCTCTCAGTTTCAAACTGAAAGTCAAAATGAAGTCAAATAGAAAACAAAGTGTCTCAACCACATCCTTAAAATACCCTGTCCTCGACAGAAAAATAACCTCAGCCCCTGGTGCTGTGCGGGAATCTGGTGAACAGGTGTCAACATTTGGTTTTCACCTGAAAACAGGATTCTTTTGGGATTTCCATGGCTCTGTGTGATCTAGAAAGCTATCTGATCTGATCACTGCTGCTGCTTCTCTTTCAGTTTTGGAGAGATGGCAGAGAGGAGAAACGAATCTTGACCCAGAAGCAGAAAAAGCAAAGATGAGTTCATGCTAAAAATGGGGGAATTCTGCCATTGATTTTAATGGAGCATGGAGGGGCCTCTATCCATGGTGGTGAAACAAAAATCACTGTCCCAGTGAGCTGAGTGCTCATGTTTTCCCTCCAGTGGATTTAGGAAGTGACCCCAGTGGAATGTCTTGGCTCTACCTGGCTCTGAAGGTGTTTAGAAATCAGCCAGTGTTTTCCTGAGTGTAATTCTAATCATCAATCTTTTACCCCAGGGGCTGTTCTGTGAGATTACCATCTCAAGATTTTGGCTGGAAGTTTAATTTTTGTAGGTTCTGCATTCTTCCCCTTGAGTCAGCAGGTAAAGTATGTGGCTGTGGCCTGCATTTGTCATGCCACAGGGCTGCCATTCTTGGGGGCCAAGGCCCTCGTGCCAAAAGCATAATGTCACCCTGCTGGAATCCCACCCACGTGTGTCACTGGGCAAAGTCTTCTGTTAACAGTTGAGTAAAATTTCACCAGGCTTTTGTTGTCATCACGAGGTAAGTAAGAGGGATTTGCATCTGAGCTGGCACATTTTCCAGAATCAGTTTCCAAGGCTAATTTAAGTCTGGTTGGCATGTAGATCTTTCCTTTAAGCGGAGGCTGAGATTCCGAAGGCTGACAGTTTTCCGTAGGAAACGCTGCCCCGGGTATCCATGTGCCAGACGGGCCTGTTTGGCATTTCCCAGAGCATCAATGACCCACTGTTCTAATGCAGAATCGATTGGCTGGTGCTGTGAATACCTGCCTGTGGAGCTGGCTTTACTCTGGAAAAATAGGAATGCAAATACTCTGGCTGTGATCGGTGGATTCTACACTCACATCCCTGGAAGTGTCCAAGACCAGGCTGGATGGGGCTTGGGGCATCCTGGGATAGTAGAAGGAGTCCCTGCCCATGGCAGGGGGTGGAATGAGATGGGCTTTAAGGTCCCTTCTCATCCAAACTGTTCCATAATTCTGTGATTTAATGTCCTTCAGAAAGATTCATGGCTGTTTATAAGAAAAGCACCCAGCCCTGCCCTGGAGGGCTTTGGGCAAACACCAGAGGGAGAAGGGGGATGTGGGAGGCAAATACAAGGTACTGGTTTCTTTTCCAAGCATGTCATGCTATATTCTGTTCATGCCACTTGTGTTTCTCTACAGGACGTGCACTGAGGGGATGTTTACTCTGATGAAAGTCTGGGCTTGATAACAGGAAACCAAGTCCTTTGTGCAGTAGATTGACCTTGAATCACACACAGACCTTTTTTCAGTAACAGAGGGCAAGACTGTGTAAAACACAGGGAAATGGTGTCTCCAGAAAACAAAACTGGCATTTGGAGTTGGCTAGAATGTGCCCAAGCCTCTGCCAGCCTCAGCTCCGTGAATGTCAGCCCGAGCAGGTGGTCGAGGCACAGCCACGGCTCAGGGAGTTGTAGGAGAATCAGGAGGACAGTTGCTTTTTGTCCTTGAATACTTTTCCTTAAAAGTTCACTCTAGACAGAAAAACGAAGCTGCATGTGCCTGTGGTGAGGAGCAGTGCTGGGATGCAGAAGACCCTGCAGTGTGAGGGCATTCAGCAGTTTAGGGAAGGATTCCCTCCCTCCCACTCTTTCCCCACATAGGGAGTGCTGGCCTTTGGGGCAGGAACCATCTCAGGAGCCCTTGCAGGAGCTTTGTTACAGGGGTTTGATCTGTTGGATGTTTCCAAGTACTTCCTCGGTGTTATTAAAACAGCATTGCAGGATGCAGCTCCTGCATAACCAATAATAATAACCAGTAATTCCAGAGTGAAGGAGTTCTGTTTACATGCAAAAACCTACATGCAAAAACATGCTGAACTCTGCTCACACATCTCTGTTCTCTGCTGCAGCTCTCCAGGCACAAAATCACAGAATGGTTTTCATGGAAAGGGACCTTAAAACTCACCTCATTCCTCTCCCTGCCATGGGCTGGGACACCTTCCACTATCCCAGGTTGTTCCAAACCCCATCCAGCCTGGCCTTGGACACTTCCAGGGATCCAGGGGCAGCCACAGCTGCTCTGGGCACCCTGTGCCAGGGCCTGCCCACCCTCCCAGGGAACAATTCCTTCCCAGTATCCCATCCAGCCCTGCCGTCTGGCAGTGGAAGTCATTCCCTGTGTCCTGTCCCTCCATCCCTTGTCCCCAGTTCCTCTCCAGCTCTCCTGGAGCCCCTTTAGGCCCTGCAAGAGGCTCTGAGCTCTCCCTGAGTTCTGAGCTCTGAGTTCTCCTCTCCAGGTGAGCACCCCCAGCTCTCCCAGCCTGTCTCCAGAGCAGAGGGGCTCCAGCCCTTGGAGCATCTCCATGATTTCCTCTGGACTGGCTCCAGCAGCTCCATATTCTCCTTGTGCTGGGATTCCTGGGCTGGAGGCAGCTCTGCAGGTGGGGTCTCACCGTGGAAGTCAATCCCCATCTTCCAGTCCCAGCATCTTCCCTGCCCTTAGCTGAAGACTGGATCATACCCATTGAAGGCAATCACTTGCTATTGTTCATTCCTCCTGGAGCACACAGTCCCACATCAGCAGGTCTCTGGTGACTCCCAGCTGTGTCCCCAAAGCAATGGGCTGGCAAGGGACAGCACAGGTAGCTACAAACTGTGTGTTCTCCTGAAAGCTTGGATCAACTTCCCATGGATTGGGTTGGTTTTCATCCAGAGCCTTTCCCTGACCTGGCTCCCCACTTTGCCAACAGGTGATGAGGGTGGAAGGGAAATTATCCATGGGGCAGGGAAGCTAAGGACTTCTTGTTTTGGCACAAACCTCTACATTGACCAAGCTCAAGAGGAGCCAGAACCTGTAGCACAGCACAGAAACCCCCTTGAAACAATTTGGTGTTATTCCATGGCAAATCAATGCATGCTTCAGCACCTGGGAGATGCTGGCAAGCAGGACAAGCTGAGTTGCTTGTACAATCAAATATTTCTCATTCCTGATGGTTGTTACGTGGTTTCCCTGCCGAAGCACTGGAAATACACTGAAATAAAAAAGGAATCAGGCCAGTTGCCTGACACCATGTTCTATTTTCAAAGAGCTGCACAGAGAGTTTAACTGGAAGCCTTGGAGCAGGAATATCCAAAAAAACCCCAGCTCCCAGTATTTCTGTACATTTTAGCTAAGGCCAGATGGGCTCATCCAATTCTACTTTGCTGCATGTGTGAATTTTGGGATTTTTGTGCTTTAAAGCTTTTAGTGACTTAGAAATCTGACCCACAATCAACTCACTGTATTTCTGTAAAGGAGGTCCAAGGATTTGAAATGGATGTGTCAATTTTCTGCTTTTAAAAAAGACGTCAGCCTGCAAGTAAACTTGCCATGGCAGTGGTGTGTTGGAGGGCCATTACCTACTTATTTCCAAAAATTATTTAGCCGACTGGCTGGCCGCCTTTCCTTTTTCCCAGGCTCTTGGAGAGAATGTAAGAGCTGAGCTACTTGGCTACGAGATTTTCTCCTCTGGAATTGGCAGCTGCTCATTCCGGAAGATCAGCAGCATATTTGGCCACTGATTGCAAAAGAAAAGGGAAAACCATTAGTTTTTCATTTCGCTTTTTTAACTCTCCAGTGGGAGACATTGACTGTATTTGGGTGACCTTCATTGCTACAGTATTGCTAAAGCTTCCCTATTCCTTAAAAGCTAAAAATTAGGATATTCAGCTCTTAAAAATGCATATATTCCCCTTGGCTGGGCTCGGAGCAAGCGGGTGCCAAGTGTGTCTCATTGTGTCAGGCCTTACACAGCAGCACATTCAACGTCACGGCTTCATGAGTCAGGGTTTTCTGTCTGAAAAGGATCACGTCAAGAAAACCAGGACAAAAATTCCCTGAAGCCCAGCAACAGAGAGTGCTGTGTAAGAAGCTCTGTTGGGAAGGAGAGCGAGATGTGAGAGTCAGATCTGCCCGCCTGGGCATCCTTCCACGCTGGACAAAGGGTGACGGTCAGCGAGGCTCTGTGACTCAAGTGCTTTGATAATCGCCCCAGGAGGAGCTCAGTGTGCGGGCCTGGCCACACCTGCGGCCGTGCCGTGCCTTTGCTGATGTCACGGCACCTTTGAAGCCACTCCACGAGCACCTCGTCGCTCCTGTTGCTGGGCTGAGGACACTGCATGCGCCGTGCTCCTGTTCAGACCTGCCGGGATCGCACGGAGCTGCCGGAGCTCCCAGCGTTGGATGTGTAACATCACAGGGGCTCTGCTGCTCTCACCACCAGCCCCGTGTGCATCACTGTGGCAGGAAATGCTGCCCGTGGGCAGGCTGGGGTTTTCTGCTATTTCCTCTGCTTTTCATTAGTAATTCCATTAATCCATCAGCGCCTCTTGCATCCACAGGTCACAAGGTGCTTTGTAAAGGAGGTTGAACATCTCATGTAGGGAGAGACAGGACACAGGGAATGGCTTCCCACTCCAGAGGGCAAGGCTGGATGGGATATTGGGAAAGAATTGCTCCCGGGGAGGGTGGGCAGGCCCTGGCACAGGGTGCCCAGAGAAGCTGTGGCTGCCCCTGGATCCCTGGCAGTGTCCAAGGCCAGGCTGGATGGGGTTTGGAGCAACCACGCCTAGTGGAAGGTATCCCTGCCCATGGCAGGAGGTGAAACAGATTGAATTTTAAGGTCCCTTCCAACCCTAATTATTCTGCAATTCTGTGATCTTTATGCCCACTATAAAGAGGGAGAAGCTGAAATTCAAAGTGGCAGTGACTCTCCTGAGAGGTCACAACTCTGCCAGTCAGGAGTGATTTGACAGAGCTCAGTTCTTCAAGGTGCTCCCAGCAGATGCTTCTCTGCAGTTTCTGATGATGTGTAGATTTCTGTGAGGAATTTGTTAGTCTGGAATATTACTGGAGAGCCTTGTGAAGCAGGACTTTGGGAAGTTAATTTTCCCTAAATTCAGTGCTCTGCTGGGGGCCATCTCACTTTCTCCTGTGATCTGCACCTTAGTGGTGATATTTGGTATTTGAGTGAGGTATCAAAGAGAGGTGCATATGGAGGGATGTTTCTGAAGCTGAAACCCTTTCTGTTGGTGCACCCACTCCAATGTGAGGTGTTTGAGAACTCTGACTGAAGGCTAACGGCTTTAAACTCCGTATTTGGTTGATGAAGAGAGATCAGCTCCTTCCCAGGGTGATTCAGAGCAGAGACATACTCTCCTTTTGAATCACTGAAGGAAGCCTTTCATCTCTCTGTTATCTGCAGAGGGACATCTTCCCCCTAACACTGGACTTGGAATGAGCTGCTGTGGATCCCACCTGCATCCCACTGGTCTTGACCAGCAAAGCCACAGGACTTGCTCCTGTGCCCTTGTGGGGGATGATCAGAAGTCCTGCTCAGGCACGTGGTTTTGTGTCTGCACTGAAGAGGATTGCACCTTCCTCTAGAGCATCTGGTGGGAGTTAGTGCTGGAGGCAGAGATGGGCTGGATGGGCTTTAGGTCTGATCCAGCCATTCCCATCTTCCTTTGATCTAGAATAATGTTTAGCCATCACTTACTGGTGCAGGAAGGACAAGGATTTTGCTGATTTCAGTACTTCTGCAGGTTTTTTGAGAAACAAAGAGTCACTTTCTTTGGGTTTAGTGAGTCTGGAGATTAGCACTGATCCCCATGAATCCTGCAGTGTGTGCAGCATTCCTGGGAGTTGTGTATGGACTCCCTGGGAAAGCACAGGCTGCCTTGGGTGGACATGAGAGAAGATGGTTTGGTGTATGACAGTGGAGCAAAGATGGAATGAGATGGGAATCATTGGGAGGCTGAGTTTGGGCCATGTTCAGGTGGTTTTGCTGTCTATTTCCAGTTCCTCTGAAACTTGGTTTTCTGCTGAAAAACCTAACTCAGGAGGATTTGTGTGAGAGCACTCAGGAGCCACACTGAATTGGGGGACTGGTTTTTGAGCCTTATCTGTGGTATTTTCTAAAGAAGACAACAGGTGAAGGAGGGTGATAAAATTCCCCTGGCTCCAGGCTCTGCTTCCAGGACACAGCAAGGGCAGCACTGGCCTCCTCAAGCCAAGGTGGGAGGGAAAAACTCCATTCCTGGGATCCCACCTGCTCTCCTGCTGCTGTTCCTGCAGCCAAGGAACATTCCTTTGCTCAGGAAAGCAGGAGCTCTGTGCCAGGCACTTCCCTCACCTGCGTGGGCCGGGAGGAAGAGGAGGCAGCTGCCCCTCGCCAGGCAGGAGCTTACAGAGAAAGCTGGATCCCTTCTGAGTAACAGTGAATTCCTAAGCCAAGCGAGGGTGCAGATTCCCCTTGCTAGGAGCAAGGCAAGTCTGTTCTTGGTGGGAAGTTCCTTCTCGGAGGCTCACCTGGAGAAGAAGGAGGGGGATATGGGAGCAGCCGGGCTGTGTGGGACTGCTCTGTGAGAGAGCAGTGGAGTGATTTCCCTGCAATGTCGGGATGTCTCACCCATGAACATGAATGAACAAACGTGGGGAAGGACCTTGGGTTTCCCCTTGCCCAAGATGCTCTGATTCCTGGTGCTTTCCCATTGAGACTCAAAGAGAAGCTGCCTTGTCCCTCTCCATCCCCTTCCCAGTGTGGCACACAGCCAGGAAAGATCCTCATGGATCAAGGGACTCGGCTGTCTCCTGCATCAAGGGTGAGGAGCATCAGCTGCTATATCACAGTATAGTTTGGTTGAAAGTGACATTAAAGCACATCCCATTCCCCCCCCTGCCATGGGCAGGGGCACCTTCCACTATCCCAGGCTCTTCCAAGCCCTGTCCAGCCTGGCCTTGGACACGGCCAGGGATCCAGGGGCAGCCACAGCTGCTCTGGGCACCCTGTGCCAGGGCCTGCCCACCCTCCCAGGGAACAATTCCTTCCCAATATCCCATCCAGCCCTGCCCTCTGGCAGTGGGAAGCCATTCCTCCTTGCCCTGTCAGCCTTGTAAAAGTCATTCTTGTAAGTTCCATTTAGTAACTGCAAGGCCAGATTAGGGTGACAATTAGATCACCCCAAAGTTTTCTCTTTTCCAGGATGAACCATCCCAATTCTCTCTTCCTTTCCTCACAGCAGAGGGGCTCCAGCCCTTGGACCATCTTTGTGACCTTCTCTGGACTCTGTCCAGCAGCTCCAGGTCCTTCCTGTGCTGGGCCCAGGGCTGAGGCAGCTCTGCAGGTGGGGTCTCACCTGGGTGGGACAAGAGGGGCAGAATCCACCAACCTACCCTCTCCCCACTGCCCATTCTGGGGATCAGCCCAGGGCATGGGGGGTTTCTGGATCCCACTGCACACAGGTGGGGCATGGCCAGCCCTCACCCACCAGCACCCCAAGGTCCTTCTCCTCAGAGCTGCTCTTGATCCCTTCATCCCCAGCCTGAATTGATACTGGGGGTTGCCCCAACCCAGGTGCAGCAGCAGCACTTGGTCCTGTTAAACCACGTGAGATTCCCATGGACCCATTGCTTGAGCTTGCCCAGGTCCCTCTGGATGGCCCTGTCCCTTGGGTGTGTCACTGCACCCTCAGTTCAGTGTCATCTGCAAAGCTGCTGAGCCCTCCATCCCTTCCTCTACATAATTAATGCAGATACTAAATAACACCGGCCCAGTATGGACTGCAGCTGCAGTTGGGACTGGGAGATGCCCAAGCTCCAGTGAACTGCAGGATTCCACAAAGTGCCTCCCTCCTGTCCTGCTCCTCAGGGCTGTCCCATGCTTGGACCAAATTCCTGGGCTCCAGACCAGGCTGAGCACCTGAATGTTGCCTGTGCCAGCACCAGCTGGGGACAGGTCTGGCTCTCTCCCAGCACACGGCATCGGGAGCTGCGGGCTGACCCCGCGGGGCTGCTCCTGCCTCTGGCACCCAGCACATCCCGGCGGGAACGGCAGGTGGCCACCGGCCAGGATTTCAGGCTAGGATGGAGCGCCCTGGCCTGTCCCTCCCTGCCAGCTGCCTGCAGTGCCCCGAGGCAGCGGCTTCGCAATTCCGAGCAGAGGAAGTGGCAGCCGCACGTCGAGCCACTGCTGGCAGCGCCACGGGTCACTGCCAGCCCCGCCGGCCGCGCTTCCTTCCCCTCCGGCTCCCGGGAAGGGAAGCTGCCCCAGCAAAGTGCCCATCAGCAAAAAGGCTGCGGGTGCCGCAGGGACACCCAGCTGCCTTTTGGATCAGCGCCCAAGGAACTTGGCAGGAATTGCGCCAGAAGAGTGGAATAGCAGAGTTGGGAGAGCCGGGGGATTTGGGAGATAAAAACAGGATGAATCCAGCCACGGGGCTGGGGACAGTTGCTACCTCAGGTTATTTTTTGGAGGTGTTTGGATATTTCTAGGGAACTGCCCTGCCTGTGTTTTCTGCCCAGCTGGCTCTCTCCTCCCCTGTGGTTATGGAAAGATGTTTTTCAGCCAGAAGTGCTTCGGTTCCGCAGCGCTCCCCGCGAGCCGTGTGACACTGCCTCCAGCGCTGGGATCGGCGCTCACTGCTTTCCCACAATAGGCCGGACACCGCTGTGAGGACGCCAAAAAACCTTCTGGCTCCAGAAGGGATTTAGCGCAGCAAAGCCTTTCTGCTGCCTGAATTCAACCCCTCATCCTGCCGTGTCCGAGACACTCTTGCTTCCATCTTCTCTCAACCGAGCTGCTTCACATCCCAGCTGCAAAGTTGAGGTTGGGAGAAAGTCTGTGGAAATGAGGAGTGAAGCTCGGAGATGCTGTGGTGAGCAGCTCCTGTGTGGGAGCGTGCTGCCTGTCTTATCTCTTCCTGGGGCTCTTCCACAGGCAGCAATCCTGGAAAACCAGGAAAATCTCTCAAATGTTTTTTGCTGTGGTCAAAGCCCGGAGTGTCTTGTTCCACCCTCCAGTGACGGGCAGCAGATCGCTCTGCCCTGCTCCACCACATCCCCTGCACCTCCCACTCCACCTTTTCAGGCTCAGCAGGCGCTGGGCTTTCCCAGCCCCTCTGCCAGGCTGTTTCCCGTGCTGGGTCAGGGCTTTCTCAAAGTGATCACCTCATCCCATGAGTTGGCGGCCAGCGGAAAAGTGGTTCCCATGCTCTGCCAGCCACTGCCAAAGTTTCTGCCAGATCCTACTCATCCCTGCTCTGTAGATTGCCTGCACCAGCTCAGCTTCCCAGGGCTCTCCCATCCCATCCTTGAGCACCATTTTGGCCGTCCCCATCCAGATCAGCCCCTAAACTGGTGCTGACACCTTTGCAGACAAACAGATCTGTGCCCAGCAGTCCCCTGCGGCCAGATGCCACCAGCCATGTGCCCACTGGGAGAGGGTGGCATCTCTCCTGCCACCTCTCTCCAGGCGTTTGCTGCAGTGCTCGCGTGCAGGCAGCTGGAGGGAATCAGAGAAAATCTGGGCAAAGACAAGGGGAAAAAAAAAAATCCTGGGACCTGGCAAGATCCTACGCAAGTTTCCATGAGAAATCCAACGTGGCCATCCAGCCCGTCTGTGCTGGAGCGTTCCCAGGCCTCTCCCGGGGTCAGCGGCGTTGCCAATACCCACCCAACTTTCGGCAGAGCCCTGACCAAGCCTGGTCTCCTGCCCACGGCTCCAGTGGCTCCTGATCCCCTTCTCCCTCCCTGCTGCCAGTTCCCAGCCGCCCAGGGAGCTGCCTGCCTCCCGTTGCTCCCGTGACATATTTATTGCTATCAGTTTAGTCTTTAATTTCCTTTGTTTCAGAATATCTGACGGCGCAATTAAGAGGGCCCGAAGGGAAGCGTGTGTGTGCTCGGTCATCAGACCTGCGGTTACCGTCTGTCTGGAAGCGGCGCTGGAGCGGGGCTCGGGAACAGCTGCCAGGCTTCCAGGCTTGTTTTCATTTTCTAAGAGGTTAACTGAGAGCCCGACGCGAAGAGACACCCGTACACACCCAGAAACCCCGCCACACACACGGAGCCACACGCACCCCTACGGAAACACACGCATAAACACAGATGTGGGCCGGCACGGGGACATGTAAACACAGCCCTGTGCGGAACTAGCCCCGGGAACGTGGGATGGGACCTGTCTCATCCCGGCTTTTCACAGGTCGTGGTGTGGCAGGACGGGGCTGCCGCGCGGGGAGCGAGGAGCCGGTTGCACCCTGCACCTCCAATCCATGAAGTGCAGCTTTTCCTGCCCCGGCTCGGCACGGAGGGGCAGGTCCCTCCCGCTGCTCGGCCGAGACCTTCCAGGGGAAGAGCCCGGTCACAGTAGCTGCGAAGAGGCACAGCTGGGGCTTGTTTCGTCCCGGGCTTGGCTGCAGGGCGAGCATGCGAGGATGTGGATGAGCGCGGGGTCGGGGCTGTGGAGCTCTCCTTGCCAGCATCGGGAGCCGGGCTGGGCCTCTCTGCCCAGCTGTGCTGGAGGGGGCAAAGGAAGCTTTAATATTAATTACAGCAGCGTTGGGAAAGGAGAGAGCCTTTCCCTTTGTCCCTAGGGATTGGTAAATCCTGAGGGGCTGCATCTCCTGGTGACCTGGAGACTGGTGGTGATAGGGTCCCATGCTACTGTGGTGATGGGAACCGGTCCTGTTAGGGTGGTGGGAACTGGTGCTGGAGGTTGCTGGGATGATTTGGACCGGTGTGTCAGGGTGATGGCGGCCAGTGGTGTCAGGATAATGGCGACCAGTAGTGCTGAGGTAATGGGACCAAAGGTGTCAGGGTGACCTGTGAGCCCAGGGTGATGAGCACCTCAGAGGGTCAGTGCTGCCCCACAACAGGCTGACACACAGCAGTACCAAGGTGGGGTGTTTGCCAGCACAATTTGGCAATACCAAAGTGGGGTGTCCACAGCTTCCGCGTGGAAAATCCCATCCCACGGCCTGGCAGGTATCTCACCAGGGCTGTCAGGAAGAAACAGACTTCGCCCACCCATCACTGTCCTTCCTGTCCCAACAGCAAAGCCCATGTGGGAAATGCCAGTCTGGGAAAAAAGCAAGAAGAAATCTTTCTAGGAGCATGTTTGTGCCTCACAGTGCCCAGCTGCAGAGGAGGAAAGGCTCTGGTGGCTTTTAAGGGCTGGGTTCATGCTGCTGCCGTGGGGCCTTGTTTGGAGCTTGCTCCTCTCCTGCTCCTGTCTTCACAAGACGTGTAGGAACTTCCTATCTCTGGAGCCTCGGGCTCTTAGTCAAATTTGGTTGGCAGCCACAGGCGCGCACACGCTCGCCCGGCGGGATTGCACGCACACCTTGTTTTCTTAGGAAACGAGGGGAGCGTGACCCAGGCCGGGTAGCGCTTCATTCTGCTGTAATAAATTAACATGTCAACTCCTCTGGCCCTAAAACCTGTCCCAGATGCAGTGAAAGACAGGGAGAGGAGCTTGGCACTCTCGTGGGGAGCTCAGCCAGGTGAGGGAGGTGCGGCCAAGTTCAGTGGGACACCCAAGGTGCCCATCAAGGCTCAGTCCCTGCCTTGCTGCGGGCATGGGCTGGGATTCCTCAGCAGAGGGGTCCTGCTGGTGTTGGGTGAAGCCTGAGCAGGCAAACAAAATGTGGGACATCCCCCAGTTTTAACTGGGAGTGTCCCCTCTTCCCCTTGGTGCCACTGGGGTGGAAGTGCTGCTGTTCCCTGTGATCAGAGAGTGTGGAGAGAACAAAGAGCAGGGACAGACCTATCAATCTCTGTCAGGGCTGTTGTCCATCTCCCCTTAATATCGAGAGTAACTTCTGCTTTCCTTTTCTCTGTTCCTCCAGGAATCTCCACTCCTTTTGCTGGCTGTCTGATTCCGTCTTAGTGTTAAAAGGGACAGCAGGGGCTCATCTTCCCCTAGAGCTGCACCGATATACAGCCAAAGGTGGCACAACCCCCCTGTGCCCCTCAGGGCCAACTGGAGCAGCAGGAGGGGCACAGGGGGCTTCAATGGCGTGTGCCCTCTCTGCAGCCCTGGCTCCAGGGACCCTGGGGACCTGCCACAGCTCCTGCTCAGTCCCAGGGCTGGTCCTTCCCCACCATCCCCATCATCCTGGCAAGTCTCCCAGTGTCACCTGCTCTTCTGTGAGCCTGCTTGGGATTTGCTTCCAAACACTTTTCTTCCCATCTCTTCACCTTTGCCAGCCCTCTGCCTCATCCTAAAGTGCTCATCCTTTCCTTCGGTGAGATCTTCCCCTTGAGCACTGATTTTCCCCTCAGGGCCAAGAATGATGTAGGTTCAGGCCACCTGAAACGCCTTGTTAAGCAGATGTGTCTCAAACAGCTCCAACCTCACAGGTCCTGCTGAATTTTGGGCTTTGGGCTCAGTCTCCAAGGTAAATTCCACATCCCATGAGACCCCAGCAGATCAGGGGTGGAAGAGCCAGGATGTTCACTCTCTTTTGGACATGGGGTGCTCTGCATGCTGAGGCTCTGGCAAGGGCACTGAGCGCTCTATCGAGGCTCCTCCATCAGTGCCAAGTGCAGCCGGGGCTGCGGAAGTGCCCCGGTGTCTGTTGGAGGGCGATAGCAGTGCCGAGATAACGCCGCTATCAGATCCCCGGGGCTGGCCCCGCCCGTCGCTCCAAGGCAGCCCAAAGCGTTCTCTCCTCGAGGGAGAAGGGTCCCTAAGCCCCGTGCGGGGGTTCCCAGTCAGCCCCAAGCTGGGGTGCAGCAAGGAGAGGCCCCTCCTGCAGCTCCCGAGGGCTGGAGCTGACCCCGCTCCAAAACTCATTCACCATGAGACTAAACACTTGCTGACCAAAGCTGCCGACAGGGGTCTCGGGGGACCACTGGGGATGTGTCATCCTGCTCCCGAGCCAGCCCCGACTCCAGCGGTGTCACACAGAGAGTGGCTCTGCCGGGGGGTCCGGATCCTGGCCTCTGCCCTCCCCTGGCTCTGCCGGCCTGTGCCAAGTCCCCTGCTGGGCACGGGGGCGGCTCTCGGAGCCGGGTCCTGCGGCAGAGGTTGCGTTCGTCTCTCCTCCAGCCCATTGTCTTGTTTATTTGTCACGGTTGGTCCCCAATTAGGAGTTTGAGGCGTTTGGGACAAGGAACTGTTTCTTCCCATGTGAACGTGCGGTTCCCGCTCCGCCGGGCTGTGATGTGGCCGGCGACCCGCAGGAGCATCTGCTATTGCAGCAACTGTGCCCGAATGCGTTTCAGATGGGCTCGGCTCTGCTTTCCGTGCTCGGGCCGGCGGCCAGCCGGGGATGGAGCCTCCAGCAGGCCCTCGGGATGCGATGTTCCTGTCCTCAGGGACCTGGCTTGGGGACCTGCTGGGGAGATCGTCACCAGCCGAACGCGTCTGGCCAGTGCCGAGCCTTGGGGGGGACCCTTGGATGGGGAAGGGGCTCTGCCGTGGGCACCAATGGGTCCGACCCCAGCCTGGGTGCTTACGGGGAAAGGCGGAATACTCCACCTGGGATCTCTCAGGGAAAGACCCCACCGCCACCCCCAGCTCTGCCGGTGAGGTCAGCCCCGCTGGGGATGCTCCCGCCGGCTCAGTCCCGGGGATGCAGCGCGGGTCACCCCGCCGAGGGGACGCGCAGCCGGCGGTGCCCCGGCCCCGCACCTGCCCCCGCGGACGGCAAGTCCCGTCTGGCCGGTGGCCCCGGGGCAGCGCAGGGCCCGTCCGGCCGGGTTCGCGCGGCGTCAGGCAGCACATGATCCGCGCCGCGGGGCCAAGGGCTGAGGTCAGTCAGTCACACCCAGGCAGCGGCACTGACTTCACCGCGGGCAGGAGCAGCTCCTCACGTATCCCGCTCCCCGAAGGCAGCGCTGACCCGCCGCTCGGGGCCCATGGTCAGGCCGCTCCGTTATCGGGGCGCGGGCATCGCTCCCATCGCAACCGATGGCTCCCCGGAGCCCTTCCTGGCTCTCGTCCCGGCCAACATTTCTCTAGTCCTGGGGCCGAAGGGGAGTCACTGACAGGGTCCCGTCGGTGCCGCCGAGGAAGCCTCAGCGCCGGTTCCTTCGCGGTGCTCCCGGGCCGGCTCACGGGCTGGCCCGCTTCCCCGGGGCGCCGGCTGGGTGGGATCAGCCGCTGGCTGAGGTAATTGAAAGCCCTTTCCATCTCTCCCGAGTCCGGGATGAGCAGAGCAGCGCGTCCTGCCTCGCTGGGGCTATGGCACGAGCCGGGGGCCTCCGCCACTCCCGACTCCAAAACCTCGGAGGAGGGTAGAGGAAGAGATTTGGGGAATTTTAGGGGCTTGTCCACGCCTATCCAGGGGAGGAAGAGTTAAACTCTCGCCTGCTGCTAATGAGCCTTAACTGGGAATGACCCGACACAGGGGAGAAGTGAACCCATTGTCCTCGCCTGTGTTTGACTGTCTTCCAGGGAGACTCATGAAACGCAGAGCCGGGGCGTGAGTTCCCGATTTATGTCAGGAGGCTGTGATTTATTCTATTTATTTATTTTTGCCATCTGGTTGAGGAGGGATGTTGAACCCAAGCGTGAGAAATCCAGATGTGCAGAGCTCCTCGCTCCCGCGCAGGACATCGTGCCCAGCCCAGCTCCCAGCCCCGCCGAGCCCGAGCATGCCCCGGGCCCTGACACCCCTCGAGCTGCCCGGGGCGAGTTGGTGGCACCCCATGGCACCTGCCACATCCCTGGTGGGGATGAACTGTGGGTGTTAACACAAGTTTGACTGTCCAGCCCTGGACTTCCCAGCATAGGAAATGTTGGCCATAAAATGCCATGGTAACAACAGCCATGGGGACATCCGTGTGTCCCCAGCTGCAGGGTGAAGGTGACCCTGGCCGCCATCAGGGTGTCATGGTGACAGGTGCTGCAGGACCCGGCCCTGGGGCATAATGCCCATCCTAATGTAGTGATGCCCTGCCCCATGCCTGTGGTTTTTTGGGGGGGTTGTATTGCTTTGAGTGCCTTTTATACCACAGTGCAGGCAGGAAACGGGTCCCACAAATGGGCTGCAACCCCAAAATGGGCATACTCCAGGGCAGGGACACGGGAAACATCCAGGGTCCCTTCCTTGGTGGCTGGCTGGATGAAGGAAGAAAGCCACATCATGCATGGGGACACACTGTGGCATCCAGGGATGTCCCTGGTGCCTTGGCTGTGGCACGGAGGAGCCCCTTCTGTTTTGGCATTCACCTCTTCCATGAAGGGACAGCAGGGCCAGGCTGGAAATGAGCACCATTGGCCCTACTGTCACCACTGAGCTGTGCTGTCACCACTGGTGCAGCACGAGGCTGCCACTGGCACAGGGCAGTGCCAGTCTGGGGTCAAACCCACACCACGAAACCTCCCATAGGAGCTGGGGGACACAACTGGGCAGCACCAGCCTGCGGGGCAGAGGAAGATGGGCTTAGGGGGCAACTTCTGAATTTCTGCGATGATCTTTAGGTCGGGGCTCCTCTGAGACACAAGAGATGATCACACAGGATCTTAGCTCATCCGCTTGCTGTCTCATGCCTGGGAGGTTTGGCCAGTGGCCCAAGGGCTCTGGAGGAGGAGGAAAATTTCATCATCCTGCTCCAACGTCTTCTGTATAATCGGCCTCTTGTTAACCGCTCCAGCCCCATGCGAGGCACTCGCTGAGGACCGGGGCACTGATGCAGCCTTAGGTGGTCTTGGCCGTGGCAGAGCTCTGCTGAGCCTCTCCCAGCCCAGCCTGGGAAGCGGCTGTGATTTTATCTGGTGTGTCCCCTCCACCTCACACATGCTCACTCAGCTCCCTCAGCCTCTTCCCAGCCTTCCTTCATTTCCCCAAGAACTTGCAATGTTGCCAGAGCAGAGCTCCCCACACCACGGTGCTCCACATACTGGGATGGTCCCCTCACCGTGGTGGTACCCACACCACACCCTCTCCCCATGCCAGGACAATCCCTGCAACACGATGGTCTCCACTTTTCACCATCATCCCAGCACTTTTGAGCAGCTGGTGAGTGTCAATTTAAACATTCCCCCCCAGAAAAATATATTTCCAATCAGCCATCCCATAGCAGGTGGGAAGAGAGGAAGGAACAAGGCGACAAGGGACTGTGACCCACAACGATACCCTGAGGGATTTTGGGGCAGCTCCGAGGGTGCTTTGGGGGAGCAGAGGTGTCTGAGGGTGAGCACAAAAGGGACCCAAGGAAGAGCAGTCAAACACAGTCTGTTTCTATGGGTTTATTTTAAAAAAGTAGGGCAAGAAGTATAAAAAAATAAATATTTAAATAGAATTCCAAGAATATATTACCACGAATCTTATTAATAATTATTAATTATTATTAACAATAAAATTATTAAAAGTTATCTCTCAGTGCACGCTGGGCTTTCCACGGAGGCAATAAATAACCCTCACAGCCCGCTCTGGTGCCAGGAGCGAGCCAGCGCCACCTGCCACCGGCCTGGGGCCCATCCCGGTGTCCCCATGTCCCCGTGTTCCCATGTCCCACATGTATGTCCCCGTGTCCCTGTGTCCCACGTCCCCGTGTCCCACGTCCCCGGGTCCCCTTGTCCCGTTCCCCCACGCCAGGGCTGCATTCAGCCGTGCAAAGCCCAGCCCGTGGCCNGGGTAGAGGAAGAGATTTGGGGAATTTTAGGGGCTTGTCCACGCCTATCCAGGGGAGGAAGAGTTAAACTCTCGCCTGCTGCTAATGAGCCTTAACTGGGAATGACCCGACACAGGGGAGAAGTGAACCCATTGTCCTCGCCTGTGTTTGACTGTCTTCCAGGGAGACTCATGAAACGCAGAGCCGGGGCGTGAGTTCCCGATTTATGTCAGGAGGCTGTGATTTATTCTATTTATTTATTTTTGCCATCTGGTTGAGGAGGGATGTTGAACCCAAGCGTGAGAAATCCAGATGTGCAGAGCTCCTCGCTCCCGCGCAGGACATCGTGCCCAGCCCAGCTCCCAGCCCCGCCGAGCCCGAGCATGCCCCGGGCCCTGACACCCCTCGAGCTGCCCGGGGCGAGTTGGTGGCACCCCATGGCACCTGCCACATCCCTGGTGGGGATGAACTGTGGGTGTTAACACAAGTTTGACTGTCCAGCCCTGGACTTCCCAGCATAGGAAATGTTGGCCATAAAATGCCATGGTAACAACAGCCATGGGGACATCCGTGTGTCCCCAGCTGCAGGGTGAAGGTGACCCTGGCCGCCATCAGGGTGTCATGGTGACAGGTGCTGCAGGACCCGGCCCTGGGGCATAATGCCCATCCTAATGTAGTGATGCCCTGCCCCATGCCTGTGGTTTTTTGGGGGGGTTGTATTGCTTTGAGTGCCTTTTATACCACAGTGCAGGCAGGAAACGGGTCCCACAAATGGGCTGCAACCCCAAAATGGGCATACTCCAGGGCAGGGACACGGGAAACATCCAGGGTCCCTTCCTTGGTGGCTGGCTGGATGAAGGAAGAAAGCCACATCATGCATGGGGACACACTGTGGCATCCAGGGATGTCCCTGGTGCCTTGGCTGTGGCACGGAGGAGCCCCTTCTGTTTTGGCATTCACCTCTTCCATGAAGGGACAGCAGGGCCAGGCTGGAAATGAGCACCATTGGCCCTACTGTCACCACTGAGCTGTGCTGTCACCACTGGTGCAGCACGAGGCTGCCACTGGCACAGGGCAGTGCCAGTCTGGGGTCAAACCCACACCACGAAACCTCCCATAGGAGCTGGGGGACACAACTGGGCAGCACCAGCCTGCGGGGCAGAGGAAGATGGGCTTAGGGGGCAACTTCTGAATTTCTGCGATGATCTTTAGGTCGGGGCTCCTCTGAGACACGAGAGATGATCACACAGGATCTTAGCTCATCCGCTTGCTGTCTCATGCCTGGGAGGTTTGGCCAGTGGCCCAAGGGCTCTGGAGGAGGAGGAAAATTTCATCATCCTGCTCCAACGTCTTCTGTATAATCGGCCTCTTGTTAACCGCTCCAGCCCCATGCGAGGCACTCGCTGAGGACCGGGGCACTGATGCAGCCTTAGGTGGTCTTGGCCGTGGCAGAGCTCTGCTGAGCCTCTCCCAGCCCAGCCTGGGAAGCGGCTGTGATTTTATCTGGTGTGTCCCCTCCACCTCACACATGCTCACTCAGCTCCCTCAGCCTCTTCCCAGCCTTCCTTCATTTCCCCAAGAACTTGCAATGTTGCCAGAGCAGAGCTCCCCACACCACGGTGCTCCACATACTGGGATGGTCCCCTCACCGTGGTGGTACCCACACCACACCCTCTCCCCATGCCAGGACAATCCCTGCAACACGATGGTCTCCACTTTTCACCATCATCCCAGCACTTTTGAGCAGCTGGTGAGTGTCAATTTAAACATTCCCCCCCAGAAAAATATATTTCCAATCAGCCATCCCATAGCAGGTGGGAAGAGAGGAAGGAACAAGGCGACAAGGGACTGTGACCCACAACGATACCCTGAGGGATTTTGGGGCAGCTCCGAGGGTGCTTTGGGGGAGCAGAGGTGTCTGAGGGTGAGCACAAAAGGGACCCAAGGAAGAGCAGTCAAACACAGTCTGTTTCTATGGGTTTATTTTAAAAAAGTAGGGCAAGAAGTATAAAAAAATAAATATTTAAATAGAATTCCAAGAATATATTACCACGAATCTTATTAATAATTATTAATTATTATTAACAATAAAATTATTAAAAGTTATCTCTCAGTGCACGCTGGGCTTTCCACGGAGGCAATAAATAACCCTCACAGCCCGCTCTGGTGCCAGGAGCGAGCCAGCGCCACCTGCCACCGGCCTGGGGCCCATCCCGGTGTCCCCATGTCCCCGTGTTCCCATGTCCCACATGTATGTCCCCGTGTCCCTGTGTCCCACGTCCCCGTGTCCCACGTCCCCGGGTCCCCTTGTCCCGTTCCCCCACGCCAGGGCTGCATTCAGCCGTGCAAAGCCCAGCCCGTGGCCGTTAGTACATTCAGAGCTCTTCCAATGGGAAAAGCACTTTTCCAAAGGAGAGCACATTCCGTGCCCCGCCGTGCCCGCGCGGGGGGATGATGCTCCGCAGTGAGGTGACTGTCCCACACAGGTGGCCTTGTCCCAGACGGTGGGACCCAGCCCCAGCCAGCGCAGCCACCAATACCCTCAGTCTGGCTCCTTGCAGGGGAGCCCAGCCTTGAAATGTGCAGGGGGAGCGTGTCCCCGTGTCCCCACGTCCCTGTCAGCCACTGCATCCCTTCCTCACAATTTTTTTTTTCCAGGGAAGTGACAACTTTCAGACGGTGCTCAGTGCATCTGTCCGCTTGCTCTCCGTGGTGACACCGTCCTTGGGGGACAGAGTCCTGCCCTGCCGCCAGCCCCCGCAGCTCCCCGCACCCCATGGGAGCACGGGGATGGCTGAGGCTCATCCTGGGACAAGCCCACGCCCGGGCATCTCCTCGGGGATGCGCTGCCTCGTCCTGCTGGATGCTGGTTCTGCTCTGCCCGGGACACTCCGGGCTGCAATGTTCACCCCTTCAAGGGGCAATAAATTACCGGAGGGCGGATGGGACCAGCGCAGGGTCCGTGTAATAAATAGGGAGGCGGGAAGTCGGGAGGCAGCGGCGGGAGCCGGCCAGCAGCAGAGAGGCAGCGCAGGCGGGGCGGGCGCTCATGAGGGGCTCATGAGGGGCTCATGAGATGAGGTAGGAGGACACGTGCCGCCTGGCCGATGACCTGCACGTACTTCCTGAGCACCTGGCAGCCCTGCTGCTTCTTCTTGAAGGCGCTCTTGCCCTTGGAGCTGTCCCCGTACCTGACGTCCACCTGGAAGATGTTGTAGTTCTTGCAGAGGAGGCAAGTGAGGTTGGAGATGAGGCCTCGGGTGGTTTTGGTGGTGTTGTGGAGCCGCTCGAGGAGCTCTTTGGCCATGGGGTTGAGCTCCTCCTGGTCTCGTGTGATGTTGCCCAGCGAGGCGTTGAGGAAGGCGAAGAGTTTGTACATAGCCACCATGACCTCCTTCCTCTCGCTCGTCCGGTTGACGC
>VXBI01012088.1:277854-289636 GCA_013397375.1 Toxostoma redivivum
CGCCGCCCGGGGACCCGCCGCTGCCGCCGCTATAAGGGCGGACACGGGACCGCCCCGGGACCGGCCCAGGACCGCCCCGCACTGTCCCGGGACCGCCTCGCATGGCCCCGGAACCGCCCTGGGACCGCCCCGCATCCCTCCGGGACAGCTCCGGAACCGCCCCGCATCGCTTCGTCAACGCCCTGTGACCGCCCTTACCGCCCAGAGACCGATCTGGGAACGCCCGGCATCTCGTTGGGACCGCCCCGCGACCGCCTGCCTGGCCCCGGGACCGCCCCGCATCGCTTCAGGACCTGACCCGGCAACGCCCCGGGACACCCGCACTGGAGACCCGGGATATCCGCACAGGAGCCTCGGAACCACCCCCAGTACAGAACTCCGTGGTGCCCAAATCAGCCTCAGTTCAACAGCCTGGGGTGCCCAACCAATGGAGATCCTCTGGGAGCCACTGCCAAGCCCAACCTACCCCCTACCCCAGCACCCAACCGGGTCCCACATGCTCAGCCCCAACACCAGGCCTGGAGAGGGGATTCACCAAACCAGGGCCACCTCCGAGAAGAAGGGGTTTCTGGAGGGAGGAATGGAGGTTTGGCAAGAAGTCCTGCCTACAGGAAGCAGGAGAGAGATGGCCTGACCACCATTTTGGGATGGGAAGCTGAGCTCTGGGGTGTCATGGGATTAATTAGGGCTCTTCAGCCACAGAGCTGTGACAGTGGGAGAAGGGGAAAGGCCTGGGTGCTGGGATGGGAGTGCACCCCATGGCACCTGCCAGGGCCTGGCAGCCACCACTATCACAAACTGGGGCGGGTCTCAGTCTCCTCCCATTCCACTTCAAACGGGCAGCCTCAAGGCTGGGTGAGACAGTGGGGCTGGGCCACCGTCTGCGGTGATAGAGCAGTGACAGAACAGTGACAGAGCAGTGACAGAGCAGTGACAGAGCAGTGACAGCAGTGTGGCCTGTCCCAGGACACTGCCCAGCACCTACACCCCAGGACAAGGGCGCCAAGGGAGATGGGACCCAGGGAAGGGTACATGCCAGGGACAGTGTCCAGTGCAAATGGGATGCAGGGGGGAGTGCTCCCCAGTGATAGAGAACCATGGGTAGGGTCCAGGTCAGGGTGCCTCCAAAGCTGGTACTGGTGCAGCAAGTGGGAGGTGACGCCCTTGCCTCCTGCCACCCTCCACCCCCCCATCCCAGGCCAAGAGAGATGGGAGCCAGGGCTGCGCCTTTACACACTCGCTTTATTGACCCCTTTGTACAAAACTGCTTTTCCCACTTTATTTTACAAACCCACCACCCGCCCTCGGGGAGGGCAGGGGGGGCAGAGGGGACCCCGCAACCAGGGAGCACCTGGCTGCTGCTCACCCACCCCATCTCACCTGTGCTGGGGCCTGGGGGGGCGGCAGTGGTGGAGTGAGCCCTGGCAGGGTAAACACTTCCCTAGAGCTGTGGGGAGCTTGGGGATGGGAGGGGATGGGATGGGGGGGCTTTAGCCCCAAAACTCGGCATCAAATCCCGCTGCCTCTAGCGCATCCTGCCTCGGTCCCTGTCCTGCCTCGGAGGAATAATAAATAGGCTCAGTGAGTAGGTAACTTGGGTACTACATATAGGGCTACAGTTTGATATATCCTCACTAGATAAGAGGGGGGCAAGGGGTCCCCGGCTCTTCGTGTACCCCCAGTGCCCTGTGCCAGGCCTAAGTGCTCGGGAACCGGGGCTGGGGCTGCCTGGCTGGCACAGGGTGGGGGCTACAGGAGGGACCCGGGGGGTGATGGGTCGAGGGGCTCTGGGACAGGGAGAAGGGCCCGAGGGGCAGCCCAGCCCCCCAGTGAGAGGAGGAAGCTCGGGTGGCTCAGCCACCCCCCGCCCGGGCTCCCACTGCTCGTGGTGCCAGCACCCAGCGCAGACCCACGGTGTCCCCTTTGGTCACCACACCTGGCCAAGCTCCATGGATGCCCCGAGAGGGCCACGCTGTTCTCACGGAGCTGCACAGTCCCCTTGTCCCATCCCTCCAGCTCAGAGCCCCCAGCGCCGGGTGCCAGGGGTCCCCCTCGGTGTCCTCGTGCCCGGGTCCGTGCGCAGCCCTGCTGAGCCCGGCTGCCCGGGGTGTTAGCCGGGCCCTACAAGTACGTGTCCTCGCTCTCCCGGGAGCTCAGGCTCTCCTTGGACTGGTGGTGGGGGGAGGCCTGGGGGTGCAGCAGCTCCCGGGTCGTGCCGGGCGCCCCGTTGCCCTCGGCCCCGGGGCCGTTGGCAGGACTGGCCGGGCCCTTTTCCCGGCTCTTCTCCTTGCTCTTGCGGGCCTTGGGCACGGGGGCGGGCCCGGGGGAGACGAAGATGGAGGGGACGGACTCGAGCGCCTTGCGCGGCGCAGGCTCCGCCTCGCTGATGGCCTTGGCGCCGTGCAGGCGCGGGGGGGACTTGCACTGCAGCTCCCCGTGCGTCTCCCGCCACTTCTTCAGCTGGATCAGGTGCTCCCGCTCGATCTGACGCTCCGTCACCGGCAGCTCGATGACCTGTAGGGACACTTGTGCCATCAGCGACAGTGCCACCGGGGCTGCGTGTGGGATCCTCCTCAGGGCAGAGGCAACCGCTGAACAAGCTTTTGGGAGCTGCTCCTTATGCTCCGCCCCCCCAGGGACAGCCCAGTCTGGCAGCACTGGCCAGCTTGGTGGCACGGGGCCCCCCGATCATACCCAGCAGCTCACCTCCTGCACCAGGAAGGCCTCTTGCATGATTTTGGGGCTGAGGGCCCTCAGCCTCTCCATGGTTTCATACTGGCCCTGGCAGGATTTGAGCTTGTCCGAGGAGCCCAGGGTGTGTTTGAGCAGCACCAGGCCCACCCGGAAGATGATCTTCACTCCTGCAAGATGAGATGTGAAGCAGTGAGTACCAGGCAGGACAGGCTCACGCTGCCACCATATCCCTCAAATGCTGTGGGGCAGCAGATCCCAGTCCCACTAACAGTCAGGACATGCAAGAGGGTGAATTTGGGATATACATGCCTCCTTAACCCCCAGGAAAACAGCCCATCTCCACCCCAGGCATATGGCTACCCCAAACCTACCCTGCTACTGGTCCCATGGCCATGGGGAGTGCAGTCACCTTGGGAGGAGGAGGAGGATGGTGGGGAGCTCCTACCTTCACAGAAGAACATGTCCCAGACACGCAGGACGGAGCTCCAGGGCAGCGTGCGGGAGAAGGCGCACATGAACCACTCCGTCATGTACAGGATGGGGTCGATCTTCTGCTTGCTCAGGTGCTTGTAGGCCACAGGTGACACCTTGTGCAGCAGTGAGAAGAGGATCTGCCCATCCAGCTGGATGGCCTCCTGCAGGGACAGGCACCAGCATCCCAGTGAATACCCCAGCCCTGGAATCACCCCCAGTGTCTGGCCCTGGCAGGGGCAGCCAACCCTCTACACCTGGTAAGACAGCAGAGCTGTGTCCCATGGATACTACACTTGAGGCCCCCATCCCAGAATGTGGAATGCTTCTGGAAGCCACAGCACAACACAGAGACTGTGGGAATAGCCAGCACCTCCCCAGACAACTTCTTTTCCTGGGGTGAGGGGCTGGACAAGTTCTTAGCCTGGAGATGCAGAATCACTGAATGGTTTGGGTTGGAAGGGACCTTAAAACCCATCTCATTCCACCCCATTGCCATGTGGCCCCTTCCATTATCCCAGTTTGCTTCAAGCCCTGTCTAACCTGGCCTGGAACACTTCCAGGGATAGGGTGGCCACAACTGCCCTGGGCACCCTGTGCCAGGGCCACTCACCCTCAGAGGGAAGTATTTTTTCCCAATATCCCATCTCTCCCTGCCCTCTGGCAATGGGAAGCCATCCCCCCTTGTCCTGTCCCTCCATCCTTTGTCCCCAGCCCCTCTCCAGCTCTCCTGGAGCTCCTTTAGGTCCTGGAAAGGGCTCTGAGGTCTCCCTGGATCCTTCTCTTCTCCAGGTGAGCATCCCCAGCTCTCCCAGCCTGGCTCCAGAGCAGAGGGGTTCCAGCCTTCAGAGCAGTCAGAGGGGCAGAATCCCACCTCCCTTGCTGCCCACCTTGGGGGATCAGCCCAGGGCACACAGCCAGGGCATGGCCAACCCTCATCAACCAGCATCCCCGAGTCCTTCTCCCCAGGACTGCTCTTGATTCCTTCATCCCCAGCCCCAGGGGCTGATCCTGGGGATTGATCCTGGGGGTTGCCTCAACCCAGGTGCAGCACCTTGCAGGTCCCTGCCACTGCTGAAAGCACCATGAGCCCTTTACTCACCAGTTTCTCACTGTAGTAGCCAGGGAGGTACTTCTCACAGATCTGCACCAGGCACCAGAATGCTTGCTGCAAGCCAAGGGACAGCAGGTGAGCACCGAGAGGACATCCCTGCAGTCCCCTCCCTGCTCCCAGCGACCACAGGAGAGGGTGGGAAGCAGCAGAGCACCCCTGGAGCTCTTTGGGCTGTCCTGAGCCAGGCACCTCACTCAGCAGCATCCCCCAAAGGGCCCCACACCCTCCAGGAGGTCGCAGCTCTGTCCCCCGGGGCACGTGCCCGTACCTCGGCCGGCATGTGCATGAGCAGGACGGCGGCGATGGGCGCCTGGGCCTGGCAGTAGCCCTCCTCGGGGCGGTACAGCGTGTACGCCTTCAGCACCCGGAACAGGTCCTGCTGCCTGCAGAGACACGGCCACGCACTGCTGGGAACACCGCACGGATGGGGCCCGGCAGCCTTCCCTGTGCACGAGCCTGCCTCAGTCCCCGCCTGGGATCCCTCTTCCACACAAACCCACAACAGCTCTGGGAAGCTCTACCCAGAGCTCTGGATCTGGGAGTTGAGGCATGGAGAAAACCATCTGGCCCAGAGAGAGCCACGGGGCACAGATGCACCCCAACACGTTGGGAGCAGCATTTTACTGGTGAAATGGAGGCTGCAGGCTGCCACCTCCTCTGCTTGCCCTCCTGTCATGGCAATTCTCACCCCACTGGGTGTCAGAGCTGGTCTGAGCCATGCTGTTTTCAGGCAGTGGATGCTCTGTGACTGTGGGAGTATAGGGAATGTTGGAGGAATGGGGAGGACACTGAGGACATGAGTGTGGCTCCATGAGCTGGGACAGACAGTGCCCACCCCATCCATGGCTGCTGAGGGCTGGACACACAGTAACTCCACTTACCCATGTCCTCCACGTGAGACAAACATCTCATGGAAGGGGAACTGCCGATGGAGATCCCGCTCGATCACATCCAGCCACTTTGGATCTCCTGGGAGGAGGTCCAGTTCCTGGGGAGGGGAAGACTGCGGTGAGCAACACCCTCAACATCCCCAAAAGTGTCTGAGATCCCAACATACATCCAAGGCCGAGCAGGAGCCACCCCAGCACTGCCCCCTCCCTGGTGGTGCAGGAGAGTTCCCAGCAGGACTCACATCAAATTTGCCCATATTCTGCTCCAGTTTGACCTTGCTTCCAGAGAGGTACTGCCAGGCACGGCCCCGCAGCGAGGGCGGGATCCCCTTCTGGCACCGCAGCCGGATCTGCGGGAGAGACACAGTGTCACGGGAAAACCATGGAGCAACGGGAAACAAAGAGACTCCTGGGGCAAGGTGGGAGCCAGGCCAGCACCACGGCCACAGGCTGGTCCCCTGCTGCTTCCCAAACAAGGAGAAGTGTCCCTGAGCCCCTGGGATGCAGGGATGCCAGCTGGAATGGCAGTCAAGGCTACACCAGCAGCACGGGGGAGCTGCCAGAGGCCCAGCAGAGGCTTTGTGGCTTGCAAACAGCTCCAAACAAGCCTGGCACTGCCTCAAAGCCAGATCCTGCTGGGAGCTGGAAAAGCAAACATTGGAGCCAAGGTGGGGAGTGGGTGGCTCTGTCCACATGGGAAGCACTGAGGACACAGGGGAGGCTCCCCAGCCCCCAGTCCAGCCCTCCACTCCCCCTGTGGGGTCATGGAAAGCAGGGATGGGCACCCTAACGAGTGTCTCAGCCTTCCCACCTGCTCATCCTGGGCAGAAGGGCAGGTCTGGTCCTATCTCCACGCATGGCCAGATCCTGAGGCCCCTGGAGCCTGCTCCATGCCCAGAGTTTCCTGTGCCCCTGGTCTCCTTGGCACTGGGCATCAGCCAGGACCAAAGTCCAGGCGGGCAGTTGGTGCCTACCCTGCGTGGGGAGCTGAGCCAGCTTAGCCCTGGTGCTGCCTGCACCAGCAGGGACCAAAGCAGAGCCCCCAGCAACCCACTTCAACTCCTCACACAGCAGTAGCAGCTGTCACAGAATGACAGAATGGTTTGGGTGGGCAGGGACATTAAAGACCATCTCATTCCATGAGCAGGGTCAACTCCCACTACCCCAGGTTGCTTCAAGCCCTGTCCAGCCTGGCCTTGGGCAATTCTGGGGATCCAGGGGCAGCCACAGCTTCTCTGGGCACCCTGTGCCTGCCCACCCCTCCAGGGAACAATTCCTTCCCAATATCCCATCCAGCCCTGCCCTCTGGCATTGGGAAGCCATTCCCTGTGTCCTGTCCCTCCATCCCTTGTCCCCAGTCCCTCTCCAGCTCTCCTGGAGCCCCTTCAGGCCCTGCAAGGGGCTCTGAGCTCTCCTTGGATCCTTCTCCTCTCCAGGTGAACCCCCCAGCTCTCCCAGCCTGTCTCCAGAGCAGAGGGGCTCCAGCCCTTGGAGCATCTCCATGGCCTCCTCTGGACTTGCTCCAGGAGCTCCACATCCTTACGTGTTCTTCTCCCCACAGTCCTCAGCCAGGGCATATAGCGAGGTGGGCCCCACAAGCCTGGTGCCTTGAGCACAGGTACCCCCCCAACACCCTGCAAAACCCCAGCACAGCCTCCATTCCTCATGCCCCTGCTCAAGTGGTACATGCCAGCTGTGCCAGGGCTCTGAGAGCAGTGGCCAACAGCTCCCAAATCATTCCCAGGCCTCTCCTGCCTGTCCAGGGCTGTGTTTCCCTGTTTGCTGGAGCAACTGAGGAGCAGGTGGTTGTTTCCAAGCACAGTACCACCACTTCCCAGGGGGTTTGCTGCTCCCTCACTGGTTGTTTACATGGGCAGGTCCCTTTGTGCTGGCAGGAAACACAGTGGACGATGCCCAGGGCTGCTGTGGGCAGCTCCATAGCTGCTGACAGCTCCCATTTCCAGGCAGCTCCCCTTCCTGCCGACTGAGCTGCCAGGAAGGAAACCACCTCACTGGGTTTTGGTTCAGCAGCCCCTCCAGCTGGCCAGGCCAGCGCTGCTGGGGACAAGCAGCTCATCATCCTGGTCCCACATGGGGTCCTGCCATCAACCCTGTTATCCCACTGCCATCTTCCAGGGACTGGGAGTGCGTCTGGGCTTCTGGGCTGAGGGATGCTGAAAGCAAGGTGAAGTCAGAGTGCTGCCCATGCCAGGAGAGCAGTGGGAGCTGCCCACCCACACCTCTGTCCTCCTTCCAGCATGAGGTGTTGGCACGGCTTAGCACCATGAAGGATGTGGGGTCAGGCTCCTCTGGGATGGGGGCCAGGCAGGGAGTGTTTTGGGAGCAGTGCAGGTGTGAGCAAGCCCAGCAGGAGCTGGCCCAGGGATCCCTGGGCTGCCTGCCAACCCTGGTGAGGCAGCCAGAAAAGTACTGGGGTTTTTCAGAGGCTCAAGGAGTTCCTCCAGAGCAGAAGAGACCTGCATCAAGCAGAATCCTAGTACAGATCAAGGATAGTCGACAGCATCCAAGGCCAGGCCTGGCAGCCCTCCCTGAGCAGCCCAGGAATCCAGGTACAGCACAGCCTCTCCAAAGCTCCAGGCACGGATTTTTGCTGCAGGACATACTATACAGCCCATCAGCCCCATGGAGACTCCCAGAGGCTCAACCCAAGCACAAGGGAGCTGCTGTGCCAGGCACAGGGCTGCTGGAGCACTCACCCCATCCCAGAGGGCACCCTGTGGCACACGGCCGGAGAGTGGCGGAAATTGTCCATGGAACAAAGCGCCCGCCTGCTGTGGCCCAGAAAACTCTCCCAAACCCTTTAAGAGCAGCCAAGAAACAGATGAGGGATTCCGGTGTCGTTCACCAGGCACTGAGTAAGGACAGCACTCTGGGCACATTGAGGGGTGCCAGGAGACTCTGCCAGCATGGGGAGGAGGAGGAGAAAGTCCTTCGGCCACTCTCTGGCACTGCTGTCCCAGCAGTGAGGCCAGCAGCCTCACTGCTCCCAGCAGACACACAGCAGCAACCCTGGACTTGCTGCACCCCAGTTCCCACCTCATCTGCAGGCTCAGGGGATCAGG
Organism: Toxostoma redivivum; assembly: GCA_013397375.1. Classification (NCBI taxonomy): domain Eukaryota; kingdom Metazoa; phylum Chordata; class Aves; order Passeriformes; family Mimidae; genus Toxostoma; species Toxostoma redivivum. The sequence goes on from VXBI01012088.1 coordinate 286,107, forward strand.
GAGCACCACAAACCAAGCCATGAAGCCAGCACACCAAGAGTCTCCTAAGGACCCCAGTTGACAGACCAGTGTCACGCGCATCAGGCTCAAACATTTCCTATATGGAGCTTTTTTTGGTCTGCAAGATGCTCAGAACAGAAGTTTCCATGAGCAAACAATTCCCATGGCTGCCTGCAGGCAGCCAAAGAAGCCCTAGGAAGGCTCCAGCCCGGCAGGGAAGAGTTGGAGGCAGAAGTGGGCTGGCACAGGACCACTCAGCCCCCCCCAAGCTCCAGTTTCCAAGGGGAATGAACAGCCCATTCAAGCCAACAGCATCATCCAAAGGCATACAGATGCTTGTCTGCAGGGAACCAGTGACACCAGGCTGCCCCAAAGGGACACGCTATGCCTGGCTGTCCCTTGCTGCCACCTCCCAGAGGGGACACAGCTGTCACTTACCTTCTTGTGTTTCTTGGCCATCCACTTGTCCCAGTTGTTGAGCATATCCAGCCATTTGGACTCCCGCTGCCGGAGCACCTCCAAGGGCACCTCCTCCAGCCTGTGGGACCGGGAGGAAGAGGCCGGTCAGTGGGTGTCTGGCCCTCTGTAAGGTGCTGAGCCTCCTGAGCACCCTGGGTGTCCTCCATGCCCAGGTGGCTGCACCCCTCAAGGCACAGGGCTCAGGACACGCTCGGCAGCACCGGCGTTTCGGCAGCTGCCGGAAGCACTCGCCACCCGTGAGTGAAGTCACTGCGCCAGCAGAGCAGCTCAGACCTCTCGGGAGCAGCCTGCACTGCACACACCACGTGTCACAGCATCTGCCAGGAAGGTGAGGGATGAGCAAGACCTGATCCCTGTGGCAGGGGCCGGCTGCACACGGAGAGAGCTGAGGCCATGAGCATCATGTCATCCACACAGCTCCAACCACGCTGCGCTCCCAATGCCTGGCGCTGCTCCAGGTCCGGCGCCGAGCCCGGACCAGGGTCCCTTAGGAGGGACGGGAGTGTTTTCCAGAAACGGCTCAGCCTAGCCAGGGAATCCAATTTAACCCTGCTGAAGCAGGGGGGATGCTGCTGCAATGCCGAAGCCGGCACCTCAGTCTCCAACCCCCCATGGCACCGCATCTGCGCAGAAATGGGTGACAGACAGCTTAGGCAGGCCCAGACAGGGACATCCAAGGAGAGCAGACATTCCTTCAAGCCATCAGAGAACACTTGATGCCTTCCCAAGCTCTGCTTCATACTGTCCTGTGGCCACGCCAATCTCAGGAAGAGTCAGATCCTTCCTGAGGACCCGAGGCCAGTGGCCTGGTACTGAGCATCCTCCAGCACCCAGCCCCACTACAGGACATGCAGGCCCTGCCTCCCCTCTCCACATTCCAAGCCGGAAAGCGAGCGGCACGGCGAGTCCAGGGCCGCATCCAGCTGGCAGTACTGCCCTGCGCCCTGCCCAGCCCTTCCCCGCCGAGTCCCACCCACCGCAGCGGGTCGGACGGGGCGAGCACGATTGTTCCGAGAGCAAACCCGCTCCCAAAGGATCTGCTTTGCTTGGCTCCCCACCCTCCCCAGCACGGCCAGGCATGGCCGGCAGCTCCCCAGCCCGGCACGGGGATGGAGGCAGCGCTGGCCTCCAGCCGGGGCTCCGGGAGGCGTGGGAAGCTCGGGAGCGCGGGACGCTGGATACAGGAGCTGGCTGTGGGCCTGCTGGAGCCCCGCCAGCACAGACTGGAAGCTGTTCCCAGCTGATGGCTGCTTGGCAGCGGGCAGGGAGCGAGGACCGGCTGCATTTCATATGGCCCAGGCAGGGAAGTGATGAGATGCTCTGTGCCAGGAATGCGCTCCTCTGCATCCACACTGTGGGTGACATCCCCACAGCTCGGCCCTTCGCGGTACCCTCAAACCCTCCCAGGATTCTGGGATACCCTGCCAGCCTTTCCTGTGCTTCCCCTCCCAGCAGGGCAATTCCAACTCTGCCAGCCACAGCAGGAGGTCATGTATTCCCCTTCATCTGCTCCTGGACAGACAGTGAGCCAATAAAGCCCTGGAGCAGGGCAGGATTGGGCCCCAGCACATCTGTAGGGTGCTGCAGGAGGCTCAGTCCCCAGTGACTGCAGCCACCACACTGTCAGCACCCTTGGGAGCAGCCACTAGCCTCCAGCACCGTGACCTTCATCCAAGTTGCTGCTGCCTGCTGCAGGGACAAGGGACACCCACCCCAGGGACAGCTACAGGAATGACAGCCAGGGCAAGTGTCCCCTAAACGTGGTGTGTGGCCAAGACAGGGTGCAGCACCACGGGAAGGAGAGGTTACACCACTCCCGCAGTGCTGAGGGACAAGGTTTATCACACGGAGTGATGCACCTTGCCCAGCAACAACATTCCAACCTCCAGCACCTTTTCACCCCACCGACCCACCCAGTAACACCCACAGGCTATGGGCAGTGAACACTCTGCTCCTCAGGGAAACTGAGGCACAGCTGGCACCAGAGCACTCAGGTGGGCAAAACCCAGGGAGCCTGCTCCAGGTGATGTCCCAGCAGGAGAGGAGCTGGCTGGACGCGTTGTCCCCACTGCCATCCCGACTTTCTCTGGGCGTTGCTGTGAAAGCAGGGCCAGGAAGGCAAACACCAAACACGCTGCCGAACCAGCTAGACAGCAACAGCACATTCCTGGGTGTCAGCACCGCCCTGGGGCCCAGCGCCTCGGGCTAGCCTCACTTCCTCCGAGGGTTTCCTCCGCGGAGCGGGGTGACCACCACGCCTTTGCCAGCAACAAGGGTAGCAACAAGGGACACCACGGCCTGGCCTCCTTGGCTTGACAGAGGCCAAAAGTCCACTGGAATCAGTGCCTGGAACTGACCAGACACTGACCTGCGTGTGCTGGCAGCTCCCGAATCCCAAATGGGGTGGACACCACTTCCCAGCTGTTCCCTCTCTTCAGAGGGAGATGGAACAGCTGGAACAGCATTTGATGCTCTTCACAGAGCCCTCACAACATCATGGAATGGTCTGGGGTGGAAGGGACATTAAAGCTCATCCAGTGCCATTCCTTATCATCGGCAGGGACACCTTTCACTATCCCATGGTGCTCCAAGCCCCAGTGACCAACCTGGCCTTGGACACTTCCAGGGATCCAGGGGCAGCCACAGCTTCTCTGGGCACCCTGTGCCAGGGCCTCAGCACCCTCAAGGGGAACGATTTCTCTCCAGTATCCCATCTAATCCTGCCCTCTGACAGAAGGAAACCAATCCTCCTTATCCTGTCCCTCCATTCCTTGTCCAAAGTCAGGAGTCCAGCTTGTCTTGCAGCCCCTTTAGGCAATGGAAGGGGCTCTAAGCTCTGCCCGGAGCTTTTTCTTCTCCAGGCTGAACACCCGCAGGTCTCTCAGCCTTACTCCCTTGTTCACATCCCGGCTGCTGCGGCCTCCGCCGCGGGCACGAACGATGCCTGACACCGGTCCCGGGCGGCCTCGCGCCCAGCCGGGGGCGGCGGGGACAAACCCCCCCGGGGCGGGGAGAGCCGCGGCCGGCCCGGCCCAGCCCCAGGCCCGGCC
>VXBI01012088.1:295764-315334 GCA_013397375.1 Toxostoma redivivum
TGGGGGGACGAGGCATGACCGGAACTGCAGAAACCACGGCGGCACGGACGGGAGGAGGCATCTGGGGAGAAAAGGTGAATTTCATTAGCAGGAATGCCCAGGGCTGCCCACAATCCCGATTAAAATCACAGGGAAAAACAGAACCGTGGGTTCTGCTGCCCAAAGAATTGCAGGGAGCCTTAGTGGCCTCACCATATGGGCAATCCAAGCTTCTCTAACAGGCACAGAAGCCTCATTAACAGATTAAAGGGGTTCTCCTTCCCTCCCCACTTCGGGATCACACCTCTAGGCACTAGTTCCTTTGCTAAATTACTGTTTGAGACTCACAGCAAATCCCTTCTTACCTTGGGCTGCTTTTGTCCAACATCACACCTACAAAGGCCCCCAGCCATCCCTTTCTTAGCCATATTCTCTGCCTCCAAGATCCCACTGCCCAGATGATCCCAGTCTTTTTGGTACCTCTAAGGTAAGAGCTCCACCTGAATATTATATTCTATTTTTAACAGCAAGTTCAGTAAGATTCTTCTAATAGTTCCAAAATACTTTTGAACAACAAACTTCCCACAAAATCCTCTTCCATGCCAGCACCCCTGCCCTCCATCAGGACCCCTCCTAATTAACTACAGCCCCAGTAATTGGCTTCTGAGAGCCCAAACACTCACGGTGGGTGGACGAGGTACAGATGTGATGGGCTGGGCGCTGGCAGGGGGGTTGGAGGCTGAGGAAGGAGGGGGTGGCTGGGGTATCTCATTGGGTTTGCTGGGCCCAATCTTCTCTTTGCTGTCATCCTCTGGCACCAGTCCCTTGGCCTTGTGGATGGCTTCAATTTGCTCTTGCAGAGTGATATTGGCCTGAGCAGCCTGCTGTGTGCGGGCCATGCTGCCCGAGTGGCCATCCCAGGTCACCTGAGAGAGTAAGATAAATCAGATTAACTCAACCTGGCTAGACTGCAAAGAAATCCAGAGAGCAGCTTGACAGAAAAAAAAAATTAAAGACTCTTGTGTCTCTGAGCATTCACAATGCTACAGGGACCTATTATTAAAAAAAAAACCCAACCAATCAAAAAAAATTTCCTATTATTAAAAAAAACCCCCAACCAATCAAACAAAATTTCCTAATTTCCACTCTACCTTTTCCTCTGGTTTCTGGATCTCTTCTTCACCAATCTTTTTACCAATGGCAGTCTCTTCTACACCAAAGATATCAGTACGACGCTCTGCCAGCTGCTTCAGGCTGCTCTCAATATCCAAACCTGGGGGAAAAAGAGCAATTCTTATCTCAAGGAATATAACTGAACCTCTTACTGATCTCTCTATCATTTGATACCTAGTGGCTGAGTGATGCTCTTTTTACACAGAATATTCTGAGTTGGAAGGGACCACAAGGACCATCAAAGTCCAACTCCTGTCTCCTTTCTTCTTCTTTGGAAAGATACTGGCCAGCAACAGCTGACAAGGATACCCATGTCATAATCACAGAAAGGGCATCACACAGAGCTACATTTGAGATGGTCCTGATCAGTGGGGGCACTGAGGGACTGTGCAATCAATGCTCAGGCTGACCTGGGGCATAGACCTCGTCATCACTCTGCTTCTCCCGGATGGATCGATCCCGCTGCTCCAGCCACCGTGGATCCAGGAGCCCAATCCTCATGTGCTCCTGCATTTTACTGGCAGGGATCTTTTCTCCAGTGATGGGAGACACCAGGTACTCATCCGGAGCCGGGGCGGGTGGTAAGGGTTTTGAGGCTAGAAGAACAAAACCACAGTGTTGTTTCAGTCTGGAAACAAACGGTTTGGGATTCTTCAGGAAGAAATAAAGCTGGGATTTGAGCTTGGTTTACCTTTGGGATCGTAATCTTTCCGCACAATGACCTGATCTGGTGTGGGAGGCAGTGGGGGAGGCATCGGGGTTTCTGGAGGAGGAGGAACCTTCTGACCTTCATCTTCATCATCTGACCCCTTATTGAAAAGGAAACAAAAATCATCACCAAGTTCCAGTGGTCAAATTCCTTTGAGAGACATAAAATCCTACAGAGTGCTGGAAAAATGGATTATGCAGCTTCAAAGCAACGGAGCTGTTTTGGACACCTATGGCAAAGTGGTTCCTCTGGACTATGATTCAGAAATTCAGCAGCCCCAGAAGAGGAAGCAAATATTCCTCAGTTTCCACATTACAGCAGCCTTGCAAGCAGGGGCTTACAGTTAACCACACTCTTGTTTCCTGTTAGAAGAAAACAGCTTACAGTGAGCAGAGCCTAAGATGAGTCATCTTTCAGTGCTCCAGCCTCTGGGCATAAAAAAGCCCTGAAAGACTTAAAACCACAGAAATATAAAACCCTCACCACTGGGTGCCAAAATTACTGGATTTCTCTCTTGGAACTTGTATTGTTATGGAAAACTTTTTTAAAAACAGCAGTATTCCAGTAGTAACAGGTTGTTTGGAGATCTCATCAGAGGGAAATTTCATTTCCTCAAGAAACTGAAAAACTATTTACAGTGAAAGTGGGGACCATAATAAACCACAGGAACTTTAGGGGGATGCCTTTTAGAGGACAAAATCCTATTGTCCAGTTACCTCATCCATATCCTGCACTTGTGTGTCCTGATCCAGCTGGGCTGGAGGCTCATCTGTTTTCTCTTGCTTTTCATCTTCCTCATCTGACTCCACCTCCATCTCCACCTCCTCACTTTCCCCAAACTTCTCATATCGCTCCTGGATCAGGATTCGAGCTCCCAGCTCTTCTGGAGTGGTGGGAGGAGGGAAATTCCCTACAATGCAGAAAACAAAGCTTCTGTTTCTCTATCCCATGTCATTACTCATCACACACTGACAGAAATACCAATTCTTGAACAAAAAGCAGTGGCAACAAAATCCTTGGCAGCCAGAGGATGTGGAAGGGAATGGATGGAGTCTATACAAACACCAGCATGACACATGGAGATAAAGTGACTTATAAATGGAACCACTACTAGAAAATAGGACAAGCTCTGCTGTCCTGGTGGAAGTGGAGAAGTGGACACTACTGCAGACCTGGACTTCCTTCAAGGAGAACAACAGTGGCTCCAGAAAAAAAGGACAGCCCTGCAAAATGTCAGTGTAAGGCTTTTCCCTTCAACTCTGAAGGATAAAAGGTTGTAAACCCCAATGTTTGTCTAAAATGGCACTTCAAGACACATTTCTTGCACATAGGGTGCAGTTTCATAGAGGTGACAACATTTAACATCAGTACCTTGCTCGTTGGGCTGGAAGTCAACTGTTTCCACAACCACAAAGTCGTGCCAGTCGATCTGGGCATAAGCAACACGCTCCTTCTCCTTCTCCTCCTCTTCCTTCTTTCTCTCTCGCTCCTGGAACTTGGCCCACTCCACTCTGTAATAGACCTGCAGGAGCAGACAGAGCACAAATGAAAGGAAGAATAGCTGGAGTAGTGTCAGGCTGGAGATCAGGGAAAGGTTCTTCCCTCAGCCAGAGGGTGCTGGGCACTGCCCAGGCTCCCCAGGGAATGGGCACGGCCCCGAGGCTGCCAGAGCTGCAGGAGCTGCCAGGGATGGACAGGCTGGGATTGTTGGGGGGTCTTGTGGAGGACCATGAGCTAGGCTGGATGGTGGGATCCTTCCCACTCAGAGTATTCCAGGATTCCACTTTGCAAGCACTTGGAAATGGGGTTGTGCAGTACCTCCGTGCTGTCACAAACTACCCCAGTACAAACACCAGCTGCAGTTTAAAGCAACTTTGAGCCCCCTGTACTTGAGGGACAGCAAGTGACACATCCATTGTATTCTCTATGTGCTGCCAACAAGCCAAAAACATGCGAAGAGAAAAAATTCAAAACATAACCAAAATGCTTCAGCATTTTTGCAATTTTTTTCTGGAATACCTGATCCAGGACTTCCTTGGGATTTTCGGCTTCCTTCTTGAGCTTGAGGAGTAAACCCTTCGGTGGGATCAAGATCTGAAACACATTTTGCATGAAAGTTGGTGAAAATTCTTTGTCCCAAAACGTCTTTCAAAGCAATTATTCTCTTTCCACACTGCTAAAAATACCAGCAGATCCCCAGGGCTATATCCCATTCATTCTACTGCAGCACTCTCATTACTTACTGCTCATCCCCACGCTTCAAAATATTCATTTGTGGCCTTCCAATTATTCTCCAGATTAAAAAAAGAACAACCTTTACTGAGATTACAATAGCATGTGTACATTTAGGTGACAGCCCACTTGTTCAGCACAATATCCACTCTGAAGAGTAAATTTAAAGGATGGATTCCTGGACCTATATTTCCAGCCTGGCTGGTTTGTTCATCAGCCCTCCAAACTCATTCCTGCTGTGGAAGGAATCACCGTGCCCGGAGTACCTTTGTGTACTGCTCCACCAGCTTGGTGAAATAGTTGAACAGGCTGTGCTGGGGGCGAAGGAAATCAAACTGGTAATTCCTCTGCTCCTTCTGCATGAGCTGGGTGAGGAACTGCCTCCCATTGCGGGCCACAAACTGTGCTGTGAGCTTCACCACGTCCAGGTCGAAGGCCGAGATGGACGGAGGGTCCGCGATGAACTCGAACTCGGGCGGGGGCTCCTTCGGAACCACGGTCTCCTGGATCACCTGGGCCTGCACCTGCAGGGAGAACAGACACAGGCTCAGCGACTTCCTGCAAGGAATGCTCACCAAACACTCAGGAAAATCTTTGTTTTCCTCCAGCTGCTGTGGGAAAGCAATGTTGGTTGCCATCCTGGCAGGTGCAAGGACAAGAAACAACCAGGTATAATTTAATGCTATTAAAAATGTTGCTCCAACAGCAAACAAATCTGGGAAGTATCAGGACTTTGCTATAGCCCTCCCAGAGCCACCAACACCACAGTGTGGCTGCTGGCCCTGCCAAGCATGGAAAAGCCCTGGATTCACTCCATGCCCTTTTCCCACCCAGTATGTTTAAAGACACAGATGAATAAGGTGAGCAGCATTTTGCACCCCATGTTTTAAGGGGAGGTTGAGCCCTCTGGCAGGAAAAATTTCTACAGAACAGTGCATGCAACAAGGGCAAACAGAACTCCAAGGGATTTTCAAGGCTTGCTTCTGCCACATCCAGTCCAAGTGATCCTTAGTGTATTTTGTCAGTCAATACAGAGTTAAGCTTAATTAAAATGGATCAATTAAACTGTATACTGGCAGTTTCAAACAACTCTGAGTTAGCAGCACCTGGAGACAGACATCTGCATCAAAACAAAGACCCAGACACTCAACTCCAAGCCTGTCACTGCTGGCATTTTGACAAATGTATAACCAACTGCTCCTTCTTGGCTTTGAGCTTCCTTCCTTCTCTACTCCAGGCTGTGACCCCACTCCAAAGTGGCCAAATTCTTCCCCAAAGTGATGAAAAGGAACACTCACCTTCTGTGGGAGCTGCTGCTGGGCACTCTGCTGCTGCTGCATGACCTTGGGGATGGCAGCTGAGGGCTCCTGGGCTTTGCCCTCCTTGAACTCGCTGACCTTGTGCCGGTAGTAGGCATGGTAAGGGTCGTTGGGGTTCAAGAAGTTGAACTTGGGGTTATTTATTTCATTCTGACGAATTCGGGCTTCAAATTCTGGACCATTTCTGGGGAGCAACAGGAAAAATTGTTTAGGTCATCAAATCAAGTGTGAATGTCTCTTTCAGGCATGTTTAAGCATCAGCCCCTTGGAAGATCATTTTCTCTCTCACATGGAAGGAGTTTCTCTCTCAGTAGCTCACATCCAGCTGGACACACACAAGTTAGAGGCAATTGTCACCCAAATTTTGCCTTTAATGTGAATATTAAAAATTCACACTCACAAGTGTTCCACAGTCACATCTGTCTGCACTCAAAGGTCATTTCCACCACTGACTGAAGTTTATGAAACATGAAATTCACAAATTACTTACTACATCAATTTTATCTGTTTCATTAGCAAGTTTTCAAGACTAATTTCAGTTCCAGAATGATCATATAAGGAAAAAAAGCAGGTAACCATCAACCTGTGCAAGGACTGACCAGCCCAGAGTGCTGCATTTAGGAGCCCCAGTCCAGGTAACATCCCCTCCCCCCACCTAAAGCACGAGCCAGTTATTTCAGGGCAGTTTGAGAAAATTCCCAGATGCCACAGGGTGTTCCTCTTCAAATTCTCTGGATATCTCCCAGTCTCATTTAAACATTCTACCTCCTCCAAAAGAGGAGGTCTCTACAATCCCAAAGGATAAACACAGTGCCTTCCTTATGCTCAGAAGCAGCCAACACTCCTTGGCAGCACTTTAGAGATGAGTTACACAATAAGGGTTTGACTGGAGCAGCATTTAGTAATTCTCTAAAACCCACCACAATTTAGCACTAAATACAGCCATGACTCCTGCACCAAGGCTCCCTTTGCACCTGGAATTTGGTTTCCCCTTCAGATCATTCAGAACAGGCCCTGTTGCCCAGTTATTGCAGCACCCATTGCACATTTGAACACGGACTAATTTATTTACTACCAGTTTCTCTAGCAAATGGTGTCTTACACCCTCTTCAGTAGAATATTGTTGTTTCTTTTCCAGTCTCACTGGTATAGCCTCAATCCTTAAATATCCTTCATGCAAAACCACAAAACTGGGACCTGCTTCAGCTTCTGGAGCTGCACTGAACAGCAGAAGCATGAAAATCCCAGGAAAAAGAGAAACCACCAGTGTCACTGACCTGGCTACGAAGCTGGCAGTCTTGTCCACAATATTCCTGACTTCTGGAGGAGGGTAAATAATTCCCACCACAGGCTTGGCTGGTGCTGCTTCCTCTTTTGGCTCCTCTTCTGGCTGTAATAAAGATTGTTTCATTACAAAAGGTGAAGGGGTGCAGGATTAGGCATTCCAAACACAATCCCAATGGCACACAGGAACATTTAGCCATCCTCCTCCTCAGCCCCTCAATCATTGAACTGGTTGAACAATCTGGATCATCCATCCCACCAATTCCTTGGTTTCTTAGGGTGAAAGACAACATTCTGCCTCTCAGGGGCACCTGCTGCAAGGACAGGGACAGCAGGACAACAAGGAAACCTCCATGGGAACCAAAACAGTTTTCACTGTATCAGCTTTGACCCCAAGTATGTTTTTAAATGCTGAGCCAAGAGACCTCAGTTGCATTTCCAGGAATAATTCATCATTCCTCACCAGGGGTGGAAGTTTGTTCCTAGGGGCCTGTGGGGCCTGAATTATTAACTCCACATTAAATAAAACACAGCTCTTAATGCTTTTTAATGCAACTTTTCTGCAGTTACAACAGAAGCTGTTTTGAAGAGAAAATCTCCAACAGAGTCTTTTTCTCACTGATGTTACAGAAGGATCCAAACTAAAATTCCAGAACCCTCCCTGTGGAAGGCTCTGTATTCCAGTGAAACAAATATTTCTCCTTCCTCACCTCTCTAAGAAGAGGGGTTATAAACCAGGACAGATCTGCTGGAAATGTTTATAATCCTAACAGGGACAGTCAGGAATAACTTAAAATCCAGGTAAAGCTTCCAGCTCTGTCAAATCCATGGAGAATCCAAGCCAAACTGATCCCTGGAAATGTCCAAGATCAAGCTGGACAAGGCTTGGAGCACTCTGGGATAATGGAAGGTGTCCCTGCCCTGGCATGGGGCAGGATGAAATGGACTTTAAGGTCCCTTCCAATGCAAACCATTCCATAAAACACAATCTTAATAAAGTGTGTTAAGTGAAAGGCACCATGAACATTTTTAGTTTTTATTCCCACTCCCTCAGAACATCATCTTGAGGAGCTGAAAGATGAGGCAACACTACATTTGAGATATTTTATTTAACAGTGATGCTGAGTTGCCTTGGTAACATCAGTGCATAAAAGTCACTGGGTTTTTGGGGGAGGAATCACAATTTTCCAAGGTCCTCAGTGAGATCAGCTCCCTGTCAGCTCCAAGAGTGCTGATGTTGCTGTGTGAGAGTCAGAACAGCAGCTTCAGCTCCGTGGGAGCTGTAGTCCCATTAGCAGGAAGGCTGTGAAGAAGATAAATTTGGCCAAGAGAAAAAGGATCTGGGATACACAGTACTGCCACACTCCCTCAGACTTCCATACATCATTCCTGGAGCCAGGGCAGCTCCCACAGCTCCTGGCAACCCATCATACTCATTGGAATCACAGCCCTGGGGCACTGCCAGGGAAGGGCTCCGTTCCTGCCCAGCCCCAGCACGATGCTGCTGTCTCGAAGGAATCCGGGAATGGTTTGGGTGGGAAGGCAACCTAAAGCTCATCTAATCCTACCCCATTGCCACGGGCAGAGACACCTTCCANCTGCAGGGGTCTCACTTGAGCGGGCACAGGGGTCAATGCCTCGCACCGGATGAAACTGCAGCTCCCCCAAGTCCAGCCCAGGCCGGTCCGAGGGCCACAATCCCAAACCCCCGCGGTTCGCGCCATGCCCCGCTCCCCTCCCCTCCCCTCCCCTCCCTCACCGCCCTCTTCCCCAGCCCGCACCGGTTTGCTCTCGGCGGGGGGCGCGGGCTGCGCCGGAGGCACAGCCTGCACGGGTCCGGCGGGCATGGCGCTGCGGGGGACAGGGGATCCGCGCCGGGCGGGGCCGATGGAAGGGCGGGCGAAGCTCGGTCCGGACCTGACGCGGCGCCGGCACCGACTGGAGCGAAATGGCGGCGGCGGGCACTGTGCCGCGCGTGCGCGCCGGAAGTGACGCAAGGCCGACGGGAGCGCAGGCGCACATCGTCGGGAACAGGGTGGGCACAGGGCACGCGCGCGCTCGCTGCGGGATGTACCATTAGCGCCGCGCGGGGGGCCCCCGGAGCAGGAATGCACCACTGCGGCTCGAGAGGGGTGTGGTTGCCACGGCGACAGGGCTGGGACGCCGAGGCCTAGCACAGGCCCCGGGCCCGGCGCTTCTTCGCAGTTGCTGTTGATTCCTCCGATCCCCCCGGTTCCCTCCGGCTCCCCAGCATTCTTGGAGACCGCCGGGCCCGGGGGGTACCGTGGCGGTCCCGGTAGGGCGTTCCCGCCATCCCAGGCTTGGTGTCCCCATCGGCCCCTGGCGTGGTGGCCCCATTGTTCCCAGGCCGTGTCCCCCCGTCTCGTCCCACCCCGCACCATGGCGCACCTCCTGGGCCACCGCGGCTGCATGGAGAGCCTGCGGGCCGACCTGCGGGACCTGCAGGCCGCCATCGCCGACGTGTGCTCTCGGGCCGGCGCCGTGCGCTTCCCCTCCTGGAAGTTCCCCGACAAGGTGTCCTGCGACCTGGACATACCCGTGCTGCTGCAACGCTACAGGCACAGCGACAGCGACCCCCAGTTCAGCCAGCACGCACACGTGGTGCTGCTGGAGCTGGTCATAGACAGGTGAGAGGCCCCAGGCACCCCGGAGCAGCTCCTGCCCCGCGGGGGAAGGGGAGTTGTGTGTCTGACACGCTGAGCTTATCCAAGTTTTGGGCACCTCAGCACAGAAAGAACTTAAAGCTGTTAGAGAGTGTCCAAATGAGGGCTGAGAAAGTGGTGAAGGGCTGAGGGTGAGAGCTCTTGCTCTGTTCAGCTGGAACAGACAAGACTGAGGTCAGACCCCACCGGGGCTGCAGCTCTTCCCCAGGGACAGCTCTGATGTCTGTGACAAGGGATGGGATTCAAAGGAATGGCTGGAGCTGTGCCAGGGAGGTTTAGGCTGGATATCAGGTCAAGGTTCTTCCCCCAGAGGGTGCCTGAACATTGAACAGGCTCCCCAGGGAATGACTACAGAATCAGCTAGGTTGGAGAAGACCTTGGAGATCATTAGGTTCAACCTGTGACATAACACCACCTTATCAATTAAACCATGGCACCAAGTGCCCCATCACGGTCCCAAGGCTGCCAGAGCTGCAGGAGCCTTTGGACAATGCTCTCAGGTACAAGGTGGAATTGTTGGGGTGTCTGTGCAGGACCAGGAGTTGGACTGGATAATCCCTGAGTCCCTTCCAGCTCAGGATATCCCATGATTTTATGAAGTCTTTTGGATGCTTTATTGCCCATGTATTTCCGTGGTCAGCACCTTGGCCTCATGCCCTGCTGAGCTTTAAAACCCAACTCCTTTCCCTGCTTAGAGCTCCCAGCACAAACTAGCCATGAAGAAGCAGAGCCAGACATGCTCCACCCAAGACCTGAGGTGGAGCAGATGAGACAGGCTTGTTAAACTCCCTCCCAAAACCTTGGAAACACTTGGACACAGCTGTATTGACAGCCCTGGAAGGTCAAAGCCCCTTTTGCAGTCTGAGTGAAATAAATACAGCTCTGATTTGAACGATGAGCCATTTCCACTGAGCTGTTGGCCCTAAAAGTCAGGATTTGCAGCAGCATGGGTGCTCCAAATCTTTGGGGGGAGCTTAATCACAGCCTCTTGGAAGCGGCTGCTGCATGAAGTGATCCATGCCTGGGGAGCCCTGGGAGCACCAATCCCACCTTCCTGCACTGCACCGGCTTTGTGTGGGTGATAGGAGGGGTGGCATTCCCAGCTGCCCTGGCTCCAAGCCGTGTTTTCCCATCGGGACAGGCTGCTGCTGCTGCTGCAGAGCTTCACGGGCTACGCAGAGACGCTGCTGAGCGGGCGGGCAGTGCCACCCTCGCGGGGCCTGGGGCCCTGCATGTCTGCGGGGCTCACGGCCAGGACCTTCTGGAGCACCATGCTGAAACTCGGGGCCTTCTGCCAGCAGCTCCGGGACGAGGTGGGACATATGGGGACGTCCCATGAGCTGAGTCACCCCTCCCCTCAGATTTGGATCGTGGTCCTTCTCAACACCGTGTGGCCACACCAGATGTGTGTGCAGCCTTTGAGTGCTGGCCCCTGTGTCACACATCTGTCCCCTCCCAGCCTGAGTCCCTTCCCTCCACCCCACCCCTCCCAGCTGTTCCACTGCATCCATCCTGCTCCAGGATCTTGGGATGAGTAAGTTGGGCTGTCTCTAGAGCTTGGAAAATATTCTCCTACTGCCAAAATGCTGCAGTTCTGCTGATCCCACTGTGGATCTGAGCTGCCTCAAGACAGTGAAATAATTGGTGGTAAAAACAACCTCTCCTGCATTTTATCTTCCCCAAAATGATTTTTCTCATGGAAAAGTCTCACAACAATCCATGTGGCAAAACCAGGAGGCAGTGTGGGGGGTGGGAAAGAAGGGATGGTGGGGAGTTGAGGAGTAGGTTTTGCTGCTGAGCCTGCCCTTGGTCACTGTCCCTTGGTTACATTGCTGTCCTATCTCCACACCTGATTTAGGCTTTTATAGGTCATTTCCACTTTGATCTGGGCTCTGGTTTTGTTCAGTACTTTCTTCCTCTGGAGAAGGATTGCAGGTGGGAGATCCCCACACAGCAATCCACTCCACTCTCTGCTCCCCAGGCTGGGAAATACCAGAAGGAGCACCTGAAAAGCTTCTTGCCTGATGTTTTGGAGTCAGGAACTGCCCCAGAGGGTGCCCAGTCCACTTCTGTGTGCCTGTGTCCGAGTGTCCATGTGCTGGGCAGCTCAGGCAGCTTCCAGACCAGGGCTGGCTCCAGCCGGGCTCAGAGCACCCACAGTGTCCCCACACAGACCTCGGGGTCACCCCTGGGCTCCTGTGACACCTGCTCCAGCGCCCAGGCCAGCCTCCACGAGGTGGGCAGAGCCATCACCAGCATCTGCCAGAGCCAGAACATCCCTTCAGCTCTCAGCAAATTCCAGGAGGTGCTGGAGGACAGCGCAGGGAGAAGGAACCTCTCTGCAACAGACATGAGCTACTGGGCTGCAGAGCAGAGCAAGGACCTCTCCCGGATCAACAAACACCTCCAGGGGCTGCTGCAGCAGGTGAACCCCGTGAAGGCTGAGCTGGAAAAGATGGGCAAACAGAAGGAGAAGCTGCAGAAACAGGTTGAGGACTTTTCCAGGAAGCTGCAGGCAGAGAAGGACACCCGAGCAGAGCAGCAGAGGCAGGCTGAGCAGAGCCTGAAAGCCAAGGAAAAGGAGCATTCCGAGGCTGTGGCCAGGCTGGAGCGGGACAAGGACGACCTCCGGAGAGGTACAGAGCTGTTCCCAGCATCCCCTCCCAGGCCCGGGGGCATTTTCAGGAGAGGAACAGAGTCCATGGGCACCACAACCAGCAGGGCTTTTTGTAGGTGCTGGGGGATTTTCCCTGCTGTGAGGCCAATCCTGGGCAGTGAGAGCTGGTTGTCTGGGTCCTATCACTGCCTCTTCCCTGGTAGAACAACACGATCACTGGATGAAAACACTTTGGTGTGGGTGTTTGCTGCCCCTTTAGTTTTTTTTTTTTTGAGAACTGATTAATGAGAGGGTTTTTTTGCTGTTTTAGGAGCTGCTCTGCTGGAGGAGCAACTCTTGGCCCTGAAGGAGGAGCTGGCAGCGAAGCAGCTGGCAGTGCAGGAGTTGGGTAAGGGGCTCGCCCAGGGGCTCACCCAGCTCACACACCTCCCCCCTCACCCTGGCCTCATGAGTGTTTCACACCCATGTAGCCCCTAGCACCCCCACATTGGGCTGCAGAGCTCATGGAGATGGGGACAGGATGGGCCTTCTTCACAGTAGCACCCCAACATCATCCAGTACCAGAGTGGGCTGATACTGGTGGAGGTTTGGGGGGGTTCACAGGCCTCCTGTCAGACCTGTCTCCCTTTGCCAGGGCCTGTGGAGGGCATGGGGTGCCCCTGAACCACAGAATCATGGACTGGTTTGGATGGGCAGGGACATTAAAGACCATCCCATTTCACCCCCTGTCATGGGCAGGGATGCCTTCCACTATCCCAGGCTGCTCCAAGCCCTGTCCAGCCTGGCCTTGGACACTTCAAGAGATCCAGAGGCAGCCAGAGTATCTCTGGGCACCCTGTGCCAGGGCCTCAGTGCCCTCACAGGGAATAATCTCTTCCCCCTATCCCATCTAACTCTGCTCTCTGGCAGTGAGAAGCCATTCCCCCTTGTTTTGTCACTCCAGGCCCTTGTCCCAAGTCCCTCTCCAGCTCTTTTGGATCCCCTCTAGGCACCGGAAGAGGTTCTTAAGCTCTCTCTGGAGCCTTCTCTTCTTCATGCTAAACATCCCCATCCCTCTCATCACCTCCGTGGTGCTCCAGCTTCTCACCCCTGCCCAGCCTGGGCCATGGTGGCTGTGTCTTCCCAGAGCTCTCCAAGACCACCTTGCTGGAGGAGATGAGGACCACAATGGTGGCCCGGAGCCAAATGCTGGAATTGGAGGAGAAGGTGCAGGCACTCACAGGCCAGAGGGACAGCCTAGAGCAGAAGCTGAGTGCCACCAGTGTGCAGCTGGAGAAGGAGAAGGTCCGTGTGGAGAGCATGTTCCGGCACCAGGAGGTACGGCTGGCTCCGGAGTGCTGGGAATGGCTGAGCTGCTGCCCGGTGTCAGGGCTGTGGGGAATGGCTGCCACAGCCCCACACAGGCTCACCCCCCCACCACAGTCCCTGCAGGCTAAGCAGAGGACCCTGCTGCAGCAGCTGGACAGCCTGGACCAGGAGCGTGAGGAGCTGCAGGCCAGCCTGGGAGAGGCTGAGGAGGACAAGGCCCAGCTGGCAGAGCAGCTGGAGCAGAGCCAGGAGCAGAGTGGGAAACAGCTCCAGGCACAGCAGGTATGTGCCAGTACCCAGCTGTGGAACACAGCCTGTGCCACAGGGCTGTCAGGAGCCACACACTGCCTTGTCCCACACCCACAGCCAGAATTTTCCCAGGAGGGATACTCTGGGGCCTAGGGTGACATTGCCTCATGGCCATGTCCTCATGGGATTCTTAGGGAAGAGCCTTCTCCCTCCACCCTGTGTGGAGGACCCACAAGTCTCTTGGTAAGGGCAGAGGAAAGCAGCTTCCACATGTCCAGTGTTCTGTTCTTGGACACCTGGACATGCTCCACACTTCATGGCTGGTGCTCCTGCTTCCAGCACACACAGGGATATCACAGCTAAAACCCTGCACATTGTCACTGTCCACTTCCCACTGTCACAGGGAATGGAGGGGGAGCTTTCCATGAGGGGCTTAGTCCTCACTCTTGCAAACTTCATCTCCTCCCCACTGTGCCATGCAGGAGCTGCTGGACACGCTGCAGCAGGAGAAGCTGGCACTGGAGCAATCCATCCTGGAGCTGCAGGCAAAAACATCCCAGCTGGAGGAACAGGCACAGGAGCTGAGGGAGCGGGAAAGGCTCCTGGTGTTCTTCCCTGATCTCCACATCCCCACTGAGATACACTTTGAGAGTAAGGGAGCAGATGGCAGCACAGTGGGTTTGTGCCTTGGGGTCTCCAGAGCTGCCAGGGCATCCTGCTTGCCTCAGACACTCCATTTGTCCCACTGATAATCACTGATAATAGGAAGGGCTCAGACCCCAGGCAAAGCTGTGACCATCCCAATGTGCTTCCCTGCATGGGTGCTGTGCATCCCACATCTGGGCCAAGAGATACAGCAGGACCAGGACATGGCAGAGCTTCCTTTGCCCACAGGGCTTGGGGTCCCAGCTGCCACTTCCTGGGCTATGCTAGTGTTCCCTGCCTGGGCAGGCTCCTTTCCTTGGGAGGCAGGAGGGGTGCCCACACCTCTGAGCAGGCAGGCAGCAGCAGCAGGCTGGGTTCCGTTGGATGTTGTTTGCAGGCAGTGGGAACTTGACAGAGGACATGGAGAGTCAGCTCCAGGCCAACAACATCCGGATCGAGGTGCTGGAGCGGGAGAACGTGCAGCTCAAGGCTCTGCTCGCCAAGGTGAAGGCAGCAGCTGAGCAGGGCGTGCTCAAGGTGAGCTGGGTGCCACAGGGGTGGGTGCTGTTTACCTCAAAACCACTCTGTGGCCCCCAGACATCCTCTGGGGACCCCAGCAGGGCCAAGCCTAGGCTCCTCATGCTGCTGGGAGGTCACTCTACTTTACCTGGTGTTGCCCAAAGTGCCCGAGGCTGGTTCCAGCTCCTGTTCATCACTGTGGCCGTTACGCCACCAGCTGTGGTGGCCAAGGGATGTGACTGGAGCTGAAGCCCGTGGGGGGGAAATTCCACCTCCTCTTCCCTTCCCCAGCTCGTCCCACAGGCCCAGCTGGGGTCCCAGCTCCACAGGGAGGCCAGCAGGCAGGACAATGGGTGAGTAGGAAGAGGCTGGGGCTGGGTTCCCTGCTCTTCCTCCCCTTTAACTGCTCCCACCCCACAGGAGGCTCAGCAGTGGAAGCAGCAGGGCCAGCACAGGGATGCTGGGATGCACTGACAAGGCCTGGCACAGAGTTCTCAGCAGCCAGCACTCCAAGCAGCTCCGGGCAGAGCCCACGTTCCAGCCCAAACCCTGCCTAACACTCCCAGTGCGACACCTGGAGCTTGGCCTCCCCTCACACCACACCAGGGCTCACCGAAAATAAACATGGATCAGTCTGAATTTCCTGACAGAGAAATTGTGTTCCACCAGCAGCCGCCTGCCCTGCTCTGCCCAGGGGACCTCATTACCGGTTCTTTGTGTGTCAGGAAGACAAATTCCCTCGGGAAACGTGGGCTCTGCCTTGTTCCTTGGAGAGCTGCTCCAGGGAGCTTCCTGGGCTCTGGATCTTGTCACCCATGGCTACGCTGGTGCTGGAGTCCCCAGAAGAGCCCTGGGGCTGGTGCCATGGCACAGCGTGTGCTAACTGCTGCTAGCAACTATTCCCAAGAGGAGACTGGGATGTAACCACACTTGGAAGAGGAAAGCAGAGCTGGCCTTAGCCCACCAGCACAGCCACAACCTGGGAAAGTCCCGCCTCCATGAGCACCCAGAGGGGCTGGGAACCACTGAGTCACTGGTGCAGGCTGGCCCTGACCTCTGAGCTGTCTCCCCAGCACTGTGAGCCTCATGTGAGCCCCACACAAACCACACAACCAGTCCTTGCTCCATGTTTAATAGGGATGGACACGTGCCATGTTGCAGCCTGTGGGGCAGGGTCTGGGCAGGGCCCATGGCATGTCCCCAGTCACTGTGCTGGGTGAGCCAAGCCTGTGTTGGCTCTGCAGCCAAATCATGCCATCCTTTCTAATAATTTATTATAAATAAAGCATCTGACCCCTGCCCTCCCACGGTGAGGCCATGAGTCTACCCACAGCCCTGCCAGCCCTAGCCCTGGCCACCCACCTCCCAGAGGGGCTGGCACTGCAGCCAGGCTCTACCCTGCCACGGCCACCAGTAAATAGACAAAAAACCCAAGACTTAGAAAAATTGCTGTAAGCAGGGCAAGAGTGCAGCAGGACCAGGGCTCTCCTTGCCCCAGCCCCCACCCTGTTCCACCCATGGGTGCCCCAAATCTTCCCTCCCCAATACTGCCCATCTGGACCCGCCACCCCTCTACTCACACCCGGCAGGAGAGCCCTGAGTCCTTCCCTCTCTGAAGTCTGGGCACTGTGAGGGTACAGCCACACCAACCCTGCTCCAGCAGCAAGCACTGCTTGCTGGGCACCCCCTGCCCCCCTCCCTGTCCCTAGAGCAGCCGTGGGTCTGTCCCTGCAGTGTGTCCTCGGGCCAGCTAGCTGTCCGTGCAGCAGTTCCCTGCAAGGGAACAGAGAGCCTTGGCACGGGGAGCCTGGCAGGCTCCAGGTCCTCCTCAGCCCCAGGGTCAGCGGGGGCTCAGCTGGGTGCCAGGGCGGTTCTCACCCAGGATGTTGCGCTTGCAGAGAGGGCAGGTCTGCTGCAGCAGGAGCCAGGGATCCACACAGTCCCGGTGGAACTCATGGGAGCAGGGCAGCACCCGCAGCCACTGCCAGCAGGGAAGTGAGGGCACATGTGAGCACAGCTGGGTGGCAGGGATACAGCCCAGACCCTGGCAGGGGCACCCTGGCCCTGGCCAGCGACTGGAGGCTTGGCCTAGGGTGGGCTCCAGTCCACCCAGTCCCACCTGGCTCTTGTGGAACTGGTCCAGGCAGACAGCACAGCTGTCGATCTCACAGGCCTGGGTCCGGGGCGGCTTCCCAGGATGGTACCGCCGAGTTTTCAGTGCCAACAGCCTCTGCCGGATGTGCTGCTTCAGGTCCAGCTGTGGGGGCAGAGACAGGGGTCAGAGCCCACCCCACAACCCCCACAACCCCCAGCACGGCACACAGCGGAGACATTCCCACATTCCCACCTCGGCATCCCGCTCCGACAGGTCCTGCCGCGACTGGCGCTGGGCCTGCACCATGACACCGGTGCAGAGCAGCAGGGCAATCAGCAAGATGGTGTTCCACAGCTGCTGCAGGTACTTCTGTGGGGACAGCACAGTGGGGACAGGAGCCAGAGACCTGGCCCCACTCCCAGCCCTGCTCCCAGCCCCACCCAAACCCCAGCACCGTACCTGCACGTGCGAGCTGCTCTCCCCAGGGCAGATGACCCCCTGCCACTCCCCGTAGAGGCCCCCTCGGGACAGGCCGCAGGTGGACCACAGTGTGAGAGTCACTCCCTGCAAGGCAGGACACAGCATTGCTGATGGCTGCAGGCAATGTAAGCACACGTGTCCAAGGAGGAGGAATGCTGCTGCTGCCAGCTGCCCTGTTCCCATGGGTTCCCCTTCCCTTCCCTTCCCTTCCCTTCCCTTCCCTCTGATCTCTCTGTTTCCTTTCTCTTTTATTCTTTTATTTATCTTACTATTAAAAATAGGGGCAGAACAATTCCAATTTCCTTGCTGAGTCTGTAGCTTGCTAACAGATCTCCTAAGGCCATTTGGATCCCTCTGGCTCTTGCTNCCCTTCCCTTCCCTCTGCAGCTGCTTCCCATGGATCAGGGAAGTTTGGCTGGGCACAGTCATGCCCTGCTCTCCCACTGGAGAATGAGGAAGAGGAGGACAGACAGACATACCAGGTTCTCCAGCAGAACTGCCTGGTACGTGATCTTCGCTGTAGCCCGGAGCCCACTGTGAGAAAAGTGACAATTCCATGGACACAGCAGGATCCAGGCACAGCTCCCCAGTGCCAGGGGGACTCAGGTCCCCATAGGGACAGGCAGTTATTGAGGGGGACCAGAGGAACATGCAGGGGATGTGACAGCAAGATACTTCCATCCCAGCTGTGCCCAGCCCTCAGTGACCCTGTACAGGGCTCTTTCTCCCAACCTCATGCCTCAGTTTTCCCATGTGTTACACCATGACAGCAATCCCAGTGTCCCACATGTCAGAAGGATTGACGGGGTTCTACTGCTGCTGGCAGTGAGAACAAGCACCCATGCAGCTTGTGGGGATGCCGGTGCCATGATGAGGACCAACTGGTCTAGATAATTTCTAGAGTCCTAAAGCTCTTGGCTGAGGCCACTGTCACACCTGCCACCATATGGGGACCCATGGAAGGGCTCCAGCCCTGGGGGAGGGCTGGATCTGACCAAGATCTCCCCTACAAATACATCACAGCCCCTGCTGGCTTTGGCATGGTGCAACACCACCCCAGCAAACATGATGGGCTGAGTGAGAGACCCCCAGGGTAGTCCCTGGGTGTCACAGCCTGCTGGGGGACAAGGCAAGGACAAGGTAATGACAAGGCAGGGATCAGGCAGGGTCCAGCCCCTCCCACACCCTAGCCCGTACCGCAGCAGCGCTCCCAGCAGCCTGGTGACATTGTCCGAGGACTGGATGACGACGACAGGCTTGGCGAGCAGCTGGGACACGTCCAGCTGCAGCGGGAGGGAAGCAGAGCTGTCAGTGGGGCACAATCCCTGCCCGGCCCCACCACCAGCACTGTCCTACCTCACGGATGGCATTCTGGTTCAGCGCCAGGATAAGCAGGGCAGAGGCCCCCAGCACCAGAGCTCGCTTCATCTGCAGAGGCAGTGGGGACACGATCAGGGGACAGCGGGGCTGTGTCCCCAACAAGCTCCTGTCCTGCTGCAGGAGGCACTCAGCAACTCCTTGCCAGGGTGAAGGGTCACAATGGACCCAAGAGGAGTCAAAAGCTGTCAGAGACCCCCTGGCCACCAAGCACAGATAAGAACCACCCAGATCTGCCCAGGAGACACCCCAGGTGACACCCCTGCGGGTCTGTGACCTGCAAACACCTCGGCAGCCTTCAGGCAAGGCAGGGGACAAGGTCAGGCAGAGGGGACAGAGTCAGACAGACGGTCACCTTGGTGACAACAGCGGTGGTGAAGGACTCCTCCTTGGCACCCCGGGGGCCCTCAGCAGGCTCCTCGGTGCCCACGGGCACCACTCCAATCCAGCTGTCAGCAGCACCCAGGTCTGGCTCCACGTCACCCACCTGGGGACATGGCAAGGAGAGGGAGACCTGGGATGGACCCCAAGGTTCAGGGCACCCCCAAAGCACCCCCATGCCCCCAGGGGTCCTGGAGAGTCAGGCACTGTGTGGGGACAGGGACAGAGCTGGGGTAACACAGGGAACACAGCCTGGCCCCCACTGCCTCTGTGCCCCTGCCTGCACCTCTCTCTGCTGCTGGCCACACCAAGCAGTGGGCTCCTGCCCTGCTCAGTCCCGTAGCGTCTCTGGCCTCCCCACCAATCCCCCAGTGCCTCCCAGCGCCCTTCAGTTCCCACTCCTCCCCTGCCTCATTCCTTTCCCAATGGCCAAGGACTCACCCCAGCACCCCCTGGCCCACAGTGCCCACCGATCCCCCCTCCCTCCCACACTGACCACTGCCCTGCCAATGCCCCCTG
>VXBI01012088.1:318744-351520 GCA_013397375.1 Toxostoma redivivum
GCCCCCGCTCCCGGCCCCAGGGAGCTCCAGCCGCTTCCTCCAGCCCCCCCATCCCGGACTCCGACCCCACCGGCATCACCCCTGCTCCGGAGGGCTCCGCACCCCAAACATACCGGCTTCACCCCAATTCCTGACCCCGAGGACGTCCCATCGCCTTCAGCCTCCACCCCGGCCCCTAAATCTGGTCCCGGGAGTCTCCCACTGCCTCCATCCCTCATCCCGGCCCCCAAACACACGGGCCGAGCCCCAGTGTGGCACTGCCCACAGGGCAGGACCGTTCTGGGTGGGCCCTGGGGGTCCCGCTGGCTGGACCATCCCGCTGGTGGGCCCCCATCCCTCTCCCATCCTCCCCGGGACTCGGGAACCTCCTGCCTCACTGCAGGGCCCTTGGCACAGCGCTCTTCTGCCACCTCCACCCTACCCCGGCTCCCAAGCCCACGGGCTGAGCCCCCCGTGGTGCTGCCCACCGGGAAGGACCATCCCCGATGTCCCACCACACAGGGCACCGCCGAGCCCCTATTCTTCTTCATATTCCCACCCTTCCCATGGGACTGGCAAACTTCCTCCCCTCACCGCCGGGATTGCGGGCCCGGAGACACGCAGAACCCGTGATTGTCACCCACCACGGCCACCTCCGCTAGCCCCTCGTGTTTGGGTGCCTGCGTTATCGAGGTTCAGTGCACCCCAACCACGAGGGCACCCTCGTGCATTTATCTTATCGCTGCCTTTCAGACCCAGCCAAATTCCACGGGCGGGCGATGACCCCGCCGGGTGCTGGCACGGGGGGCAGGGGCAGGCGTGGGGCACAGAGCCCAAACCGTGCCCGGTGCCAGCCGTGCCCTGGGCAGGCAAGAAAGGCGAGTGGCCCAACCCGTTTGTCCACCACCATCGGCTTTGTCCCAGGGTGAAGGAGCTAATCCCGGGTTTAATTACCCCTAAATTCAGCGGGAGATAAGCTAATCAGGCTCATTAAGGGGAGGGCCTCGGCTGGTACAGAGATTTGAGCCGTAGCCTGGTTGGGGTGAGCAGGGCTACATGGAGAGGGGACCCTGGGTCCCCCAAACCTCCCAGTCCTGCTCGCCAACACTCTCCTGCCTGTGCTGGGAGGCTGTAACCCACTGTGGGGTCACAAACATCAGAGGACACAGTGACCAGCTCCATCCCAAAGGATGCCACTGATGGGGACTGGTCTGCTTGGTCCCTCCCTGAGGGGACCCCAAATCCCCCAGTCTTACACCTCAGCACCTCCTGCTTGTGTCATGGGGCTGTGACCCACTGGAGTGCCACTGAAACAGGGGGACATGTGGTGATGTGCTGGTGCCTGGCTTCATCCTAAGAATGGGGATGGTGGGGCCTGGTCTGCCTGCAGGACCTCTCAGCTTTCCCAGTCCCCCCAGTCCTGCACCCTGACATCCTCATGCCTGTGCCAGGGGGGCTGTGACCCACTGGAGCAGGGGTACACACAGTGACCACCTTCATCCATCCCAAAGGACCCCACTGGAGGGGACTGGTTCACCCAGTCCCTGTGGGACACCCCGGGAGAAGCAGGGTGGTGACAGCCCACACTCACACCTTATGCAAGGACTTGGGGACACCTTGTGCTGGGGGACACCCAGAGCATGGCAGCTGCCCTAGGGACATTCCCCTACCAGGTGACTGCTGATCCTGGCTGCACATGGGGCAGGGAGGGGATTCTCCCCTGGGACTGTCCCAGTCCTGGTTGGCATGTTTTTGGGGGTACAAGGAACCTCCAGCCTTGAGGTTTTAGGAGAGGATCAGTAATCCCTTCACCTCCTGTCCCTGCAGTTCCGGGAGAAGCTGCAGGACGTGCTGCCTTCCCTACCCTCCCAGGACGACTATTTCCTCCTGAAATGGCTCCGAGGTAACCCCGAAGTGGGGGCAGCCCTGGTGGGGTGGGAGCCCCGTGGGGCTGGCAGGGGACTGAGCTCTCTGCTCTCTTGCAGCACGCTCCTTCGACCTGCCCAAGGCAGAGGCGATGCTCCGCAAGGTGAGAGGGGCACCCTACTTTTGGAGGGACCCTGCTGTGCTGGGACATACCTGGCATGGGACCCCCTGCCCTGGGCCACCAACCTCAGCAAGGGGAACCTGCCCATGGGGTTCACCTTGTCCCAAATCTCACCCTGGCCCGCTCTGCTCCCGCTGCAGCACATCGAAGTCCGCAAGCACATGGACGCTGACAACATCATTGCCTGGGAGCCACCTGAGGTGAGTGTCCCTGGCCTCCCAGGGGTGGCCCTGGAGGAGACCGTCCCCCTGAGTCCCCTGGGGTGTGTGTGAGGTGCCCTGAGCCCCCCGTGCTCCCACAGGTGATTCAGAAGTACATGTCCGGCGGGATGTGCGGCCATGACCGGGAGGGCAGCCCCGTGTGGTACGAGATCATCGGGCCCATGGACGCCAAGGGGCTGCTGTTCTCTGCCTCCAAGCAGGACCTGATCAAGAACAAGTTCCGGGACTGTGAACTGCTCCGGCACGAGTGTGAGCAGCAGACTGAAAAGGTGGGAACCTGCCCACACTCTGCTGGCCCCAACAGGCCTGTGGGACCACGTCCCTGCCAGCTCCATGCGTCCACATCTGGTCTTCCCCTACCAGTCATCATCTTCCCAGCCCTATAGGTCCCTGTGCTGTCCATTCCCCTCTGTCCATGTCCCTGCCGGCCCCATAAGTCCATGTCCATTCCCATAACTCAAAGTCCTCCTCAGCCCCATATGTCCATCTCTGGTCCATCCCTAG
Organism: Toxostoma redivivum; assembly: GCA_013397375.1. NCBI lineage: Eukaryota > Metazoa > Chordata > Aves > Passeriformes > Mimidae > Toxostoma > Toxostoma redivivum. The sequence goes on from VXBI01012088.1 coordinate 321,496, forward strand.
CAGAAAATGTCCTTGTCAGCCCTATATATCTTACAGGTCCATGCCCTATCCATGTCCCTCAGCCTGTGTCCCTGCCAGCTCACGTCCTGTCCATCCCCACCACCCAATGTCCTCCCCAGCCCTATATGTCGGTCTCTGCTCCATCTCCCAGCCAATGTCCTCACTCAACAGCCCTACAGGTCCATGCCCAGTTCATCTCCCTCAGCCCCACAGGTCCATGTCCTGTTCATTCCACCATGATCCATGTCCCTGCCAACCGCATAGTGTCCATCTCTGGTTCATCCTCCCACTCCATAACTCTGCATCCTGCCCATCCCCACCAGTCCACATTCCCGCTGTCCCTCAGCCTGTATCCCTGTCCCAGCTCCCATGATGCCCCTTCTCCCCACATTAACACTTAAGAGGAGGCTCTGGCTGGGGTCACCAGCCTCTTGGGGCCACCCCATCCCTGGACCTCTCCATGGGTAATGTCTGATCACCCCCATCCTCCCGTCCCAGCTGGGCAAGAAGGTTGAGATGGTGATGATGGTGTACGACTGTGAGGGCCTGGGCCTGAAGCACCTCTGGAAGCCAGCTGTGGACACGTATGGGGAGGTGAGGGCTCCTGCCCATCCCCCTTCCTGTTGGACCACAGGGGTCTGGGCTGATCTCTGGGATGATGCAGGAGCAGGTTCCTGCAATGCCCTGCACCCCAAAGTGTTCTGGGTGGGGTCCTGGTGGACGCATGGTATGGGTGACCTGAGCTCCCCCCATCCTGCAGATCCTGTCCATGTTTGAGGAGAATTACCCTGAGTCCCTCAAGCGCCTCTTTATTGTGAAGGGTGAGTTCAGCCCCAGGGTCCTGCTACCCTTATCCAGGTGCTGACACCCCCTAATGCCCCCCTGTGCCCCCAGCCCCCAAGCTCTTCCCTGTGGCCTACAACCTGGTCAAGCACTTCCTGAGTGAGGACACGCGCAAGAAGGTCGTGGTGCTGGGATGTGAGTCCTGACCCTCTCTGGGGTGTCTCAAATGGGGGTGACACATGCCCCCTCTGCTGTCACCCCCCCAGGGGGGATATTCCAACTCAGAGCCCCCGCAAACCCACTGTCCTCCCCCCAGCGAACTGGAAGGAGGTCCTGCAGAAGTACATTGACCCTGCACAGATCCCAGTGGAGTATGGGGGGACACTGACAGACCCTGATGGGGACCCCAAGTGCTCCAGCAAGGTAGGAGGAGCTCCCCCTGGGTTCTTTAGGGCTGCTGGGCAGTTCCCCCACCCCCATATCCTCTGTCCCTTCCAGATAAATTACGGGGGAGACGTGCCCCAGCATTACTACGTGCGGGATCAGCTGGCACAGAAGTATGAACACTCGGTTGTGGTGAACCGGGGCTCGTCCCACCAGGTCGAGTACGAGATCCTCTTCCCCGGCTGTGTGCTCAGGTGAGCGGTGGCTCCGTGCTGTGTGGAGGGTGACAGCTGCAGTGTCCCCACCTGCCACAGCACCGGCCCTGTGCCCCGCAGGTGGCAGTTCCGCTCTGAGGGCGCCGACATCGGCTTTGGGGTGTACCTGAAAACCAAGGTCGGGGAGCGGCAGCGGGCGGGTGACATGACCGAGGTGTTCCCCAACCAGCGCTACAACGCACACATGGTGCCCGAGGACGGCTCCCTCACCTGCTCCACGCCCGGCATTTGTGAGTGCCGAGCCCTCCCCGGGGCATCCCCCATGTCCCTAACCCCACCGTGTCCCTGACACCTCTGTCCCCCCACAGACGTCCTGCGCTTCGACAACACCTACAGCTTCCTCCACTCCAAGAAGGTGAGCTACAGCGTGGAGGTGCTGCTGCCCGACACCGCCTCAGCCCAGCAGATCCAGGGGGAGTCCCCCAGCCACAGCCCCTGAGCCCCCCGGGCTGCACCGCGCCCCCAGGATGGCCCTGCAGGAAGATGGAGCCGGGGCTGAGCCCCGCAGCTGCCGGACTGAGGCGGGGGCCGGACGGGGACGAGCGCCCCCAAACTCTGTGCCTTATGTGGTCCCGCCCCCACCGCTGCTGCTGCCTGGGGTGGGGAGTAAAGGGATGGACTGAGCGGGGTCTGCTCCGGTTTGTGGCTCCTCGGACCCAGAACTGCCCCTGCTGCCCCCCTCAACCCTACAACCAGACCAGCTGCCCCCAGCCCCTGAACTGCCCCCAAATTGCTCCCTCAGTCTCATAACTGCTCCCCCCAGAACCGCCCCCAGCGCCATAACCACCCCAGCTGCCCTCAGCCACATAACTGTCCCCTCAGTCCCACAACTGTCCTCCCAGCCTTCTAACTGTCCCTCCAGAGCCGTAACTGCCCCCAGCCCCGTAATTTCTCCCTCAGCCCCACAACTGCCCCCGTGATTACCAGTGACGCAAGGCCGCGGGGTCACGTGGGAGCAAGGCCACGCCCCCACCGGGCCCCGAAGGACGGGGAATGACGTCACGCGGAGGGCGGGGCAATGCAAATCAGGGTGGGTGGGCGTGTTTTAGTGACGTGCGCGGGGCGGGGCATGCGGCGGGAGCCGCGGTGCGCGCCATGGGGGTGGAGGAGCCCGACCTGTACCGGGACACGTGGGTCCGATACCTGGGTGAGCACCCGGAACCGGGTACCGGGAACCGGCACCGGGCACTGAGCACTGACACCGGGAAGCGGGTACCGGCACCGGGCACTGACATTGAGCGTTGACACCGGGAAGCGGGCGCTGGCATTGAGTACAGAGCACTGACACCGAGTACCGGGTCACACGGGACACCGGGCACAGGCACGGGGACCTGGGCATTGACATTGGGCACTAACATCAAATACCGCCACCGGGACCTTGGCACTAATATCGGGTACTGCACAAACGGACACTGATACCGGGCACCGGTCCCTGTTACAGGGTACCGACACCATGAACCGGGCATTGACAGTGGGTACTGACCTCAGGAGCTGGGCAGCGGTGTTGTGCACTGAGCACAGCGCTGGACACTACTACCGGGTACCGATGTCAGGCACCGCACCAGGAGCCAGGCACTGACACCCGGCACTGCGTTAGGAACGTGACACCAGACACTGTGTCGTGTGCTGTTCACCAGCGCCTGGCACTGCAGTGCCTCGGGTACTGGGCACCGCACGTGGTACCGGGCACTGACACCAGCACTAGGTGCTGACACCAGCACAGAGTGCACTGGGTCCATGGTACCGGGCACAGGGCAATGACACCCAGCACTGAGTACTGTGCACTGCACCAGGCACTGATACGCGGTTCTGGTACCAGATATCAGCAGCACACTGCTGATACAGAGCACACAGGGCAACAGCACTGCGCATCAACACCAGGCACCTGTCACTGTCACCAGCACCGACGCTGGCTAGTGGCATCATGCACCAGCACCATGCACGGTCACTGGATAGCAGGACCAGTTATGGACACTGGGCATGGACACAGAGAGCACAAGTAGACACTGTCACTAGAACTGGCAGTGGTCACCCCTAGTCCAGCTGTCCTGGTGGCAGTGGGTCCAAGGAGACCCAGGCACTCCAAACACCCCCTGTGCAAGATCCGTCCCGTGACATTGGGACACCCTAGAGGGGTGACATGGGGACAGTCGGTCCCTGACGCTACCATCCCCTCAGGTTACGCCAACGAGGTGGGTGAGTCCTTCCGCCCCCTGGTGCCAGTGCCGGTGGTGTGGGCCAGCTACGGCGTGGCCACCGCCTACGTGACCGCCGACGCCATCGACAAGGGTCGGAAAGCCGCCACCGTGAGTGCCATTCCCTCTTCCCCCGCCAGCCTCTCCGTCCCCACCCTTCCACTGACCCCTGTGTCCCCCCAGGCCCACCCACAGGACCCCACACGTGTGGGGGTGGCCGTGGTGGACACCTTCGTGTGGCAGAGCCTGGCCTCAGTGGCCATTCCCGGCTTCACCATCAACCGGCTCTGTGCTGCCTCGCTGGCCCTGCTGGGCTCTCTCACCCGCTGGCCCCTGTCCGTGCGCCGCTGGACCACCACTGCCCTGGGGCTGGCTGCCATCCCCCTCATCATCACCCCCATCGACAGGTAACAGGGACACCAGGACACCCCTGGGGCACGGGGACAGGTGGGTGGCACCGCCCCATCCCCACAGCCCAGAGGGATGGAGCACATTTGTCTCCTTGGAGACTGGTCCCGGTATGGACTGGGAACAGAAGGTGGTGGCGGGATGTCCCCACTCTAAAGGGGCTTTGCTGGGGTGCAGCCAGGACATGTCCCTGTCAGGATGGGGATTATCTGGAGCTGAGCCGGGATTAGCACAGTGAGGCTGTGCTAAGCCTGGGTTTGGTGGCACTGCTGTCTCAGGGAATATTGAGGACAGCCCCACCCATCCCACGTCACGTGCACTGCCCCAGAGACCCCCCCAGGACCCCACTGACACCCTCTTCTGCCGCAGGACTGTGGATTTCCTGATGGATTCCAGCCTCCGCAAGCTTTACAGGACACCAGGAGAGCCCCCGACGTCCCACTGAGCACTGCCCTGCACACTCAGAGAAACTGAGGCATGCTGCTGTGACCCACCTACTGTGACCTCTCACTCTGGTGACCCCCAGAGTGACCACCCTTTCCCACACTGGTCCTAATAAACCATTTCAAACATGACCCCTGATCAGTGATTCTGAGATGCCACCACGGCCAGGCCATGTCCTCTCCTGGGGGACACATGGGTCTGAGTGAGCCCCAATCCCTCAGGGGTCTCCACCTGGGAGAGGGGGTCTCTGCCTGCCCAGAGCACCCCTGCTGTCCCCACCCTGGAACTGCTCCATCTCCACAGCCTCATGGGACATCCTGGAGACTGTCCCCAAGGAGCTGCCACGATGTTCATGGTCTCCAAGGACACAAAATTCACTCAGCCAGGAGCCACCATCTCCAGCCCCACAACACCCGAATGCCACATCTTGAGGAACCTGGAGATGCAGCTTGCAGTGTAGGGGCACATCTCCATCCCTTGGTGGCATCCACACACTACCAACCAGGAGAAGCTTTAGAGAAAGCAAAACTACATTTATTGGTGAGAAAGAGGCTCTGGTCCCATCTCGCCCTGTTTCTCTGTCTCCCTGAGGACCAGGGCCCCCACCACGCTCTGCAGCTCAACCTGGAAGGGACACTTCTGCCTCAGTGGCCGCTGTCCCTGCCGGGGTCTGCCTGAGCACCAGGTGGTCAGGGCCAGTGTCAGCAGCACCCCCAGCACGGCGAGCACCAGCACAGCACTGCCCACCAGGGCCAGCCCAGCCAGCAGGAGCCTCTTCCCCGTCTGGCATGGTGCTGGGAATGGCAAAAAAACACACCTGGGAGTCAGAGGGGGGTTCAGCACAAGGGGTGGGGGTTTTGGGGACATGGGAAAGGGTTGGGGTGTCCCTCACCTTCATACCATGGCACCTTCTCCTTCTGCACCAGCACTGGTCCAACTGTCTCCCGGTGGAGTGTCCCCTCTCCTGGGAATGCTATGGGAGGATATGTCCAGTGCAGTCCAGCCCACGTCTAGGAGCCCTCCCAAGACCCCAAAATAACATGGGGCCACCCTGTCCCACCCCTGCTACCTGGCATGTCTCCACGGAGGGTGTCAGCAGCAGGACAACCAGTGTCACAGCAGTGGCATGGGGCACTCTGGACAGGGTCCTCTGCATTGTACCAGCTGGGAGAGGAGAGGACAGAATGAGAGGCTTGGAGGGAGCAGCTCTAGGGGTCCCCACAAGACTCCACCACATGGTGCCACCCCAGAGGAGATGCCTCCAAGCACCTCCCCAACACATCTGCAGCATGAGGGAGCTGGGACCTGTGGAGATGGCATCAGCTGCCATCAAATAAGAGGTGACATCCAGACCATAGTGGAGTGACTTGGTGTTCCCAGAGGTGGGTTCTGCCCCCAACACACCCATGGGGTGCTCATGTGCCCAGGCACCCAGTGTACCTGGCTGTGGTGTGGCTGTAGAAGCAGGACCTGGTGACACGTCCTTGTCCCCATGCCATCAGCAGACAGTGCACGTAGACCTGCTAAGACACCATGTCCTTACTCAGGGACCCTGCTCTCCTTCCACACCACCTCTTGGAGCTGAGGCCACCCCAGCAGGAGCGCTATGTCTCAGGATGGACAATGTTTTGGGACACCCAGGTCACCCCTCTCCCTGGGGCCCCATCCCACCACCAAAGGCATTGTCCCCACCTCACCTGCTCTTCCTCGGGCTCACCCTCCAGTGTGGGGGCCAGGATGGAGAGCTGGAGGACAGACCCCCCTCTCTGGTGCTGGACAGATACATTCCCCAGCTTGTCCCCATGCAGACATCTGTGGCAGGAGAGTGACACAGGACATTCCAGGGCTGTTTCCAGGCTCTGCACATCCCTTTCTATCAGGAGGTCCTGCAGGACCCCAGGGTGGCTGGAAAAGGAGCCTCTACTTCCTGCCCCACAAGCACTGACCCACGGCTGTTCACCACCATGAAGACCCTCCTGGAGTGTCCCGGCTGCTCCGTGGTGGTCCCGTAGCACTGATCCACGTGGATCTTCACAGAGATGCTGGGACTGAAGTGGACACTGGCTTCCAGGTGCATCATCGAGCCAGAGCTGAGCACTGGCAGCTTCTCTGGAGTGGCACTGGAGTCCTCTGAGATGTGTGGGTTCAGTGTGACACCCCCAAACCTATCCCACCAGAGATGGGGGCACCAGACACATCCCAGACCACCATCCACCAGTGTCTTGTCCCCTGTCCTTACAGCTTCCCCCTTTCAGAGCTCACCCCCTGTCCTGGCTCTAGCCCCCAGGCCTGCCTTCCCTGCTCTCCTGAGCCCAGCACCTTCCTGGACCCCCCCATAGGGCTGAGAGGGACCATGTCACCCATCGGGGCAGAGCTGACCCCCAAACCCCACTGTGGTATCAGGCACAGGATTGGGAACCTCTCAAAGCCCTACACTCTCCACAAAGACAGGGGGGAGTTCCTGCAGGGACAGCCACCTTTCCTGGTGGTCCTAGTTCTGGAACCAGCCAGGAGAAGGCACTGACTGCTACTGGTTGAGCCCAAGGATCTCGGCTGGCCACATCCCATGGCCCCACCCCCCAGCATTTTCCTGCAGCACCCCCAGAGCACTCACCATCCAGGAGCCTCAAGGTGAAGGTCATGATGGGCTCTTCAGAGTGGGGGTGAGCAGGAACCCTCCCTGTCCCCGTGTGACCAGGGGGCTCTGAGGCAGCTGGAGCCATGGTGGTCCCTGCAAGGGGAGGGCTGAGCCAGCAGTAGCATGTCCCAGACACAGCAGGGACATCCAAGTCCTCAGGTGTCCCCAGCACTTATTGGGGACAGGTGGCAGCAGCACAAAGGCAGGGAGGAGAGCTGCCAGAAGCACATCAGGGGCTCCTCTGTCCCCAGCCCCACCCCAGCAGGAGCTCACCTGCACTAGAGGAGCCCATCAGGAGCATTCCCAGCACCCTGACCCTGCCCAGGGCTGAGCACAGACCAGGAGCTGCTCAAGACCAGTCAGCAGCCACAGGGGTCACCAGTGCCACTGTTCCACCCACCACCCCAAAAAGGTCCCACCAGCCCTGCTGGGACTTTGAGGGAGCTCCTGGCAGCCCCTTGCCCCAACCCTCAGAGCTTGGGATGATTTTAGGAAGGCTCCTCTACCCCAGGACAGCCCCCAGGTGACCATCAGGAAACAGCACTGGGCAAAGCAAGGGGCACCCACCACCCACCTCCCCCAGTACAACCAGTGGGAGGACTGAAGGTGGACCCCAGTCCCACTCACCTGCCACCTCCAGCACAGCCCCACACACCAGCACCGACAAACACAGCTCCATCCCCAGTGAGCAGCATCCTCACCCCCATCAGCTGGGGGTCTTTAAGGACTTGGGGCTGGGTGTCAGTGGGTCCCAGCTGGCACTGATGGGCTTGGGGGTTTTGCTTGGTCTCTGCAGCCATTGGCAGCCCCACACCTGGGGCTGGTCCCACCTCTCACACCTTCCCATTCCCACCACAAGAGCCTGTGCCCATCTTCCAGTCTCCATTCCATCCCACAGTCCCAGTGCCACCACTCAGACTGGTCCTGCAAGTGATCCTGAGCCCATGCCCACCAGTTAGTCCTGGTCCCATACTCACCAAGCAGGGTTGTTCCTAGGTGTGATGCTGGGCCTTCCATGCCATTGTTTGTGGTCCTGGTCCTCCCATGCCATTGTTGTGGTCCTGGTCCTCAGCAAGTTGCAGATCCCACCACAAGGTCCCATTCCCACCAGTTAGTCCTGGTCCTGTGCATTGTGCTGGTCCCACTATGTCCTTTTACTCCTGCACATGGCCCTGATCCAACCAGTTTGCTCTGATCCCAGTTCACCACATGGCATGGTCCCATCACTCAGCCTTGGTCCCTTGGATGTCCCTGGTCCCACCTCAAGTTCCTAAGCCCACCACAGTTTTGATGTCACCATTGCCATGATCCCATGGCTGATCCTGCTCCCACCAGAGAGTCCCAGTCCCCAGCACTCCTTGTCCCATCATAGCTCTGGTTCCAGCTCTGCTGGAGAGGAAAACCACCTGGGAGCAGCAGTTTGGTCACAGCCAGAGACCTGGTGAAGTGCCTGTATCCCTGGGTCCTTCCTGTTTCAGGTGTCCCCATCACAGCCCCAATACCTCACCACAGGCCTCCTCTGAGTGGGCTGACCTGGTGGCCTGGCTGCAGAGGGACAGGGAGTGTGGAGAAGTCCCAGTGCCACCCCTGAAAAGGGGTGCCCCCCACCAGCAGCAGAGCTGGAATGTGGTGGCACAAGTGGTTTGTGTCACCAATGATGCCTGGTCCCATGGCTCTGGTGTTCCTGGGAAGCCAGCTGACCTTGCTGGGGGCATCTGCATACCATGGGGATGTCCTCCAGCACCCAGCAGAGACACTGGGGACAGACCCAGGCACCCCACTTGCACTGAGAGTCTCATTCAGCACTGCCTGGGGACAGGGGGCCTCCACCCCCAGGATTGATGGGGACAGTGGTGCCAGGACCCTGGGGAGCTCCCAGAAGGATCAGGGACTGCCTGAGCACCCTGCTGTGGCTTGTAAGAACATCCTCAGCTCATCCATCCCATCCTGGAGAAGAAGGAGATGGCTGGAGAGACCAGCTGGACCATCTTTATATCAAAAACTACCAAATATACAGTTATATTACAAAAGTAAATAGTTTTTTTTATTTCTGGTCTTTACAGAAGGAGCTGAACACAGGTGGGGGGACAAGGGGGTCCCTTTGCTGGGGGGAGTGGCTCAGCCACAGGTGCCACCTCTGTGCCCAGCCAGGGCTACTCTCAGTGGGACACAGCGTCACCAGTGTCATCCAGCCCAGCTGGGACGCACGAGGTTTGTCCCCAAGGCAGGGTGGGGACTGGGGATGGCGCCTGGCCTCAGCATCCCCACCGTGCCTGGGATGGCATCACTGGGACAGTCCCACTGCACCCACTCCCATCTCCTGCCCATGCCAGTTGTCACCAGACCCTGCTGGCCTTTGGGGATATCCCTTGTGGGGACCAGAGCCATGGGGCCCTCTAACTGGGATGATGGGGGGCAGGGAGGGGGTGTCCTTTGCCACGGGGACCAGTTGGTAAAGGCTGGGCTTTTAGGGTGGATTTTCCAATCTCCAAATGGTTCCGGGTGGCTCTGGGTCACAGCCTGGCATGGAGTGATGGCTGTGGATGGGCTGAGAACATGCTGCACTCATCACACCCATGGGCTGACCCAGTGCAGCAGGTTCTGACATTCCCATACCCCAAAACCAGGGCTCAGCAGGGTGATTTGAGGAGCCCCTGGAGGGTTGGGTTCCTTGCGGGCATTTCTGCCCACCCCGGGCAAGGGAGACCCTCTACCACTGCTGTCCCAGCACATCCCTGCCTGCACTCAGCAACCTGGGGACAGATGTATTGCTCCTGCTGTGACAAGGCCACATCCTTCACAAATCCCTCCTCCAGCTTTTCTGTGGGGAAGGAAGAAGTGGATCCTGCAGGAAAACACCACCCCTGAGCCCCCAGTCCTTGACCCCGCTGACAGAGGCAGTCTCCGCTCTCCTGCCCAAGCTGGGGCTCTGCAGGAAGGTGATGGAGGACCCCCTCAAAAGTTCCCAGGCTCCAGAGCCTCCAGCCAGTTCCAAACCACGAGAACCATGAGTAACAAACACGAAAGCACCTGGTTCTTCCCCAGGGAAGCAGGGCACCTGCCAGCCCCTACCACTTGAGGAAGTCCCGCACGTAGCTCCACAGCTTGGTGATCCAGAGGTTGGCCCCCAGGTCAGTCAGGTACTGGATTTCGGGTGTCAGCATCTTACGGCACAGCTTCTGGTGCTTCTTGCTGATCTTCTTCTTCAAATTGTACCCCAGGATGGTCTTCTCCCCCAGGGGCTGCCAGGGCTGCATGGAGGACTCCTGGATGGCGCTGGCGTCCACGGCGTGTCCCCCGTCGATGCAGATGCTGGTCATCTTCTCATTCTCCCTCTGCAGCTCGGCCACATCCCTGGCCATCCTCTCCCTCCCGTAGGCCTCCACCTTGCGCCAGAAGGTGGCATTGAAGTAGCGGTAGAGCTTGGCATCGATGAGGTTCCAGGCAGTGGCCTGCTCGTACAGCTCAGGAGTCAGCCGGGACACAGTGGAGCCCTTGCGGGCGTTGAGCTTGAAGTAGAGGACGTCCTCCAGCTGCCAACACAGCAGGTCCTTGAGCAGCACCAGCGACTCATCAAAGTACTCGAGCAGCATGACGAGGTGGAAGCGGCGGTCAATCTCCTGGATGTGCTCCTCCACCAGCGGGCTGTTGGCGTCCATGCTGCTGTCGTAGCCCAAGTCAAAGAACAGGAGGTTTTGGAGGTAGTGAGCGTTGAACCCATTGGGGTCGTAGTAGTGCTGGGGGTCCCGCAGGAACTGGTCCAGCTTATCCTCCCCCGTGATCTTCCAAGTGAGGGGGATGACGGGCCCGAAGTAGTGGAAGGAGGACTCGAAGAGGTAGGCGGGGTCCCGCAGCACGGTGACGAAGGTGGTGTCGGGCGGCAGGAGCTTGCGCACCTCCTCGTAGTGGAAGCGCATGTGGTTGCAGATGATGTTGAAGCACACCCCGGGCCGGTAGTGCTGCACCTGGCTGCGCTCAAAGAAGGACGGGTAGTAGAAGTCGTTGCGGCCGTTGGGGAAGGCGAATTTCAGGCGATGCTTCTCCCCAAAGCGGAAGAGGATGTTGAGGATGGTGCTGCTGGCAGTCTTGTGGGTCTTCATGAACATGACATTGAGCTTGGGCCGGCAGCTCCACCCCGAGGCGCTGCCCGTGCCATTGGATGGGGACGGAGCCTGCACGGGGGACAGGTGGGAGGAGCAGGAGACGGGGATGGGGATCCTGGGTGAGAGAAGAGGTGGAGCACCATGGTGAGAGTGGCATTGGCACTTTGAAGGCTTAGGGAGATTCTGTGCTGGAGGAGATGGATCTGGGGATAGGTTTTGGACCTGGGAATAGGTGTTGGACCTTGGGAATACATGCTGAATCTGGGAATGGGTGTTGGACCTGAGGACAGGTGCTGGACCTGGGAATGGGTTCTGGAAATGGGAATAGGTGCTGGAAATGGAAATAGAGCAGGGGGTCTCCATGGGCATGGCCATGGTGGTCCTGGTGGAGGTGATGCCATAAAGTGCATTAAGGGGAGCTCTCCATGGCCACAACTCCATGGAGAGGAGCTGATAACATTTTTATGGGGTATGAGACCTCTCAACCCTTTGTAGGATCCATGGAGGAGGCCAGGGAGCTCTCAACCCCTTATAGGAGTCACAAACTCCTCATGGGATCTGTGGAGGTCTGGGACCTCTCAACACCTTGTGGGATCCACAAAGGATCCAGCTCCTGGCAAAGGGGGAAATAATTCCAGAGCCTGGCTCAGCAGATGAGTTCATGGGTCCTGGAGAAGAACATGATGACACGCAGGACATTATCTGAGCTTCCTGGGGCAGCAAGCAAAGCCCATAGTTGAGTGACTTTGGACACCTGTAATGAACTTGCCAAACTGATCCTTGATAAAGCTTGTGAGGCACGTGGACTTTGTTTGCAAGCTTGGAGGTTAATTTGGTGACAGGTAGCACAGCTGGGAGCGGAGTGCTGCTGAGCACCAGAAGTGTAAGAACCTGAGACTCGACTCTCCTCTCCTCTCCTCTCTCCTCCACCTTCCCCCTTCCCTCCCCTTTCCACTCAGGAGCAGCAAGCCAGAAGTGGCCCCCAACAGGGAGGGGATATCTTGGGATGAAGCCACCAGGGCCTGGAAAGCCCCAGGGCCATCTCCATGTTCCCCACCTCCAGCTGGGGGTTTCTGGTGTGGAACAGAGAGGCTGAGCTGGGAGGGAGACATGCAGGGACCCCAGACTCACTCAGTGACGCTGACTTGCAGCGGGGGGACAGCGTAGGAGTAGAGCAGCAACATGAAGCTGGTCAGGAGGGTCCCCAGGACCAGCCCCTTGCACATGGACCTCCAGGGCTTCCCATGCCACAGCATCCTGTTCACCTGCAGACGTGAACAGAGAGGAGAGATGTTGGTGCCAGGGACACAGGGACTAGGGGTGCGTGGCTCACGCCGGCACAGGCACGTGGACATTTCATGGGCACGGCAATTCCCAGGCAAGCATCTCACTGGTGCCTGGCATGACCCAGCCATGAGCACAGCAGATCCATGGCTCGTGCCCAGCAGCTCTGTCCGCCCAGCCAACCTTTGCCCGCCTAGGGAAAACCGGGTGACTCCCAGGGCGGAAGAGGCTGCAGGGCTGGGACTGGGGGAAGGGGGAGCTGGGCCATGGACAGTCCAGGGCCAGAGTGGGCAACTGAGGGACAGAGTGGCCATTCTCCATTGGGACACCATCAGCACTGTCAGGAGCTCCCTGAGGGCGCTGGGATCCATTTTCCCAGGAAAGTCTGCAGGCCAGAGCAGGAGCTGCAGCAGCTCGGGATGGTTTGGGTGCTGCAATACCTTCCTAATGCGGCCTCTCCAGGCCTTGGGGGACCTCTCTTGGGAGGCAGCTCAGGCTGGCCCAGGGTAGGGGCCAGGGACACAGAACTGGGGACAGAGAGGTGCAGGCAGGACGGCACCCCCAAACACACACATACACACAGGGCACACACAGGGGCACACACAGACAAAGGGCTCCTTCGTGTGCCCATCTGTGCACCAGGACACACACATCAATGCATGCTCATATACACACACACGTGCACGCACAAAATGTGCATGCACATCAGGCACGTTCATACACATACACACACAGAGACACAAACACACACTCACCCTGTTCCCACCGCCCTCTCCGCAGCGCTCCCCCCGTGGCCCCCATCCCTGTCACCTCCCTCCTCCCGGGACACGGCGGGCACCCCCACTGTGACACCGCATTGCAGCAGGGCCGTCCCCTGCGGCAGGACACGGGGACACGGGGACACGGGGACACGCTACCCGTGACCGCAGCCCTCTACAGCAGAGCTCAACGCCCGGGAGCCCCTCCGAGCTGGGGGCTGAGCCCCCCCGGCCCCGCACCCCCATTTAGCGGCGGGAGCAGCATCACCTGCCTGCCCCAGCTCCCGCTGCTCCCGCTGTTCCACATCCTCCGGAATCCTTCGGCCAAAGCTGGCTGCGCTACCACTCAATAACACCCCCAAAAATAACCCCCCGGCCCTCCACCCCCGCCTCGCATCACCCCTTGAGCGCCGCAGACCTCCCGCGGATACTGCGGCGGGATGAAATCCCACTGGGATGAGCCGTGGATCGCAGCCCGGCACATCCCACCCCCCGATCCCGAGGCAGAGCCCCCCCGGTTCCCGGCTCACCCCCCGCGCCGCGGTTACCGGCGATCCCGGGGGGCTGCTGCTGCCGCCGCTCCCCCGCTCCGGCCCCCCCGGTCGGATCGCCTCGTGCTGCCGAGATTTCCAGCTCGATGAATAATGAATGGAAAATGCAACCGGAGCCCCGGGCTGCGGCCGAGAGCTGGGCACAGCGCCGCGGACAGGGGGGTGCTGGCACAGGGGCACCTGGGGCACCCGAAAAGCTCATCCAAGACCCCCACACTTCCCCTGGAGCCGGGACCACTGGATCAGGCAGGGCTGGTGCATCCAGCCTCTTCCCGAGTGGTTTCCGTGCGGATGTGGGGGTGCACGGTGTCACCACGGAGGGAGCAGGTGGCTGTGACTGTATCCCAAAACCACCGTGTGGGTGGGAATGCCAGAGGGCTCCATGTGCCCGGGAGAAGCTGGAGTTCGGTTTTACACGGTGCTTGTGATTCCATCACAGTCACCACCTGGCACCAGCTGGAAAAGCCACTGGAGAGAGCTGAGGAGACACCCACTTTTGTGGGTGCTGCCAGGCAGGAGTGGAGCTGGCACCAACTCCACAGGAGTGAGTGAAATGGCACTGTGAAGCCCTCTGATGTGTCTCAATGGATCTCAGTGAGCCCAGATGGGTCCCACTGGATCCTGACAGATCCCTATGGGATCTCACCAGGCCCCCAGGACCACACAGCACCCCACTCCGGAGCTCTGGGATGTCAAGGGGATGCTTTGCTCCACCCTGTCTGCCTCCCTGGGGTGGTTCTGGCAAACACTTCCCAGCCAAATACTCTATTGACTTTGCCTTCAGTGAGCAGCTTAATTATTAATAGCTCGTTAGGAGAAACCTGGTGCGCTAGGTGTTCTCCTGGGGCTCTCACGGGTGGGGGCTGGCTGTGGCGCCAGTCGGCTGAGATGCCCAGAGAGAACACGGCTGCACCCACCGTTCCTCAAGAGTTGCCCCCAGGCCAGCAGCTCCCCTGCAGGCATCCCAGACGCTGCTTTTGGGTTTTCCCTACAAGATTAATTTTTTTAGGGCTAAGCCCCTGACATACACAAGGTGCATGCACCTGCTTGCTCCTGATCCCACAGATTCATGGACACTGTTTTCCACAGGCTCCATCCCACATAGGCACGGTGCTTCCTACCCCCCTGTCCCCTCTGTGCCCCATGGATATGCAATTCCCCCCATCATCCAGCCCCATAGAGCTGCTTCCTGAACATCCCATTGCCACCCCAGCATCCTAATATCCCCTCAAGCACCCCATTACCTCCTTATCATCCTGCTGCCCCCCTAGCATCCCATTGCCTCCAAAACAATCCAACAAGCATCCTGCTGCCCCCCTCACCATTCTGCCTCCCTCCAAGCACCCCACCACCTCCCCCAAGCATCTCGACCCCACCCCCCAGTATCCATCACCTTTTCCTCTCCTGCACCGCTGGCGCTGGGCCGTGCCTCTGCTCTCCTGTGCTGACCGGGCTGCCAGGGGAGCGGGCGGCACGGGGCGGGGGTGCCGATGCTGCTCCGACATGGAATAAGCTCTTCCCGGGCAGCTCCCCGCAAATGCCGGCTTTTCCAAAGCCTCCCCACTGCACCGCGGTGTTTATGGCATCACCGGAATCGCGGCCCTGGGTCGCCGGCCTGGGAGAGGGGAATGGGACAGGAGTGGGAGCGGCTGGCGGGGGGACGCGGGGCTGCGGCCGGGCACTGCCCGGCTCCCCGGGGCCGGCCCTAGGTGCCTGCGGCCACCCCGAGCCACCCGGCCCCCACCCACTGCTGGGGCACAGAGGAGCCATTCAGCCCGCGCCGGGAACAACGGGGACATTTGTCTCCATCTGTGACCGCGGCCTCAACGGGGACATTGTCCCCGCGGGCCCCACTTGCCGGCCCCTCGGCTCCCCGCCACCAGCCCGGCTTGGCCCCGCAGGCCTGGGTGACGATGGCTGTCCCTGGGCGGTGGCACCCACCTTTCGCCGTCCTCCTCCCGCAGCCAGAGCTCACCTGGGTTTGGGGAGCTCGCTCCCTCCACGCACTGTCAGCTCTTCATTCTCCTGCAGCTTCCCCGCCCTCCTTCCTCCCTCCCACTATGTTTCCATGGATTTATGGCTCTTATGACTGCAATATTCTGGCATCTCTAACCTTGATGGGACAACTGTGGAGCAACCATGGTGCCACCAGCCTTTCCACCCTCCTCTAGTCACAGCAGCCAACTGGGTGCTCAGAGGGTGCCCTGTCCACACCAGGAGGGCTCTGCCCTGTTGTTGGTCCATCTCCTGCATGTGGCAGGGTGAAAAAGGGGCTCTTGTGCTCCTGGATCCAGCCTTGGATCTTCCTGCTGCCCTCAGATCCGGGGCTCTGTCACTAAAGGGGGTGGTGTTGGTGTTGGGTCCCCAAGCAGGGTCCCCAAACTTGGCCATGCTTGGGACTCACCATCCCGGTCAGAGGTGTTTGGGGTTCAGAGCTTGTCCCTACAGGATTTATGGGCATCACCTTGCAGTGAGCTGGCAGCTCTTGCCTTATCCCTGGCAGCTGCCCCATCCTGCCTGACCTCATCAGGACCAGTTCCCGCACCAGGGTAACCTGCACAGCCCTCCAGGATCAGGAAAAGCCAGAACACCTCAGTTTTCATCATCATCATCATCATTATCATCATCATTATCATTGCAATAGGAGAGGTGAAGACAAGTGGTTACAGTCACAGTCACAGGATTTCCTGTGGAATTGGTGGTGTGGGAGCAAGGAGCTGTCGCACCCCTTCTCTGCAGGGCACCTCTCCTAATTCCAGGTTTCTCCCTCTTTTTTGGGATGGGTCACAAAGGGATTCCAGATTTCCCCCTTTTTGGGGGTGGATTATGAAGAGATTCCAGTTTTTTTGAGGAGGGATGGATTGCAAATGTTTTCCAGGTTTCCGCTTTTTTTTTTTTTTTAATGGGTCACAAAGTGTTTCCAGATTCCCTGTTTTTTGGGGAATGGGTTGTAAAGGGTTTCTAGCCAGAAGAAAGCTGCAGTGGCCGGTATGTGGCAGCTCAACCATGGAATGCTGATGGCCTGGGGACAGCCGTGACGGAACCAGGAAGCCACAACACCCCATTTCCCACATTTCCCACATCCCACAGGGGTGACCAGGAGGGTTCCACCACCTCATCCCCACCCCTGTCCCCCCCATGATTTGGGGGTACAAGCAGCACTCACTGAAAGCCGTGATGGCCAGAGCCGTGGATCCTGAGGGAGCTCTGGATCCTGAGGGGTTGTGCGAGGAGGCCGAGGGGGTGGCAGCGCTGAGGGGTCACACTTGGCCGGACACACACACGCCCTGATCGGCCACAGAGGCCCCGGGCGGCCGGACCGGTCTGTGGCCACCAGCACCGGCCCTGCCCGGCCTGCCCAGGCCGGGGCCTGGCCTTGCGAGGGAGGCCTGGAGCCGGGGCTTGCTTGGAACCCGGGCTGCTGCTTGGGAGCCGGGCTTTTTGGGAGCTGGGGTTGTTTTATTTGGAGCCGGGGTTGGTGTGTTTGGAAAGAGGGGAAAAAAAAAGCTCCCGGGGGTTGAGGCCCTGCCCGGGCTCTGCTGCCCTGAGGGGAGCCCCAGCCCTGGGAGAGCACCAGGGGTCAGTGCTGCTCCTCTCGGGAGAGGAGAAAGAAAAAAATAAGAGGGGGAAAGAGGGGAAAAAAAAAAAAAAAAGGGGGGAGGGGAAAAACAGGGGGGAATGAGTGAAGGGGAAAAATAAAGAAAATTTTAAAGGAAACAAGAAATAAAAAGAAAAAAGGAAAATAAAAGAAATAAAGGAAAATAAAAAAGGAAAATAAAAGAGAAAAGGAAAATAAAAGAATAAAAAGGAAGGGAAAAGATAGAAAAGAAAAAAAAAAGGAGGAAAAAATGGAAAACAAAGGGGAAGAATGGAAATGGTAAAAAGAAAAAAAGCAAACAAAAATGGGAAAAAAAGATCTAGGAAAATAAACTAAATCTGAAAGTCCTTTGAGCTGGGTGCTCCCAGCCCCTTCCAAGGGCTGTCACTCCCTGGATCCTCTCTGTGTCCCCACAGCAGTGACAGGGCTGAGACAGTCTTCACCACATTTGGGGGCAAAGGTGTGCCCATAAATCCCATGAGACACCTTGTCCCAGCTCTAGTGTCTCCAAGGTGTTTTTGGGGAAAAAACCCAGGATTGACAGGTAACTGCTGATGCCAGGAACACATCCAGCAGGATCAGCAGCCCTGGCATCAACCATGGATCTCCACATCCACCCATATCACCCCCTAAGGAGCCTCCCCCAACCCAGGCAGAAGGAGCAGACAACAAACACCACCAGGAAAACATCACCTTCTTTAATTAAAAATAAAAATACAAGGGAATATGGTTTTCTGTGTGGATACTGGGAAGCAGCTCCAGGCTCTGCACTCCTCTGCCCCAGGGAACTCCTGGGAGCCAGGCTCCAGCACCCAGAGCTGTGCAAATTCACACGGACTGATCCCAGAGCTCTCCTTGGCCTCTTCCTCCTCAGGCAGAGGTGGCACCAGCACGGAGAGGACAGTCCTTGTAACACCAATTCCGCAGAGGGGACCAGGGGAAAGGCAGAGCAGCAGGTGTATTTACAGATGGGAAGCGTTTCAAATACAGCATTTCTGTCCCAGGAGCAAAGCTAAGGGTTTTCCACCCAAAAGCAACAGTGGAAAACCATCCAGGAGCCCCCGGTCCCATCACGCTTGTCGCGCCTTCTTGTTCTTCTTCTTCTGCTCCTTGAGGGCTGCGTCGTGGGCTTTCCTCTTCTCAGCCAGTTTGTTGGCCTGAGGAGAGACCCCGAGACCCTCAGTTAGAGCAGAACAGGGACTGCAACCCCTCGGTCCCACCAAAGCTCCATGTGCACATGGAGATGGAGCCCATGGCACCAGGACCAGGGGTGGGACACAGAGAGTGGCCACAGGAGCCACGGCCCTGAGGGAGCACAGGGAGCTCTGCCCTGCCATGGGGCAGCCTGGGGACACTGGGAGGGACCTCAACACCTTCCCCAGGGAAAGGGAGGAGTGAGTGGGTTTGGGAAGAGCCCGTCTCAGGCCCAGTGTCTGTACCTCACGGATTTTGCGCTTCTTCCCAAACATGATCTTCTTGTAGAGGTACTTCTCCCTCTTCTTCATCATCATGATGGCCAAGCGCTTCTCCTCACTCTGCTGCTCCTGCTCCAGGCGCTGCTTGTCCTCCACCCGCACCTTCCCTGCTGTCACCTTCACAGGAAGCACCTGTGGGGAGCCAGGGAGCTCAGGATGGGGGAACCCACCCTCCTTCCACAGGGATAGAGGCATTTCCAGCCCTTTCACTGTGGGCCAGGCAGAGCCACAGCCCCCTCTGGACATGGGATGGGAGCTGCAGCTCACCAATGTGGGGCCAGGAGCACCCCTGGAAGTGTTCAAGGCCAGGCTGGACAGGGTTTGGAGCCAACTGGGACAATGGGAGGTGTCCCTGCCCATGGCAGGAGGTGGAACAAGATGAGCTTTAAGGCCCCTCCCAACCCAAACCATTCCATGGCTGTTTGAGTGTCCCAGTGGTCCCAGGACAGGGGCACCCCTCAGCAGGGACTGTGACACTGGAGCTCCCTCCATGGGCTCCCACCTTGTTGACCTGTGTGCTCTGAGTCTTCTGCTCTTCCATCTTCTGTAATTTCATTTCCTCTTCTTTTTCAGACTCATCTTCCTCTTCCTCCTCTTCTTTGTCATTGTCAGCTTCCTCTTCCTCCTCTTCTTCTTCCTCCTCCTCTTCACTCTCTTCATCTACAAGAAGACACCACTGTTACCCTTGGGATGCTCTGGAGCAGGCACAGCCCAGTTCCCAAACTCCTCCAAGGGCTCCCAGCACCTGGATTCTCTCCCCTCTGCAGGGCCAGCAGCTTCAGCTTCTCGGGAGGAATGTAGTCACCCTCCTTCTCCGTCACGAAGGGTGAAAGGTGCGGGGGCAGCAGGACCCCAGGGAAATAATCAGCCACAGGCAGGCACAGCTTGGCGTTGACCGAGTCAAAAACCCACTGGGGCTGCAGGTAGTACCTGGGCGAGGCAGAGGGGTCCCACCTCAGGCTCTGGAGCCCATGGGACAGATCTGGGATGGCTGTTCTAGGGAGGGCCCCCCTGCCTCACCCACCTGCCAACCACCTGCTTGTCCAGGCGGGGCCGGTCGATGATGTGGTGGGTGATGGATGGGTCGGTGGCCTCGTAGGTGGCACCGATGCACAATGACTTGTCCCAGGACACCTGGCCACCAAAGGACCTGTGGGCAATGCCACCGAGGAGTCAGGCGGGTAGGTGGGACCCTCAGGGTCACCCCACCCACAGGACATTGAGTGGGTTGCCCCCAAAAGTCCTGCCAGAGGGGGAGGCCAGGGCTGCCGAGGCTCTCCACGCACCGGATGACGAAGGCCAGCGGCTCCCGGGGCACCTCTCTGTTGAGGAAGAAACGCAATCCCTCAAACAGCTTCTTGTGCTTCTCCAGAGCCTCCTGCTCCTTCTTCTTGGCATCCAGCAGCTCTGCTGTCTCCTGCTTGGAGCAAAGCCCTCAGCCTCCTCCCCACACACAGCCCTTGCCAAGCCCCTCTTGGCAAAGGGAGGGTCTCAGGAGCTGTCCCCGAACTGCCAGCCCAGGAACAGGACAGGATCCCCTAAGGCCAGGGATGAGGCCCCCACCAGGGTCTTACCCCCTCCACAGGGAATTCATCCATCTCCACCTCATCTTCGTGGGTTGGAGCCACCGCCCGGGCCAGGCTGGCACTCAGACCTGAGAGTTTCTGCAGGCAAAGGACATGGAATCACATCCAGGGGGTGGGAAAAGGGGAGCCCCATGGGGGAAGGGGATTTCTCAGAGCAAGAGGCCAGAAGAAACAGGGCCTGGACATAATTCAAACTCCTCCAGGCACTATCCCCAGCACGGGACTCTGGGGGGTCCCTGGCCATGCAGGGCAAGGCTGGTGGTGCCCGAGGCCAAGCCCAATTCTGCATTACAGGAACAGGGCGTTTAGGATCAGCTCCCTCCCCTCTGCAGGGATCTGGCTCTGTCCTTCAGTGCCACACCAGGAGGGCTGTGGGCAGGACACAAAGGCCACACAGTGTCCCCATGGGTCACAATGCCAGCAGTGTCCCTCACCTCCAGGTAGCTCTCTGAATCCATGGCATACTCCTTGCCCTCTGCAGGTTTCAGCTCATCCTCAGCCTGGCTGTCGATCTGGGAAGGAAAAGGGGCGTGGAGGCAGCTCCCATAAACAGATACCCCAAAAATCCCTCATTTCCAGCCTCCCTCCCACCAATCCAGGTTGCCACCACCCCAGGGTGGGACACAATGACCCCAGGGTGGTGGCCTCACCTTGGGGGGGTACACCAGGTTCAGGGACTGGTAGAGGCGGAAGTTGACGAAGCCCAGGAGAGTGGTGTAGAACTCAGTGAAGGTGGCCATGACCCGGTAATCCACATCTGTGGGGTGCTGCCAGGGATTGGGGGATACAGAGATAAAAGACTCCCCTCTAAAGGTGTCCATCCCACCCACAGGGAGGAGGATCACATAATTCCCCATTTAGGAAGGGACCCACAGGATCATCCAGCCCACCTCCTGTCCCTGCCCAGACCCCCCAACAATCCCAGCCTGTCCATCCCTGGCAGCTCCTGCAGCTCTGGCAGCCTCGGGGCCGTGCCCATTCCCTGGGGAGCCTGGGCAGTGCCCAGCACCCTCTGGGGGAAGAACCTTTTCCTAAATTCCAACCTAAACATGTCCCAGTCGCAGAGATATCACAGACACCACCAGACCCCTGGGCAGGGAGAGCTCTGCAGGCTTCCCCCAAGGTCCAGCTGCCACCTCTCCATGCCTGGGTACACGGAACACTTCATCCCATCATGGATGGGAACCTTGGAGTTTGGTCCAGAGATTCCAACTCTTCAAGGTGAATAGTGCAGGCTATGACAGAGCTGGGTAAAAGCAGGACAAGGACAGGGGACAATGGCTTTCCCCTGACAGAGGACAGGGCTAGATGGGATATTGGGAAGGAATTCCTGCCTGTGAGGGTGGGGAGGCCCTGACACAGGGAAGCTGTGGCTGCCTCATCCCTGAAATGTCCAAGGCCAGACTAGATGGGGCTTGGAAGATGTCCTTGCCCATGGCAGGGGGAGAATGGGATGGGCTTTAAGGTCCCTTCCAACTCAAAACATTCTTATTCAGAACCATAAAACCATAAAGCCTCAATGCAACTGTGCCCAGCCCTGGAAATCCCAGGAGTGAATGGAGAGGGCCCTGCTGTGCCTGTGACCTCCTGCAGAAGCTCAGGGGAAGCTGTCCCAGCACAGTGGGGAACTCCCCTTGCCCTGCTGCCTGAGGTACCCAGCAGAATCCCCTTGGGGAAGTTGCAGGATCTGACTCATCCCTTCCCTTGTCTCCACCAGCCTCGATCCTGCAAGTTAATCTTTAACGGCTGATAAAGGAGCACATTAATGATTGAGGATACGAGGAGACTGGTACCGGCAGCCCCGGGGGATCCCAAGGTGACAGAGGGCTGGGTCCCCACATGCCTCTGCAGCCAGGCCCTGTGATCTCACCACAGGCTGAGAACAGCCTCATCTGCCCTGGGATGGTTCCTCACCCCTTCCCTGGTGATCCCCCAGGCTCTTCCCAGGTACTCACGTCGTGGGCAAAGGTGTAGGGAGTGATCCAGGTGATGGGCTGCCCCAGCACCTCTGCCTGGTAGTAGATGCCCTTGATGGAGAGGAACACCTGGCAGGACAGAGTAAAGGCTCAGTGAGAGGAAGGCTGCTGCGTCCCTGTCATTGTCACCGTTACCCCGGCAGGAGGTTCCTCAGGGAGCGCCAGACTCCAATGGGATCTGTGAAGTGACATCCCAATGGCTTCCAGCGCCCAAACCCAGCACCCCCCAGCCCCAGGCAGGGGGCCTGGTCCCTGCCCTGCTCCCACCTTGCGCAGGGAGCGGGAGGCGATGACGTAGTTCTGGAATTCCACGGCCAGGCGCCGGCACAGCTGGATGGTCTGGACGTGGCACTTGCCCGTGCGGGGGAAGGTGGAGAACAGGAAGCACATGGACAGGGCATCGTCCAGGTCCCGCAGGGCATCTATGAACGTGGGGTACCTGTGCCCAGGTGGGGGACAAGGGGGTCACACCCAGCCACAGAGTCCTGCAGAAGCTGCTGGGGCTGGGGGAGACCCAAGTGAGAAAGGCATGGGAACTGTGGAGCATGCACTGCCACGTTCCAGCAGAGCTGGCAGAGAATGATGGAATATCCTGATTTAGGAAAGGACCCACAAGGATCATGGGATTTCCTCCCTCCTGTGTCCCCTCCTCGCTCCAAACTCACTAAAGCCTTGGCAGCATTAACTCCTCACCAGCCCTCTGAGGAAAACCCCTCACAGGGAGAGCAGGGGAGTTCCCTGGGTTCTCCTGGAGCTACCCAGGATGGGCAAACATTCCTTGCTCTCTCATTCCTTCTTCTCCAGCCCAGAAACACAAAATTCCATCAATAACTCCAGAAATTACACATGAGGTGGAGAGAAGGACAGATGTGGTGAAAGAGCAGAGAATCCCAAGATGGTTTGGGTTGGCAGGGACCTTAAAACTCATCCAGTGCTCATAAAAGCATCCCTGTTATGGCCAGGGACACCTCCCACTATCCCAGGCTACTCCAACCTGGCCTTGGGCACTTCCAGGGATCCAGGGGCAGCCACAGCTGCTCTGGGCACCCTGTGCCAGGGCCTGCCCACCCTCCCAGGGAACAATTCCTTCCTAACATCCTATCTATCCCGTGAGAAGCCATTCCCTGTGTCCTGCGCCTCCATCCCTTGTCCCCAGTCCCTCCCCAGCTCTCCTGGAGCCCCTTCAGGCCCTGCAAGGGGCTCTGAGCTCTCCCTGGAGCCTTCTTCTCTCCAGGTGAGCACCCCCAGCTCTCCCAGCCTGGCTCCAGAGCAGCCCTTGGAACATCTCCTTGGCCTCCTCTGGACTCTCTCCAGCAGCTCCAGGTCCTTTCTGTGCTGGACCCAGAGGTGGATGCTCCAGGTAGCTGTGCCAGGACTGCCTCACCTCTCCTTGACTATGTGGTCGAGTTTGTAGGTGGGTTTGTTGTCCTTCAGCCGCTCTACAGTGCCCCACTCACTCTTCCCGTACGCCTTCCGCAGCTTCCGGACAAACACCTGGGGGGACAGCAGGACGTGGGGGCTCTGTGGCACAGGACGAGCCCCAGGGGCCCCTCGGGCGGGATAATTACCTTGTATTCCCGGAATTTGTTGACAATGGGCTCGTGGAGCAGGAATTTGATGTCCTTGAGCAGATAGAAGGTCCTGGGGGCAGTAGAGCCCTTGTTCACCTTCTTCTTGTGCTTGGGCTCATGGGGGTAAATCCCCTTGAGGATGCAGAGGCGCCTGGGGACAAGGACAGGGCTGGGACAGGGGCACCTCTGTGTCCCCTGGCACACCCCAGGCCCTTCCCTTGGAAGGGGAACCCCAGACTTGGCAGCCTGAAACCCAGGATGCACAGGACACTGCTCCATGACCTCGAGGGAAACTCCACCCCTCGGAGATGAGTTTAGGGTGTCCCACGGCCACCCCACACCCCCAGGAGAGCCTGGGGCTCTCAGGAAGCTGAGGGGGGTGATCAGTGGGGTCTGGATGGACAAAGCTCAGGGGTTCTGTGGCACCTCGGCAGAGACAGAAGGACTGTGGGGTCTGAGGGTAGTTCACGGCTCACGGGGGCGTCCTGAGGATCAGGAGTGGAGTGTTTAGGCTGACCCAGGGGGCGTTCAGGGGTGCCTGAGGGGCTTCAGAAGGTCTGGGAGGGAGTTCAGAGGCACCGGGGATCCTGGGGGAGGGGTTTAGGGAGGTCTGGGGCCACCCTACAGACCAACCACGGGATCCATCCCCCACTGCTCCCCTGGGTGGGTACCGGGGGTCCTGGGGCAGTTCAAGGAGACCACAGTTCAGGGTGTAGGGGCACCTCAAGGGGGAGGGAGGGTCTCAGGGGGTCCGCGGAGTTCTGGGGGTCCCGGGCGCACCTGAAGTCGGGCAGGCTCAGCTGCAGCTTCTTCCGCGCCCGGTTCCGGGTGATGTAGTTGGTGGCGGCTCCGCGCTCGTACTGGGGAGAGACGGCGGCGTTGGGGGGAGCTCAGGGGTGCTGAGGGGACCCCCACAACCACCCCCGGGCCACCGGGACTCCTGGAAGTGGAGAGGGAGGAGAAACGGGAACCGGAGGATGGGAGGCTGGAACGGAGCACCGGGCACGGCCAGCGCGGGGAGCAGAAGTGGAATCGGGCACCGGGAGAAAGGGCGAGCACCACTACCAGGGAGGGCTGCAGGGGCACGACACGGCCGGAGGAGTGTCACCGGCACCAGAACGGGGGAGCAGCCATGGACCGACACCGGGAAAGGGCAGGGAGGAGGGGGAGGAAAGGGACGGGAAGACACCGGGCGGCGGGTACAGGCCGCAGGAGCGTGACCACGGCTGAAAGGAGGGGCAGAGAAGGGTCCGGTACCTTCTTCTTCTCCAGCCCACCCATGGCTCCACCACCGCCGCCGTCGCCACGTGCCCCCGCTCAACGGAGGACCCCGCGCTGACCGCGCCCCCGCCTGCGCCCGCGACCGGGCCTGCGCACACCGGAGCGGCCCCGCGCTGGGCACGAGGGCAGCGCGGACACCGAGACCAACGCGGGAAGAATGAGCAGTGCGGGGAGAGCGAGCGGCACCGGGGGGTCGGGGCAGGCGGCTGAAGGGGACTCAGTCAGGCGCGCCGAAGGCAGCCCAGAGCCCTAGAAGAGGGGTCCTGAGGCGCAGAGCACACTGGGATATTGCGGTGCCTCGTAGGGCATGCCGGGATATAGCGAGGCGGGGATAGCGCGAAGTACGTTGGGATATACCGAGGCCTACTAGTGCGAGGCATGCCGGGATGTAACAGGACGAGACTGCGCATAGCACACAGGAACATAATGAGGCAGTTGTGGCGCAGAGCACACGGGGATATAGCGAGGCAGAGATGGCGCGGAGCACGCTGGGATGTGCCCTGGCGGGGCTGCGCGGGGCATGCCGGGATATAGTGAGGCAGGAGGGACGGGCTGGAGGGCGCGGCCTGGGGTGGAGGTCAGGTCACGTACCGGAGTCGCTGCTGCGGGTCCCTGCCCGGACCTGCGGGTCCCGCTGCCCTCCTGTGGTCCCTGGTCCCGCAGCACCGACTGCAGGCACCGGCCTGGGGGTGCCCGGCCTGCGAGGACCACAGCTGGGCGGCTGTTTGGGGAACACCCGGGCACGGGAGGGTCTCGGTGGCAGGGGGGTCCCCAGGCCCGCCCCCCGTGCTCGGGTGTCCCCAGGTTAACGGGACCTGAGCCCTAGCGGTGCCCCGGGATCCCCTCCTGGGCTTGGGGGATCCGCTTTTGTGGCTCAGGACTCCACGTCCCCCCTGGCAGGGGGGGGTTTGTCTCTTGGGGCCCAGGACCCCCACACCCCCTGGCTTTAGGGATTTATTTTGGGGTTCGTGCCCCCTCCCCGCCTGTTCCTCGCCTTCCGTGTGGGGCTGATCGATCTCCGTTTTCTCAATTAAATCGTAGCTCGAGGCGAGCATGGGAATTCTTGTTTCCAAAGGGGCCGGATTTGGCCGGGTTTCACCCCTGTCTATTTTCGGGCTGTTGACCGCAGCAGCGGCACCTCGGGCCAGGCTGCCCCGGGCAGGTTGTCCCGGGCTGGCCGGGGGTGCCCCCGCTCCTCTGGGCTGCCCCTCAGCCAAAGTTCTGCCCCGTTTGTGCTGACTCGGCTCCGGCGTGCGGAAGCGGCCTCTCGCCACACCTTCCCGTGCTGTCCCCGCTCCCGACCCGGCTCATCCTGCCGCTCCCGGCTGTCCGGGCTGTGCTGAGCTGTGTCACCCCCGTGTCACCCCTGTGGCCCCCTGTCCCGCTCCAGCATGTGGCTGCCGCTCGTCCTGCTGCTGTTGCTGCCCGCGGTCCTGCCCGCCCGGTGCTGCGGTGAGTGCGGCCACGGCCCCCAGACCTGCCTGGGACCCTCTGAGCTCGGGGGGGTCCCCGAGGAGCGGGGCTGGGAGTGATGAGCCCCATCTCCACACCCTCGGACGGCGACTCGTGGCAGTCTTCAGTGACAAATTCTCCGGGGCTCAGATTCCCCCCAACCCAACCCCTGCAACTCCTTCCCCTGCCCGGAGCCAGCCCGTGCCCCCCACCCCTCCACGGGTCCCTGAGGACACGGGTGTCACCCCAGCCCCCTGCCACCCCCTCGGGTTCTCTGTGCTCCTGTTCCATGTCACGTCTCTTTGTTTCTTCCTCTTTTTTTTTTGGGTGGGAAATCTGGAGGTTATGGGATTTGGAAGGGACGTGGAGAGTGTGGGGTGCATGGAGGGGTGGGTGCTGGGGCACCACACAGCTTTGCGGGGGCTGTGGAGCTGCAGGGCCGTGCCTGGGGTGGGTCTCGGCCCTCTCGTGCCCCCTGACCTGCGCTGCCTCTCCCGGGCCGGGCCGGGGCAGAGGTCCCGGAGGGCTCGGCGGGCGCCGTGCGGGCACTGAGTGCGCGGCTGCTGGGGCTGGCGGGGGACGCCGCGCGGGACCCCGACCCCACCGTGTACCTGGCCCTGCGCCTGGCCCGCGAGCACGACCCCCGGCTGGAGCAGAGTTACCTGGAGCGGCTGCAGGACGCCTTCCAGCACCCCTACGGCAGGTAGGGGTTACCAAAGGTCCCCCACAGGTCTTTCGGGCTGCCCCTGCTGTCCCCTGTGCTGACACCCTGTCCCCACAGGAGCCTGCAGGCCCACGGCCACTCCCGGTGGGACGCTGAGCACAGCACGTACGTGTGGGTGTCCCGGGGTCCCCTCAGGGCAGGTGACACCTCAGGCAGTGTTCTGGGAGGTGACTGGTGCCTTGCAGGAGCGTGGCAGAGCCCCCGCACACGGGGCGGCTGGCACTGTACCTGCTGGGGCTGCGGGCCACCTGTCCCCCACCCCATCCCCATCGCTCGCTGGTGACGTGGCTCAAGTACTATCTGGAGGAGGACTGGACAGGTGAGACTGTCCCTGTGGGACCTGCATGTCCAGCTGGGAGGCACTGGCCCAGCCCGGTGACACCACACGTTGTCCCCAGGCTCCCGGCGGCACGGCCACCCCCTCACCAGTTACTACCAGTACGGGCTGGGTGTGCTGGCGCTGTGTGTGCACCACAAGCGGGTGCGGGAGGAGGTGATCCAGCGGCTCCTCACGGCCCAGAACCATGGAAAGCTCGGGCACGGTGGCAATGCCGTGGGTAAGGGCCCATGGGCACAGGTGGTGGCACCCTGGTGGGTGTGTGACTGCACGGTGACACTGGGGTATCCCTGCAGACACCGAGGCCGTGCTGGCACTGGCCTTCACCTGCCTGGAGCAGAGGAAGTTGGTGGGGACTGAGCTGGCGGCTGAGCTGCGGGCGGCCACACAAAGGGCCAGCAGGAGCATAGCCGAGGCCCAAGGCCCTGATGGCATCATTGGCAACATCTACAGCACCCCATGGGCCTTGCAGGTGGGTGTCACCTGAGGGGACATCTGGGCTGGCACTGGGAATGGAAGTGGGTGCAGATGTGGTTGCCCAGGCAGGGGCAGCTGCCTCGGGGCAGGTGATGCTCAGCAGTGCAGTGCCCAGGTACTCAACCCTCCTCCCTCTTTCCACCACCTCCATCCCTCCCTGTTCCAGGTGTTCCTGGCCACAGGCACATGCCAGACGGAGCCGGAGTTCAGCCAGGCCATGGCTGCCCTGCTGGAGAACCTGGAAGCCTTCGGCACTGCCGCCACCATGGCCCAGGTGCTGCCGGTGCTGCACGGCCGCTCCTACCTGGACATCGTCTCCATGCACTGCCAGGAGGAGCCAGGTAGGAGCGGGGGTAACAGGGCTGGGGTCAGCACTGGTGTCACCACAGTGGCTGGGTGTCACCAGTGTCGTGGTGGCTTCTCACAGACACCCTGACACCTCTGGACATGGAGCCCCTGCCTGAGATGCCGGGGAACAAGACGGTGCAGCTGGTGGTGGAGTGTCCCCTGCCCTGGTGCTACGAGCTCCGGCTCTACGACCGCCCCGTGCTCGTGCCTGCCGCTGCCTCCCTCCTGGACGTGCTCCAGGTGGCTGCTGCGCTGGAACCCCATGACTTCAAGTATGTGGGGGTCACGCTGTGGTGGCCACGTGCCCTGCACCTGTGCTGGGCTCACTCCAGCTCCCACTGCACAGCTCCCTTGGGAGCAGCTCCCTACCAGTGCCAGCAGTGTGTAGCCAGACCCTGACCCTGCTGTCCCACCCCCCAGGTTCCACACCCAGGACACCCCCCAGGGCCCTTTCCTGACCCAGGTGCTGGGGCTGGAGGCCAGGCAGGAGAAGCGGAACTACTGGCAGCTCCTGACCTCACCCGACACTCCCCTGCAGATGGGTGAGTGGTGGGTGGGGGTCCCTGGGGAGGTGGCAGGGGTACCCCACAGCCCCATTGCTGCTGTCTCACCCCAAACCGTTGTCCTTCTCTCCACAGGTATTGCTGACTACAAACCCCAAGATGGGGAGACCCTCATTCTGCGCCTCAGCGAGTGGTAGAGGGTGGGAGGTGTTGGCAATGAAACCCCCACTGTGGGCACAGGACCTGTCGGCTCCCTGCCTCCTCCTTTCTGTGGGCCAGCACTCCAAATCTGCCAGGGGCAGGAGGAGGGGATGCACACGATGCCCTTTGTCCTGCAGGTGCAGTGGGACGGGAGCACCAAAACCAGCAGCTCCTCTAGTCCTGGTCCCACTCGGGAGTGGGGCAGGTGGCCGCTGGGAACAGCCGTTTTTGGGGTGTCCAAAGCATTTTTGGGACGTCCAAAGATTTGGGGAGTCCGAGTCAGTGCTGCTCATCCTCAGCAAGGTGCCAGCTGGGATCTTCCTCCCCGTAACCCGCCGGGGGGTACTGAGCCCCCATTGTCCCGGGGCTCGGGGACCGCGGTGCCCAAATCGGCGTGGTTCCCCGGGAGTTTACTCCAGCCCCCAAAATCACCGGGGCAGCGGCGATTTGGGGCCGGGAGGATGGCAGCGGGGACCGGGCGGGGTCTTTGGAGGCGGCCCCTCTGTCACCACGGAGCCACCGCAGGGTGACGAAGGCCGGGGGTGTCTGGCGGCACCGCTGGGTGTGTCCCCGGTGCCCGTGCCCGCCGTGCCCCGCCCGCCCGGCAGTGACGCGGGGCCTTCGCAGGGAGGAGCCTCCGCCCTCCCTCCCGCCATCGCCAAACTTTCCCGGG
>VXBI01012088.1:351544-411437 GCA_013397375.1 Toxostoma redivivum
GGCGGGCGGGGGGCGGCCGGGGCCGGGGCCGGGGCTGCCGCTGACCCTCAGCGTGCTGGCCTGGCTGGGCACCGGCACCACCATGGCCGGCCTCAACAAGTGGATCTTCGCGGCGCACGGGTTCCGCTACCCGCTGCTGCTCTCGGCGCTGCACATGCTGTCCGGCGTGGCCGTGGGCTACCCGCTGGGCTGGGCACGGCCACCGGGCCCCCGGCCCCGCGCCAGGATCTACCTGCTCAGCCTTACCTTCTGCACCAGCGTGGCCCTGGGCAACCTGGGCCTGAGCTATGTGCAGCTGGACGTGGCCCAGGCCGTGGCCACCACCACGCCGCTGGTGACGCTGGTGCTGGGGGTGCTGTGGGGCCGGCGGCCGCACCCGCTGCAGTTCTGGGCCATGGGGCCGGTGTGTGCCGGGGCCGCCTGCAGCATCGCCGGCGGGCTCTGCTTCTCCCAGCCCGGCTGCGGCTTCCTCCTGGCCGCCACCGTGCTCCGCGCCCTCAAGTCCATCCAGCAGAGTAAGTGCCACCTGTCCCTGTCCCTGTCCCTGTCCTGCATGTCTGCCTGCCCCTGGCACGGCCCCCGGCCCACGGGGGTGCTGGTGTCACCTCGGTGCCACCACTGGTGCTGGGGGTTCTCCCTGCTCGTCCTGCCACCCACTGTACACCCTGGTGTCTCCCCAGCCCCAATTCCACCCCACTCTATCACTGGTATCACTCCAGTGCCACCTTTATGCTGGTGACACTCCCTGGCCACAGTGTCACCCCAACGATGGCAGCACTCGGGCTCCCAGTTTCACCCCAGCCCTGGTGCCACCCCTTGCCCACTCTGTTTCTGGTGCCACCCCAGAGCCACCCTTGCCCTTCTCAGGGCTGTGTCGTGCTTGTGGCCCTGAGGTGATGTGACTTGAGTTTGTCAGTGATGACACCATTAGTGTCCCCGTGGTGTCCTTGGGGCATGGGGGGTGGAAGTGCCCTAGCTTGGCACAGGGTCACCTAGCCTGTCCCATCCCTGGGGGCTGCTGGACTCCCTGTGAGTCCCCGTGGTGCCGCCCAGGCCGTGGTGTCCTTGGCAAATGGCAGCGAGGAGCCAGCTGGAATGTTTTTGGCTGGGAAAGGAGCATTTCCTCTGGAGCCTGTGGGGCACCATGGGGACAGGCTCTAGCATGGGGGCCTGTGCTCACCCCAAGGTCTCCAGGCTGTGCTGGGGTGCTCTGACCCCCCAAGGGACACCACTGGTCATTATGCCACTGCCCTGTCATCTTTCCACCCCTGGTGTTACATGGACAGTGGCCATGAGGAGGGTAGGGGCATGTCTGTGTGTGGCAGCCAGCCTTGCTGTCCCCACTGTCCTCAGATGACCCGGAGGGAGGGACATGGATACAAATGCTTGGAAACAGCCTGGGAAAAGCTGCCCTGTCCAACTCTCCCTGTGGCACTCTGACCCCAAACACAGACACCCTTGAAAGCAGACACCCTCTGAATCCGGGCATCCCCAGAGTGCGACACCCCATGAACCAGGGCACCCCTAAAACAAGGAATCCCAGAAATGAAGGACTCCTGAATTCCTGAACAGACACATCCAAACCAGGGAACCTCTAAACTGGGACTCCCCCAGACCAGGACACCCCAGCCCATGGAAGGAACTGCCCTCCCTCATTTTCCCATTCCCAATGAATCCCAGTTTGGGATTTCTTTACTGCTTGGTCTCGTGTTGGTGGGTGTCTCTTGTGGGTGCTGGGTGTCCCTGTGCCAGGTGGATGTTCCTGTGGGATGTCCCACTGACTGTCCCCCTGTCCCGCCAGGTGTGCTGCTGCAGGAGGACGGTCTGGACGCGCTGTCCCTGCTCGGCCTGACGTCCCTGCCCAGCTTCGTGCTGCTCTTCGGGGCAGCCGTGGCGCTGGAGCTGGGCCCCTCCTGGCAGGGCGTCCTTCGCCCCGACGCCGCGCTCTGGGGCTGCGTCCTGCTCAGCTGCCTGGGCTCCGTGCTCTACAACCTGGCCACCTCCTGCCTCCTGTCCCTCACCTCGGCCCTCACGCTGCACCTCCTGGGCAGCCTCACCGTGGTGGGCAACCTGCTGCTGTCGTGGCTGCTGTTCGGCACGCGGCTGGGCGCGCTGGGCTATGCCGGCGTGGCGCTGACGCTGGCCGGGATGGTGCTGTACCACCAGCCCCGGCTCCTGGCCGCCTGCTGGGGCCTGCGTGGGCTGCGGCGGCACCTGCACCACGAGTAGGGACCTGCGGGGGGTTGGGGCCGGGAGGGCTCTGGGAGAGCGCTGTGCCAGTGTGTGTGTGAGTCTGCACATGCTGTGTCTGTGACTCTGTGTGTGTCCGTGTGCATGGCTCTGTGTGCACACACAGGAGCACACATCTGTGCATGGCTCTGTGTGCACACACAGGTGCTGAGGAGCACACACGTGTCAGTGTGCATGGCTGCAGGCACATGTGGTTTCTCGTGTGCCCAGATGTGAGTGTCCTGCTTTGCACAGTGTTTGAGTGCTGGTGTGCACAGCACTGTGCATGTGGATGTGCTGATGTGCACACGTGTTGTGTGCACAGCTGTATGCCCATGTGTTGAATTGCACACTCAGGTGTGAGTGGGTCTGTGCACAGCTCTGTGCTTGTGGGTATGCACAGGCTCTGCAAGTGTGGGCATGGCTCTGTGTGGGACATGCGTGTGTTGATGTGTATGACACTGCACACATTGGTGTGCACAGCTCTGTATGCATGTGTTGGTGTGCATGTTGGTGTTCACAGGCTCTGTGTGCAGGCCTGGCACAGACTATACATAGGTGAGTGTCTGTGGCACCCGTGTGCACGGGTGTGCACAACTCTGTGTGTGTGTGTGTGTGTGTGCGCTGCTCACAGGTACCACTGTAACCAGGGTTCTGTAGGTGAGCAGGTACCCGTGTGTGTGCACTGGCTCTGCACATGGCACACCAGGGATGTAGCTCTGGATGCACAGCTCTGGATACACAGCTCTGTGCATCCAGCTGCTGTCCCACCTGGGAAAACAGAAGTGTGTGTGGGTGTGGGTGTGTGTGTCTGTGCGTGTTTCTGTGTGTGTGTGTGTCACTACTGGGCTCTGCTGGGTGGAGTGGCCCCTGGCTCTCTGTGTACACTCTGTTCTCGTGGCTGAACCCAACACCCAGGACAGGGCGGGCGCATGTCCCCTCTCCTGTCCCCGTCCCCACCGTGTCATGACAATCCCATGGGGCTGCTGGTGGTGCTGCCAGTGTTGTCTTTGTCCCCACCATGCCCCTCAGCCCCCACAGCTGTCCCCACCCCTCCCAGCTCGCTGCAGACTGGCATCCGTGGCAGAGATGGTGAGAGCCCAGCCAAGGGGACAGGACCAGCTGCCATTGCTCCAGGACAGTGGTGGGCTGTGACACGGGACAGTGCTGGGCTGTGACATAGCACATGCTTACCATGGCAAAGGGACAGCCCGGTGTGCGTGCCTGGCACTGCTGCTGGGGTCCGTGGTGGCCGTTACCACACTTGTATCTCCACGCCGGGGCCAAAGGACCCAGCTCTGATTGCACTTGTCCCAAAATAAAGCTCTATTTTTGTTGTACTCCACCCTCGGCTCCCAGTGATCTCCTGGCCAAGAAGGAAGGAAGGGAGGAAGACTCAGTGCAGGGATAGGAAACTGAGGCACAGAAATGCCTGAGGATGTTCCAGCTTCTGGGAAGCTGTGTCCAGCATCTCCAGCTCCAGCAGGGACAGCTGCGGTTTGGCAGCCCCAGGGCTGACACTGGGACACCCCACAGGACACCGGAGGGATGCAGTGACATGGAGAGCAGTCACTGACCACAATTGTCTGGAAAAGGGCTGGGAGCTTTGCCCTGCCCTGGGGTGGCATGACGCTGGAGCTTCCTGTCCCTTGACTCATGGAATCATGGAATATCCTGGGTTGGAAAGGGCCCACAAGGATCATCGAGTCCAGCTCCTTGCCATGCGCAGGGCAGCCCCAAAAGTCACACCATGTGTTGCTTGTCTGGTCCCTCTCCAGCCTGGTGACTCACTTGAACACACAAGCACAACCTCACTTCCCCTGGAAAATCCCCACTGGTTCCCACCCTCTTTCCCAAACAGCGATTTTTTTCCTTTATTAGAGCAGTGATTTGAGGCTGCTTCCAGCAGCACCTGAGGAACGGTTCCTTCCCAACTCTCAGGTGAGGGGCGGGCATCTCTCCGGGGTGTGCCCAGCATGCCAACGCTGCTGCCACCTTTGCCAAGGTGCCCCAGGTGTGGCTGGAGTGGTGCCCATCCCTAAAAGGACACAAAGGGCCCGCACTTATCAGCCAAGGGCCCCTGCTCTGGCTGGGAGCCTGTTTGCTTTCTGGGCTCACATTCCAGAGGCTTTTTCACAGCAGGAAGTGTTGGAAGGGAGGAGTGAGACCTGTAAACCTGCCACCTGCAGCATCGCTGGCTCGGGAGCCCTCCCCCGTGCACTCCCAGCCTATTCCAGCCCCCTGACTCATTTGCTGACATTGGGGTCTGCCTGGATCCTGGCTCCATCCGTGGCTTTGCCTTTTCCACCTTGGATCCAGCGCCTTGTGGTGCTCCCGGTGCCCTGCAGCTCCAGGGATCACGGCCACTGGTGGCCGTGTGTGTCCCTGTGCAGTGTGGCAGTAGCTGGGCTGGTCATGGGGGTCCCGAGGGCAGCACTCCTGCTGGGACTGGGGCTTGTGTTGCCCGTGGAAAGCCCAGCAGTGGTGGGAGGGGTGGCTGGGTGTGGTGACCCTCTCCGGGTATTCCAGGCCATGATCTCAGCCTGGTGTTATCCCTCTGCTCTGGCCCCAGGAAGGATTTGGTTTCCCACCCCACTGACAGCTGCCCATGTGCTGAGTCCAGTGCTGCTCTGGCCAAGCTGGATGAAGGAAAGGCATCCCAGCCCTGGGGTTTTTTGGGAGGGGAGAAGATGGGACACCCTCCTGGAGAGCAGCCCCTGGCACAGGGCAGGACCAGCCCAGCTGGAGCACAGAAAAACAGGCACAGCCCTCATGTGGGCATGGGGAGGGGTAGCTCCTTGTGAGGAGGGGTCACAGTTCTGAGGGATGGGCGGCATCTCCACATGCTTGGAGGTGCTGGCTGACAAAGAATCATGGAATCACAAGATGGTTTGGGTGAGAAAGGAGCCTTAAGGTCATCTCATCCCACCCCCAGCCATGGGCAGGGACACCTTCCACTATCCTAGATTGCTCTAAGCCCCAACCAGCCTGGCCTTGGACACTTCCAGGGATCCAGGGGCAGCCCCAGCTTCTCTGGGCACCCTGTGCCAGGGCCTGCCCACCCTCCCAGGGAACAATTCCTTCCCAATATCCCATCCATCCCCGCTCTCTGGCAGTGGGAAGTCATTCCCTGTGTCCTGTCCCTCCATCCTTTGCTCAAAGTCCCTCTCCATCAAGGAACTCCAGGTGAAGTGTGAAAGTCCAAGGTTAAAGAAATAAACCTGTGTCCAGTGGGACAGTGTAGTTATGACATCGGGCCAGACAGTTTTTCATGGATCTGCTGCTGAACCCTTCCTTGGAAGTGGCGATGGAACGTGCTGGGATGGTGCTGGAGCAGGAGCAGCATGTGCCCACGCAGGGGAGAGGAAATCCAGGGTGGATTTACTGTGTGCCTGGGAGCACAGGGTGGAAATGATCTCTGTTTCAGAACAGGGATTAACTGCTGCCCTGGGGCCCGTCGGGAGCTCACTGCACTGGCACAGTGGGATTTGGGATCTGCCGCAGGGACAAATACTGCCTAAGCTGGGGAGCCTGAGCCAGGATATTATATCCTTCCAGGATATGCTGGGCTGTGCTATCAAACCTACCACATCCCAGTCCTCAAATAGTGTCAGGGACTGTCCTGGGTATGGAGCTAGAATTATGGCAAAGATGTTTTTAGGGTAGATGTAGGAAAATTGCATATTTCCATGTAGGACAGCCTAGCCCAGAGAGCTGAGAGAATTTGAAGCTGCCCAAATGAGACTGGAGGCCAGGAGATGGATAGGATGACCTCTTCTAGCCCCACAGCCTCTGCTCTAGCATCCAAAAATCCCCTCCAGGCTCTGTCCTTAACCATTTGGTGGCTTCCCTGCTGGTTTCACTGCCGGCTTCACTGCTGTCTCTCTGTGTCACAGGCTCCTGTCCTGTGCTGAGCAGGCTCTTGGCTGAGTAGGTGAGTTTCTAAAAGTTGAAATCACAGGAGCTTAAAGACATTTTAAAAGTCTTAGAATCAGAAAAAGATGGAGTGGTTAAGGTTGGATATGCTCTCTAAGATCACCAAGTCCAACTGTTCCCCTAGCATTGTCAAGGTCAGCACTAGCCATGTCCCCAAGTGCCACATATTCACATTTTTTAAATATTTACAGGGATGGGGACTTCACTACAGCCTTGGGTAGCCTGTTCTAATGCCTTACCATATTTTCTGTGAAAAAAGTTTCCCTACTATCCAACCTAAACCTCCCTTGGTGCAACTTGAGACTATCTCCCTTGTCCTGTCTCTTATTCCCTAGGAAAAGAGCCTGATCCCCACCTGGCTCCAACCCCTCACATCTACTGGGGCTATGGGACCCCACCAAGGAATGGGATTCTTCACGATCAAGGAGCAGCTTGCTCAAATCATACGACATGGAATGATTTGGGTTGGAGGGGACCTTAAAGTTCATCTCATTCCAACGCCCTGCCATGGGCAGGGACAATAATGGATCTCCCAGGGCATCTCCTGAGAAACTGTTGTGGCAAACAGGTGGGGGAAGAGAAAGGGTTGTGACGTCTTTGGGTCTCTCCCAGCCAGAGATGCTGGAGTCTGTGCTCTTCCTTCCCTCTCTGAAGGCAGCAGATGATGGACTTTGAGTTGCTGTCTCAAAACCCAAAGCAGTATCCCAGTTAGGAAAAACAAGTGTCAGTGACATTCCAAGTCTTCTGACTCACAGCAAGTTGCTGTCCTGCCTCAGCAGCACATTTTGTGCTGGAATAACACAACACTCCCTGAGCACGTGGGTCTTGGAGTCCCTGTCAGGGCCCCGGTACAAATGAGATGTGAAAACTGTGCTGATTTTATTAATAGTAAAATTCACTACTTGCTGGGGTATCTCAAACCCTCTGTACTTTCAGCAGCACAGACTTCATGTTCCAGTTCCTCAGATGTAAGTTTATTTTCAGTGCTCCAGCATGGATCTGGAAGAGCTGCTGCTGGCTTTCTCTGGACTTCTTGCCAAGAGGTCACAACAGCTCGTTTGTACTCGAAGCAGCAGTGTTCCTCCTACTTTGTTTCCATAAACATGGACCACCATCCCTGCTGGAGAGCTGAGCATCCAGATCTGTTGATGCTGAGCTTTGCACTGGCCTGATCCTGCTGCCAGGAGCTGTTGTTGGGATCTATGCTGGGACTGCAGGATTTGACCTTGGAAAAAGCCACGGTGTGCTGGGCTTAGCCCCCAGTGTGAGCAGCAGGGGAGGGGGGATTCTGCACCTCTACCCTGTGCAGGTGAGACCCCACCAGCCCTGGGGCCCAGCACAGGAAAGACCTGGAGCTGCTGGAGCAAGTCCAGAGGAGGCACCAAAATCATCAGAGGGATGGAGCAGTTTTGCTGTGAGGAAAGGCTGAGGAATTGGTATAGCTTGGCCTGGAGAAGAAAAGGCTTTAGGGTGACCTAATTACAGCCTTCCAGTACCTGAAGGGAGCCAACAAGAAAGATAGAAAGAACAAAAGATGGAGAGAGACTTAGGATAAGGGTCTGAAGGGACAGGACAAAGAATGGCTTCAAACTGAAGAAGAGTAGGGTTAGACTGCATATTTTGAAGAAGCTGTTTTGTGAGTGTGAGAAGGCCCTGACATAGGGTGCCCAGAGAAGCTGTGGCTGCCCCTGGATCCCTGGAAGTGTCCAAGGCCAGGTTGGACAGGGCTTGGAGCAGCCTGGAATAGTGGAAGGTGTCCCTGCCCATGGCAGGAGTGGAACAAGCTGAGCTTTAAGGTCCCTTTCAATCCAAACCATTCCATGATTCCATAATTCTTTGATTCTATTCCTGTAGGGGATATGGAATGGTGCTTCATCAGGCCAAGTAGCCAGTGGGGACTGACTCATCCCTGTGTGTCCCCAAGCTGTGGATCCTGGCTGTCACTGAGCCCAGCAGCTGGAGATGCAGGCGGTGGGGGTGTCCACCATGGGGACACAGGTGCTCCATGTCGGGACAGAGCCTGGTCACTGCTCCAGGCAGACATCGAGGATGGCGCTGGTGCAGTGGGTGAAGGGCAGGAGAAGCTGTTGGGACCACTGTGTCACTGAGGGAGAGTTTGGAGGTGTCAAGGTCACCATGACAACTGACAACATGACAACAGTGGAGGCAGGGGGTCATGGAGGAGCAAGGGCAAACACGGCCTCGTGTCACCTTCTTTGCACCACCCCAGAGCCAGCAGATCAGCAGGCCCTGGTGCAGGGCTGGGGAACCCTCACCCTGGGGCTGGGGAACCCTCACACTGTCCTGGGAGATTCTTCCCTGGGAGGGGGGCTGGAGAACTCTCACACTGTCCTGGGACTGGGGAACCCTCACACTGGGACTGGGGTTGAGGAACCCTCATGCTGTCCTGGGGCTGGGGACCCCTCACACTGGGCTGGGGACCCCTCACACTCCAGGATCAGGTCCGTGGGCCTCTGACATGAGGCCCTTTCTCACCCAGAGCAGCCCTGCAGATTGGGACCTTGACCTGGACTACCCCCTGCCCACCTCCAGTGGCCCCACCAGTGCCCATAAGCTGCAACTCCTGGAGGAGAAGGTGAGGTCTCCTCTTCCCTGGGACAAAGCTCATGGCCCCCTGGGACACAAGAAGGCCTTCAGGTGTTCAGCCTGCTGGATCAGAAGGGAGTGTCAAGGCTCTCTCCAATGGCTGGGAGAGGCAGTTGTTGGATTTGGGCCACCTTTGACACTAGTGGTTGTGCCTCCATTCTAACCTCAGGACACAGGTGTCATATCCTGTCTCCAAGTCACCTGTGGTTTGGAATAAGCTACAGGCATCATTGGCCATGGACTTAACCTGGACTCAGATGTTGTTCCAGTGATACCCTGGAAGGGAATAAGCTTAGATTGGATATTGGGAAGAGATTCTTCCCTGGGAGGGTGGGCAGGCCCTGGCACAGGGTGCCCAGAGCTGTGGCTGCCCCTGGATCCCTGGAAGTGTTCCAGGCCAGGTTGGATGGGGCTTGGAGCAATTTGGTCTGGTGAAAGTTGTCCCTGTGGATTGAAGCAAGATGAGCTTTAAGGTCCCTTCCAGCCCAAACCATTCTGTGATTCTGTGATTATGCATATTGGACCTTTTGCTTGGAGATCATCTTGGCCATTGTGAGGGATGTGGCGGGATCTTTCTCTTCCTGAAGACAAGCACCACTTTGGAGTTCTTTATTTCATGGCAGGAGAGTGGCAATAAGGTCTTTTGTTTGCTCTCACAAAGGTAAAACGCTTTGATGAGGCCAAAAAGAAAACTCGTCGTCACCACAAACAATTACAGTGGCAGTTTTTGAAAGAACAGGAGAGAAAGATGCTGTTGAGAAAGAAGCAGGCTGACCAGTTTAGAAAGTCCCTGGAAGCGTTCGACCGCAGGAATGGGAAGGTGCCAGGTCCCAGCACCCGTTTGCCTGCGGATGAAGGGAAGCCCTAGGAGCAGGGAGGAGCTGACGACAGAAAAGCAACCAAAGACACGTCCAGAGAGCTCCTCCTGCAGGCCTGCCCCCGCTCTGGCCACAGCTTACAGCCACAGACTTTAGGAACTCAACGCTCCTTTTACAGCAATAAACCAGTGCAATGCCTCTGGTGCTGCTGCCTTTGAATCGGTGGGAATGGGATCGTTGGAGAGGCTGGGCTGGGAGGGAGTGGTGAGGCAGCTGCAGGAGTGAAACACCTGTCAGGAAAATTAATCCACAAACGGCAGAGGTTTATGTCCAAAAAGGAGACAGACGAGTCCTTTTTGCTTTATTCAAATAAAGGGAGAGGCCATGGGGCATTCTCCTGGGATCTCTCAAAGTTTTGGAGGATGCAGCCTCCTTTTTATCCCAATTTCCCGGCCACATTTCCCTCTCTCTTTCCTCACTGCCTGAGGTACTTGAGAGGCACAGACTTCCCAAACCCCTGATACCTGAGATTCCCTTCTAATGTACAACCCTCCCTTTTAATTTTTAATTCTTATGGAATTAATGAGTTTTCCTCCTTGCTTCTTTCAATTTTCAGTATCCTATTTCATTTATCAGCGAAGTTTCTTTGTAAAGGCAAATAACTTTTTCCATTCATCAATCAGTGGAATCCTTCCCATT
The DNA here is from genome assembly GCA_013397375.1 of Toxostoma redivivum. Classification (NCBI taxonomy): domain Eukaryota; kingdom Metazoa; phylum Chordata; class Aves; order Passeriformes; family Mimidae; genus Toxostoma; species Toxostoma redivivum. The sequence continues at coordinate 361,834 of VXBI01012088.1, forward strand.
GTTTCTTTTCTCTCTCAGTGCTAGTCTTATCTACCAGCAGACCCTCAGCTTGTTTGTAAAGACAAATCTGTCATTCCTCTCACACCTCTTCAAGGAAATGCTTTCCTGTAAGGGAGTGGGAGAGTGATGTGAAAGGGATGGGGTTTTTCCTTGGCTCGTGCCTTGGGGGTGGCTGGGCCCTGCCCAGGCTCCCCAGGGAATGGGCACAGCCCCGAGGCTGCCAGAGCTGCAGGAGCTGCCAGGGATGGACAGGCTGGGATTGTTGGGGGGTCTGTGCAGGGCAATGCTGGGCTGGATGATTTTGTGGGTCTCTTCCCACTTAGGATATTCCATGACTCTGTGTCCTGGTTTTCCAGTCACCGTTGCAGTGTTTGGATTTCATAACATAAACCTTTCCTGCTTGAAATGAAGCTGCTTATTTTTTATGCTTCCCAGTGACCTCGAAGGAATAATTGGACCTTGGAAGATATCTTCCACGTCCTCAATCATGTCACCTCCCCAACTAAGTGCTTCCTTCACTGGATAAAAAAAATGCTCGGTACCTTCAAGCTGTGTCCCTCAGCTGGGATTTCTGAAGGGAATTCTCAAGTATGATGGGAGAGGCATAGTTCAGACACCAGGACAGCACAGGCAAGTCACATCTCAGTGCTCAAAAATCAGAAGCCATCAGGCCTCGGCAATAAAATCTTCATTTACTGTAATACTGTTATTTAAAGAAGAACAAAACTTTCCCCTAACCTCTCCATAGACATAATTCAGGTGCTACAAGGCTATAGAAACACTGCATGGAAAATCAGGGTTTGCACCTAATTGGCTTCAAACCAGATCTACCAAGTCTTGCTTTCCAGAGTATTTAAGGTACATTCCTGTCTTTTCTCCTCCCACTTGTGATAAATCTGCTCTGCCTCCTTTCCTCTCCATGGACAGACCCTTCCTTCTTGATCTCAGTTTTTGGCTGCTGGGTTTGATGAACTGGATGATCTTTTCTAACCCAAACCATTCCTTGATTCACTGTGACAGCTGCTGGACAGGAGAGACAGGGAACATCTCTGGTCATGCAGGCACCAGTGCCAGGCTGGTGTCCACCTACCCCAGCTGGCTTGGTGACTGACACCCATGAAGAGATATATTGAGATGAATAAAAATGAAATGCCAAAAAAGCAAATAATGTCAAAAGTTTTTAGAGAGGACCCTGGAGATTGTCATCTAGAGGTGACCCATGCTGGCCCCTCCGGGGTTTTCCCTGTGGGAAGATGCTGTAGGAAAAGGAGTGGTTTAGAAGTAAACAGCACCCACCTTGCACACTGGGGGGTCCCCAGGTGGTTCTGGGCACACAGCAGCACCCAGGGAGGAGCGGGGGGTGTGTCCCCCTCCTTGCTGTAGAGGCAGAGGGGCTTCAGGGCTCTAACAGAGCTCCTCTGTGTGGAGGTTACAGAGCTCAGTCCCTCTGAGCCCCTCTCTATCCTCCCTTTGCTGGCAGAAGTCTGCCACCAGTTTCTCTGGTCCTCCAGCTCAGTGCTGTCTTTGGTGCAGCATTCCCATGGCAGAGTCAGCCCTGCCACGCAGCAGCACCCCTGCGATGGAAAGCCCCAAGCCTGGGTGATGCCTGACCCCCTTTGCCCTCTCCTTTCCCCCTTCCCAGCCCCATGGCCTTGAAGCCTCTGGAGCTGCAGGAGCTGGACCATTCCCCAGGGCAGGCTGAGGGTGTTGGCACACCCTGGGCCTGGCTCTGCAGGGGCTGGGTCTCGGTGCTGATGGATCCCTGTGTGTTCCCACTCAGCACAGCCAGGGAGCAGCTGGCTTTGCCTGGGAGATGGGAGGTTGTGACTTGCTGAAGACTCATGGAATCACAGAATCATTAAAGCTGGAAAAGTCCTCTGAGAGCATCAAGTCCAACCATTCTCTAGCACTGCCAAGGCCACCACTGACCCAGGTGCCACATCCACACGGCTGTTAAATCCCTCCAGGGATGGGAACTCCAGCACTGCCCTGGGCAGCTGTGCCCCCCTGACCATCCTTTCAGTGGAGAAATTTTCCCAATATCCACCCTGAGCCTGCGCTGGCCCAGCCTGAGGCTGTTCCCTCTCCTCCTGTCCCTGTTCCCTGGAGCACAGCCCGACCCCCCCGGCTGTCCCCTCCTGTCAGGGAGTTGTGCAGAGCCACAAGGGCCCCCCTGAGCCTCCTTTTCTCCAGGCTGAGCCCCTTCCCAGCTCCCTCAGCCTCTGCTGGGGCTCCAGCCCCTTCCCCAGCTCCATTCCCTTCCCTGGACACGCTCCAGCCCCTCCAGGTCTCTCTTGTCATAAAAGGCCCAGAACTGGACAGAGGAAAGGTATCCAGGAAAGGTGAGGTTTGGCCTCAGCAGACAGATTAGGATCAAACTCACACACTCTGGTCTCAGTGCCCTGACAGCTCCAGGAACATTTTCCTGTGCCACAGCTGCCCACAGTTGGCTGTGTCCCTCTGAACTCCTGCTCCTGCCACCCAGCTCCAGCCTGGTGCTCTCAGAGCCAACTCAGCACCTCCAGCCCTCCCATTTTCCTTGTTGGGTCCTTTATCTCAGAGTTTACACCAAACCCTCTACACTCATTCCTTTGGCAAACTCTGCAGGGACTCCCTGGTTTCTCTGTGCCCTGCCTGGGTCTTCCTGACAGGTTCTGGGGGCCAGGGAAGTGCAAACTCCTTCCCACCTGTTCAGGATATGGATGCTGTCATCCCACTGACAGCATGACATAGGAATGAGGGAACAGCAGCCAAAGCTGTGGGAGGGATGTGGTCAGGGATCAGTTGGTCCTGTGGAGTCCTCCAGGGCTTGGTGTGGTGCCAGAGCTCTATGTTCCCAGCAGAGCACAATGTAAAGCCACAGCCAAAGGACCGTGGCAGGATTGCGCTGTCCCTGTAGTGACAAGCTGACACGGCTTCATTGTGTGCTTCTGCTCTTTCCCATCATTTCACAATCAGTTCAAATCATCCCCCTGCTTGATGTCCCTTCCTAGGTCCCACACAGGGGTGGGTAGTAGCAGGAACAGTGAAATTATTTGGGAAAATGAGGATGGGGTGAATCCTGGTTTTCCAAGCAGATTGGCCAGCCAGCTCCCATGCACTGAGCTGTGCTTCCCTTTGCTGCAGAGGAGCTCGATTCAGCACCTGGAGAGGAGTTTGAGTGGTGGGTGAAGCCAGCTGGGGCCAGGGAAATCTCTGGTCTTCAGGTATCTGTCACAGAGTCCTGCTGCTGAAGCACAGCTGGACTCAGACTGTAGGAGACAGTGTGCCAAGGCTGTACCAGGGGCTCCTGGCTCTCCTTCTCTGCTTGGACATGCCCCACATACTTTGGATTCTTGGGCATCTCTGGCTCAGGCAGTGATGCAGTCTGGTGGGTTTGGGTGCACAGAATTATTTGAGGCTAGATCTGAGGCTTTTCTACATCCTGGATGAGGTGGGATTGACGCAGGTTCGGTGATGTTTCATCCAGCTCACAAATGACCCAGTTTTCTTCCTGGCTGAAGAGCTGCTGCTGGCCTGGAGCAGTGTGTGGAGCTGCAGGACGAGTCAGGGCTGCTCTGGACATGTGTCATCACCCCCATCTCCTCCTGCAAGATGGGAATGTCTGTAATTACCCAGATCCAGGAGGGAGCAGCAGTGATCCACAGTCTTCCCTACTTTAGAGGAGGTTTGGATATGACCCTTCCTTCCTCTTTCCCTGGATGTCTCAAGGACCTGCTGTCACTTCAAGCAGGCTGTGCACACCAGGACACAGGGGACTCTGGTGACAGTCACTGGCCAGTTGATGCCATCTCCAGATCATGTCTGTCAGGAAGCCCAAGTCTACACTTCTTGGAGAACAGTGGCACATTTCAAACAAAGCAATCAGGACACTCCTCAATTTTTGGAAAGACATTCTTTTCATGATGGATTTCATTCAAAATATCTGCAGGGCATGTAGCAGCCTTTCAGGGGGGTCAGAGATCCCTTCTGGAGTCCTTGCCAAGAAAAGCAGCAATTCTCCACATCTCAGGGGCTGTTCTCTGTTATGTGATGAGCTCCATGAGGACACATCCAACTGACAGCACACCCCTCTGGAGCCTCAGATCACAGCTCTGCAGTGCTCTCAGTCATCGTGCAGCCAGGAAATCAGGCATCTTCTGGATTTTGATCCAGTGTGATCCCAGTTGCCAAATTAGAGCCTGAGAAGGTGTTCCTGAGCAGGTCAGTGCTTTCCTGGAGATTACAGGACAGCCTGGCCCAGACTTGCAGTTCCAGCTGTGCCTTCTTCCCACAGTGGGCTGGGCATGTCCAAACCCAAACTCACTGTCACACTCAATCCCATTCTTGATTCGAATCAGTCCTTTGGCTGAGCCACTCAGGGCAGGAGGGAACCCACATGGAGGTCACTGCTCCAGGTAATGAGCCTGGAGGAGAATGACTTGGAGGTGCTGGAGATGGTACCAGATATGCCCAGGCGGGCAGGAAGGCCAAGTGTCCCCTCATCCATCCTCACCAGTGCCACACCAGAGAGCCCAGCACTGTGATCCCACTGCATCTCCCACCACCAGCCCCTCATTTGCTTTGTGTAGGGAAGCAGTTGGGACTGCAGATTCATTCATGGGCAATCCCTACACAGAAATAAAGGAGCTGCTCAGGCCAGGTAAGGCTGGGATCCAGGACAAGGCTGCCCATGAGGGCACAGCCACTCCACCACCGTGCTGTGCCAGCTCCTACGAGGGACAGAGCATCACTGTGAGCATGCCCTGGAATTCGGCATTTTGCCTAAATGGAAACCGAATCCTCCTGTCCCGAGGGCATCCGTGTCACTGCCTGGGCAGAGGGTGAGGGCACTGCTGTGGGGCAGCGTTCAAGGGCCGTCATGTTCTCTGCAGATGTCAGCAACTCACAAGTAATCAATTAACTCAACCTGTACAACATCAGCATCTTCATCAGCTGAGGTTCATTATCACTTTTATGGCCCCATAAAACCAGTCACGTTAACAGCGCGGCTTGTGTTCTGATGTTTCAAAACAGCCCCCTCGGAGCGCCTGGACACCCACTGGGCTGATCCGCGCCTGGCAGATGTGAACTCGGGGGTATCAAGTTTATTCTTCAGATTGCTTGTCGTGCTCTCAGGAATATGGATCTGTGCAGCACGAAGGGAACGAGACGCCTCCTGAACCCCAACCCTCACAGTCCCGCGGGCGCCATGACGGACGCCGGCCCCTGGCAGTCACCGCCGCGGGATCTTCATTGGACAGCGCCACTGCCAATCAAATGAAGAGGCGGGGCCAACACAGCTCGCTATAAATTACCGGGAAGTCCCCGCCCCCTCGGGTCGCCTGGCAACGGGAGGCGCTGACGGCTGGAACGGGACTCAGATCGGGATCAGCACCGGGACCGGGATCGGCGCCGGGACCGGGACTGGAATTGGAACTGAGATCGGAACTGAGTGCGCTGCAGGAGGTGGAGGCCGCTTGGGGCCGGCATCCCCCAGTACTGACTCCTGAGACGCCCCGTCCCACCCCGGGGTCCCACAGACCCCCTGGGTCCTCCCGCACTGCCCCCGAGCCGCCCGCTCCTCACACGGGGGTTCTCCCCACCCGGAATCACCTCCTCATCCCTGGGGTCCTCCTGATGTTCCAAACCCACACCCGAAGGGACCCTTCACGCCCTGTCGGCCCGCCCGATACAGCTGTCCCCTCCCTCTCTCCTTCTCTTCGTCGGTCCCTGCCACATCCCGTCTCCCACCTTGTCCCTGACAGGGACAGGCCTGGCAGGGTGTAGGTTTTTCCATAGAGGTTTCCCTACCCCTCCAGGGTGGCCCCAGGGCTTTCCAAGCCCCTCTCCACACCCTCCAGGGGACTGCAGAGCTGCAGTTTGTGCTGCTCTACCTCAGCTGCTACTCACAAGCTGTTGGGAGCTTTGTCCCCACCACCCTTCAAAGCCAGGAATCCATCTCCCCTTCCCATGGGTGTCTGACAACTTTTCTGGGACGGAGATCAGCTCTAAACCACAACCCCATGTTCTGACCCTCTGCCCAAACTGGGAGAGAACACCGGGGTAATCTCGGACTCTAGTGTAGTTTTCCAAATTACATTGTTTCCCTAATGCTGTCACCATGTTTTCCTTTTAGAGAGAAAATCCAAGAAGAAAAATTACATGACAGCAGCAGCACAGGGACCTCGACTTTCTTCCAGAGTCTCATCTTGTGTAAGAGCTGCTGTGTCCTTTCTAGACCTCAAACCACCCAGGCCGCTGGTGTTTAACTGAATCCATGGCAACAGGGGATTCAAGCACCCTCATGAAGAAAAGAACCTTGGTGAAGGGCATGGCAACTCCAAGCAAGGCAGAGATCCCATTAGGTGTCATGAAGGTGTTAGATCCATGCCAGTTAAAGCCTGATAGCATGGAGGCAGAAAGAATCCTGACTGTCTTGGATGAGACCATTGTTAAGCTGGAGATCACCAGGCTGATCCTATGGATTATTGGCTCCCTGGAGAGGTATGCTAGGATGCTGGGACCTGAGATCACAAGCAGACTTCTGGAGCATCAGAAGCTTTCAGTGGAAGTACAGCACCTACTCTCCAGCCCTGGAGATGAGGAGAGCAGGAGAGCTGTGGAGCAACGCCTGAAATGTTCCATGAGAAACATCCTGAGGCTCTTCCTGGCCAACCCCTTGCTTTACCACGGACTGAAATATGAAGTTCGGGTGAGAGAGTCACCAGCTGATGTGTTTGTCAAAGCCTTTGTGGAGTTCCGGGATTTCATGCTCGAGAGGCTCCTGACTAGTCCTGAAGAAGAGAAGGAAAAGATTCAATTCATGGAGGACATTTCCCTCGAGGTTGAGAAAAACACAGAAATGATCTCAGCTCTACAGGAAGAGCTCACAGCAGCCATCCAGACTCGAGATGAGGAGGTATGATCTTGTGGGAATGTGTTTTACAACCAAGTGTTACTGGAGCAAAACCTTGGTAACTATAAACGGATCCCATTATTGCAGTTCCTAAAGAGAAAGTTTCAAAAGTCCTTTCTAAACCAGATCTAAAACTTAAAAATATTTTAATTGTAAAATATAATGAAAAATGGTTTTTGCATGCTTGTTTTTTTTTTTAACTCGAATTTGGCGTGTTTTGAACCTGTCGTCACCAGCCAATTTAAACAACGTAAGTCCCTGAGTTCCAGAGGAGTGGCAGGACAGGCACAAACTGCTGTAGTGGTATCCTGGCAGGGTGACAGTGCCAGCTGCATCATTCCCTGCTGCTGAAAGAATGAAAAATCATTACAGAGAGAGATTGCTCTGATTAAAATCCATTTTTAATATCTGCTCTGTCTTCACTCTTGCTTAAAACCAACATTTCAGTGACTCCCAACTCTAACAGCTGCCTTGGAGCATTTGTGATTAATCAGTGATTATACAAATTACATGAATCTTTAATTTTATCTGCAGCTGAGGTGCAGATAATTGGCTGGGCACTTCCCAGGCACTTTCCAGCCTGTGTGCCAAGCCCAGCACTCCTGACAAAAATCCTTTGTTTTCTACCTGTGCTTCTCTTTCTCCTCTGTGCAAGAGGGGTTGGCTGAGAAGGTTTTGCCCTGTGCTCACTACTGGCAGAGCCAAGGGTCTGCTTTCCCCTTTCCCTCTGCTCCTTGGAGTTCTGGGAATCGAGATTTTTATGTGCAATTTGGCAGCTTGTCCGACACATGGTGAATAAATCTGTTTCACTGATCCCTGCTGGGGATTTCCCTCTCTGAGCTGTGTCCCCCGGACAGTCACTGGGAGCCTCATCCAGCCCTTGAGGGAGCCACGGGGCTACTCCAGGGAATCTGTTTTGACTGCTCCTCAGGTGGCAGTGCCAGTGGGGCTCGGGATGGTTTGTTCACTCTGTGCCTTTACTAACAGGTTCCCAGAGGAGCTGGGGAAGGTTTCCAAAGCTCCTGTGTAAATCTAACTCTTCCCTCAGCCGGCAGTGGCAGGTCCTTGGTGATACCTGAGCCAGCCCCTGAGGGTCCCTTCTTGGATCTCCTCCATCTTTGTTTATTCTTCTCCTGCCCACTTTATGCATCAGAGGCATTTCCCAAAGGTATTCCTCTTGTTTTCTGCTCTAGGTTAACAGGAAGGACAAAACCATCGAAAACCTCAAAACCAGCATGGAAAATCTGGTCAAGGGCTGCCAGGCTGACATCAAGCAGATTATGAAGGAAGGGGAAAAGCAGCAAAAAGAGGATGAGAACGCCTCCCAGGACACATGTGCCAGGCTGGAACAGGACATTCAGCAGTTGGAAGCACACTTCAATGAACTGGTGCTGAAGCATCGAGCCTCAGAGCTGGTTCTCAGGAAGGTAAAGGGGAGGAGAGCTCTGGGACAGGAGGTTTCAGCCTGTTTGCAGAGCTGTCAGCTCTGGCTGCTGCCTGCTGTAAGGAGTTCCTTGGTCCCTGCTCGTTCCTGGCAGGATGCACATGGTGTTTGTCAGAGCACACCCGCCCTGTCCTCATGCTCTGCTGATTGCAGTGGAAAGCAGCCCTGCAGCGACAGCGGGGACAGCCTGTCACAGGTCCTGCTCCTGCTGGCTGCCTTGGCTCTGAGAACACCTTCACACTGAGCTGTGACACTGGGCAGAGCTCAGGGTGGCAAAGCTGGAGCAGGACAGGTGTGGGAGAGTGAGAAACCAGGGATCTGCTGTGGGGGGAGCAGAGCAAACAGTACTGGTTTGGTAGAAGGCATCTTTTAGAATTGATTTAGTGTTCAAGGTGGAATGGGGCTCATGCTGAGGGCTCAGCAGGTCCTGCTCTGCCCAGCTTTGCAGAACAGACAAGCCAAGGAGTCAGGCTGGGCTGAATGAGGGGGAAATGTGATTTCACAGAATCATCCCGGAATAGTTTGGGTGGGAAGGGACCTTAAAGCCCATTCAGTCCAATCCCCCTGCCATGGGCAGGGACACCTTCCACTATTCCAGGCTGCTCCAAGCCCCAGTGTCCAACCTGGCCTTGGACATTTCCAGGGATCCAGGGTCAGCCACAGCTTCTCTAGGCACCCTGTGCCAGGGCTTGCCCACCCTCCCAGGGAACAATTCCTTCCCAATATCCCATCCAGCCCTGCCCTCTGGCAGTGGGAAGCCATTCCCTGTGTCCTGTCCCTCCATCCCTTGTCCCCAGTCCCTCTCCAGCTCTCCTGGAGCCCCTTTAGGCCCTGGAAGGGGCTCTGAGCTCTTCCTGGATCCTTCTCTCCAGGTGAGCACCCCCAGCTCTCCCAGGCTGGCTCCAGAGCAGAGGGGCTCCAGCCCTTGGAGCATCTCTGTGACCTTCTCTGGACTCTGTCCAGCAGCTCCAGGTCCTTCCTGTGCTGGGCCCCAGGGCTGGAGGCAGCTCTGCAGGTGGGGCAGAGGGGCAGAATCCCCCTCTCCCCTGCTGAGGTCTCAGCCCAGGGCATGGGGGATTTTGGGTTTGGGGCAGGTCCAGCCCTCACCCACCAGCACCCCAAAGTCCTTGTCCCCAGGGCTGAGCAGATATAGGAGGAGGAACAGGACCAGCAGGCAGGCTCAGGCCCCTGTAGCAATAGCCCTGCCCTGAGCTAAACACACTGGTGACACAGAGAATAGAGAACTGGAAAAAGGGCATTTTCCTTCTCATTTTGCTCATCTTGGGTATTCTCTCCTAACCAGCATAGCCTCCTATGGCAGGAAGCGCACACAGTGGTGGGGCATCTGTCACTCTTGCATTGGGTGGTGCAGCATGAAGGGCTGGGCACTGACAAAACATCAAGCCCAAGTCAGAGCTGCAGTACAACCCCCAAAATCATTGGCAGAGTGACTGTGTCAGGCAGTTCCTGCCACAGCAGGACTGCTTGTGGAGAGGTCAGCTCATTCCAGCACCCTAGCAAATGCATTTACAGACCACAGAGGCCTCCTTTCCTCAGCAAGTACAAGTTGTACTTGTGGTATAAATAATTCAGGTGGGACCTCGTGATGGCCTGGGAGCCCTTGGGACATCCTGGGGCAGTGCCACACAGGAAATGGAGCAGGAATGATTCCACAGAGCACACATCCAGAGCTGCAGGTAAACTGCCCCAGGTTGTACACAAGTACAGCCACTGCTAAACTGTTTTACAGCAAGAATGATCTCTTTATTTTAAAAGGCACTGTCTTCTGAGTACTTTCTGCCCCACATTCATATTTTGCAGTTCTCCCTTGCTTCAGTTTTAGGCTGGTTGCCTCAATTTGTCCATGACTTGCCACATTCCATCAGATATGTTCATTTCCTCCTGCAGAAAGCAACTTCCAGGTGCTGTTCAGTCTCCCAGCTCCATGCTGTAAACCAAATAAAGCCCTTTGGGAATGTCCCAGGAGAATCCTCAAACCAGGGCAAACCACATTTGTGTCAGCTGAGGGAAGCTTGTCACAGGGATGAGGTGAAATACTCCTCCCCAATATAATAATATGATATAATGATGCTGTGGCTCAGAGTTTCTCTGTTTTCTCACTCAGGATACTTCTTACCAGGCCTCAGATGTCTGCAAGGATCTGATCTTGTTTTGTATTTCAGGAAAAGTGCAAAGTTGAGAGGGAAATTCATAAATGGGTCCAGAAATACGACACAGACATGTCAGAAAAACAGGTATTGGTTTGAAGTGCTTTGCTCTGCCATGAGGGAATTTGCTCAGGTAGATTCCTGTCCAAAGGGACACATGGCTGTTACCCAGGAGGCCATGGAAGTGAGAGGCAGTTCTGCATTCAGCTGAACTACAGGAAAGAGATCTTTGTCCTGCCTTGTGTCCAGGAGTCCTCTGCTGCTTTGGCTTTAGGAAAAGTTACATCCACTGCTAAATCCCACAGTATCTGGGGGCAAATGGGTCACCATGTTCTGTCTGGGATGTCCACCTGATGCCAGGTTTTTCAGTTTTGCTCCAATCCTCAATCCTCGTGGCCCTACCTAGTGTCCAAATCCTTCTCCTGTTCCTGCTGAATCCTTGGGGGTTGTGGTGGGTGTTAGGAAACCCAACAGCCTGCACCCAGCTGAGCTATAACAGGCTGAGGGTCACATGAGCACCCCCAAAACTTGCCTCTGGAAAGGCCCTGGTGGCTTTCCTGTTCTTGCAGTATTTATGGGTTGCATAAAAGCTGCTGGATTCCTACAGAGCAAAACACAGGGAGGGGCCTGAAAGCTGCTGCTAATTGTAAGGAATGATCCCCTTGTCAGATGTTTAATAATGGGATTATTTTGGTTTCCTGTCTGTGGAGAGGCAGAAGCCCCACGTTTGGGGCAGAATTTGTCAAGGCAGACCCACTTCCACACTGCTGGTTCTCCAAATCTTCCATTGTGGGAGCATTTTTCAGGAGAGCATCAAGGGACCCAGCATCTCATGAAATTCCCTGAGTACTGGGCACACGCCTTCCTTTTGAATCCCTTTGGAAAAGCTCCAAGCAGTTGAGGTTCCTTGACTTTGCGCTGGGTTTTGGGACCCTCACTTGGGGATGTGAGGAGGAGCTGCTGAGCTGCTCCTGATCCCTGCTGTCCTGCCAGGCTGCCTATGAGGAGCTCCAGGCTGCCTACAAGGAGGAGAAGGAAGAGTTGTCCGTGCTGATGGAGAAACACGCGCTGCTGCTGCAGGAGTACACCGAGATTGAGGAGGAGCGCAGGATGCTTAAGGAGAAGGAGGAGGAAGCTGCACGGGAAGAGGCCAGGAGGAACGATGCTGCCACCTGCATCCAGGCCTTCTGGAAAGGCTACTTGGTGCGCTCCATCTACAAGTCAAAACTGAAGAAGGGCAAGGGCAAAGGCAAGGGCAAGAAATAAAGCCCCACATCCCTTTTCTCTCCCTGGCAAAGCTGCTGTGTCTGAGCTCTTCTAGATAAAAGCATTGAATTGTTAAGGTTGGAAAAGACTTTTAAGATTATCAAGTCAAGCCAGTACCACATCCACATGTTTTATGAACACTTCCAGGGATGGTGACTCTACCACTTCTCTTGGTAGTCTGTCCCAGAGCTTTAGGACCCTTTCCACGAAAAAAAAGTTTTGTTAATATTTAATATTAATATCCCCTGGCACAACTTAATGCCATTTCCCCTCATCCTGTCAGGTCCTGCTTGTGTGGATTTGACAGTCCACTCGTGACTTCAGGGCCCTTCCTTGCAGCCTCCCTTCCCAGGAGAGAGTAGGGCACTGGTGAGGCCCCTCTCCTCAGACATGGCCAAGAAAGGCATGTTCCCTTCTTGGCAGCCACAAGAGATATTGGGATCCATGAGACTTTGCGAAGTTGGTACCCATGTGGATGGTTTGGGGTGTAGTTACATTAAAGGCATTCTCTGTCCAGATAGGCTTCAGTCCCCAAACACCAACAGCCTCCAAGGAGACCTTAAAGCCCCTTCCAGTGCCTAAAGGGGCTTCAGGAGAGTGGGAGAGGGACTTGGGACAAGGGGGAATGGCTTCCCACTGCCAGAGGGCAGGGCTGGATGGGATATGGGGAAGGAATTGATCCCTTTGATTGTGGGTAGGCCCTGGCACAGGGTGCCCAGAGCCGCTGTGGCTGCCCCTGGATCCCTGGCAGTGTCCAAGGCCAGGCTGGACAGGGCTTAGAGCAGCCTGGGATAGTGGAAGGTGCCCCTGCCCATGGCAAGGAGTGGAACTGGATGGGATTTAAGGTCCCTTCCACCCCAACCCATTCCATGGCTCTCTGAAAAGCAGCCTTTGGAGTCCAAAGCACTCTCAGGCTGTAAGGTCCCTAGTGCTCCTGGCTGAAGGACTCCACAGGAAGGGATCCCTCACCCAGCTCCAGAGGGGCAGGAGCTCGCCCAGAGCAGCACATTGAGTGTTCTTCACCCTTGGAGCCCAGTGCTCTCTCCAGAGAATTTCCAGGGCTGGGGGAGCCTCCCGAGCCCCTGGCACGGCCGGGATTGTGTGTGAAGGTGATGGTGAGGATAATGGGATCAGGGGGATGAGAGTGGATCAGGCAGATGAGTGAGATGTGATCTATGATGGGAGGGGTGGGAATGAAGGGGAGAGGATAGAGGAAGAAGGAAGGGGAAAGGGAAAAGGGAGCGAGGAAGGGAAAAAAAGGCTGGGAAGAGAAAGGGTAATGGTGAAAGGGAGGAACCCCCAGCAGACATGGGGACACCTGGCTAGGCAACAGCTGCCACAGGCCTCCACACTGCCCTGTGGGCAGGTACCTCCTCAGGCACAGAACCCAGGCCCGTGTGCTGCTGGAGGGAGCAGGTGAGCGGGACAGTAGGCTGGGGCTTCTCCTCGAAACAAGGCAGGCGGCACCCAGGATGATTTTTTTATGGGAAGATTTACACGGAACACTTTCCAACCTCTCCCCNGCCCCCCCGGGCTCTGACACCTACAAGGGGTGGCTCTTCAAGTGGACCAACTACCTGAAGGGCTACCAGCGCCGCTGGTTCGTGCTCAGCAATGGGCTGCTCAGCTACTACAGGTACCGGGGCTGGGGGGCCGGGCAGGGGCCGCCAGGAGGGCGGACAGATCGTGGTTGCACAGCGCAAATCGTATGGTGTTGCTTAGTTTGGGCTTTTTTTCCCCTCTTTTAAAGCCAAATTCGAGTTTTGATCCTACAGAGCCGCGGCGGGGTCCGCTGCGGAGCCCCGGGATGATGGAACACCCTGGATCTCCCGTCCTTCTCTCTCTCCATCCCTCCGCCCCTGCTGCAGCGGCTCCGGCTGCTCCAGCTGCCCAAATCACAGCCTTCCAGCCAAACACCCCAAACCCTCCTCCCTCAGCTGGGTAACCTGCTCATGCTGGTCCCTGCCAGAGCCTGGGAATCCTTCCCCCAGCAGTGCCGCTGGCTGCGGGCGCTGCGGTGGCGGTGGGAGGATGGCCTGGGATGTTGTGCTGGGAATGTTGGGCTTGGGAAGTGAGCCCAGGCTGGGGGCTGTGCTCCTGGGGGACGGAAGGAAGCTCCAGCAGTGGTGCCGAGCCGTGCCTGGCTCCCTGCGCTGTCTGACGCGGTGGGTTTGTGCAGACGGGCTGTGGGCTCAGCCGGGAGTGTGTCAGACACCCCGAGGCTGCATCCAAAGCGGTGTCATCTTCTGCAGCTTCTCTTGTGCTGCTTGTCTCGCTTGGGTGGTGAGACTACAAACATGGGTGTTGGTTTTTTTATCCTCCAGGAAGGTGTCCCTATCTATGGCAGGGGGTGGGACGAGAGGAGCTTTGAGGTCCCTTCCCACCCAGACCATTCAGGGCTTCTGTGATTTGGATCGTGTTTATTCTTGTCACTTGGAACACAAGTGTTCTCTCACCTCAGTGTTGTGCAGCTGATGTTGGCTGTACTTCAGGACACAAAAACAATCCTGGATATTAGAGATGATTGAGCTTTATAAAATAATAAAATGCCAAACCCCCTGAGACAGGAATTCTCTGTAAAGGTTATATGCCAAAGCTGCTTTTCCTCCCGACATAAAGTTCATCAGCTGATTTCCTCTCAGCTCCAGCTGCTGACATGTAGCCTGAAGCATATCACAGAGCTCCAGCTCCCTGTCAGGTGTGAATATAAACTCTTCCAGCTCTAAGAGAGACCTGGAACCTGGGTCCTGGGGTAGGACCACAGCAGGTAACAGTGCAGAAAGTAAATGATGTGTTTATCTACTTAGAGTTGTTGAAAACCCTCAGACCCTTATGCCAAGCAACCTCCCCCCTAAAAAATGTAATTACCTCTCAGTAATTCAGCAAATTTACTGTAATCCTTTCTGGAATGCCTTAACTCTGCTCAAAAAGGCTGTTAGAGTTTAACACCCCACTTGTAACCATGTCAGAATATTATTTTTACGTGTTGATGCAATGAGTGAACAAGTTGTTTTCTTCAACAATTATTTTAGATGGGAACGACCAGGTTTATTTTGAGACCATTTGATCTGTTTTAGGCTGAAACAACAAACAGAAACACCCAAGGAGATTATTCTGAGCAGCATGTGAAGGAGTTGAAACTTTGTGAAGCTTTCAGGCAGGGCAGACCTTCAGCAGCTGCTTGGGGAAAGGGATGCTGGAGGATTTTGTGCTTCTTTTCATCGCTGGGCTTGATGACAACTGAATTAATTTGGTTGTGAGTCAGGAGTACAAAAATACAGTGCAGAACACGTGGTGAAATGTTTCTTAAATGGAGAAAAGCCTCCATGATACTCTCTAAAACCAGCACTCTGAAATAGTGGCTGTGTCAGCTTGAATTGCTCATCTGGGAGCATTCCTTGGAGACAGTCTGGGGTAAAAACTGGCAGTCCTGTTTTGATATTAATTTAGCTCCATGACAGGAGCCAGGCAGGTGTCAGGCTGGTGCCTGTTCACTGATAAAGAGCATGTATCTATATTTGTCTGTCTATATTCTATAGAGGTCTCTAGTATTCTGAGAGTCACGGGTCTTGCTTTCTGCTGTCTCTTTGTGCTCATCCCAGCTCAGCAGGTCCACACCAGAAGTCTCCTTTCCGCCCTTGCAGGTGAACTGCTGCGCTCTCCTTGTGTTGTCACCTTTGTAGCTGCACGGTCCACCTGATTTAGCTGTGGCTGCTCTGGGGTAGCTTTTTAGAAACTTCATTTTGCTTGTCTGCTAAAATCATCTAAACTGGGAAAGCTGTCCCCTGGTGCCCAAGCCGCCTCCTTGCGTGGATTGATTTCGTTCCAGGTTGAAGCTTTTTGTTCCATTTGGATTTCCTGCCGCTCGCTCTTTAGCTTTAAACCCCAGCCTGTCACGTTGCCTGGGAGGATTTTGGTTTATAGAGTTGAGCTGCTGAAATCTCGGGTGTCCCCTTGGTGTCCCTGGTGGTGCTGGTGCGTGGGTGGGTGCTGTGCCATCCTTTGGAGCTGTGCTGAGGGGTTTGCTTCAGCAGCCAAGTGCGACGCCTGTTTGCTGCCCAGTTGATTTCACAGGGACAGTTTGCTGAATTAAAGCTTCTAATTACAGCATTTTTCCCAAATGGAGCATTTAAAGCCTCCTGTATCTTGGCTACATCGATGAAGACATCAAGTCTTGCTGCCAGGGAAACTTCATGTGCCTTTGCTTTGTATTCCCTGCTCTGAACCTGTGAAAAATAACAACTGCTGAGGAATTCTTGGGGAGTTCCTGTGCAGTATCCTTCTCTGGAGCGAGGTGTGTGGGTTTAGGAAGTTCCCAAATCCACAGCAATACGGTTGGACCATTTTACTTGCCCTTGATTGTTCCTCCTAGGTTGTTTTTGACCAAGTTTTTTGGCTGATTCAGTGATGCTGGCGTGGGAAGGCAGTTTGGGGATGCAGGACTAGTCTGCTTGACTTGCTAATGTTCCAAACTCTCTGAACTCCTCTTGCAGGCTGCCACTCAGATTAATCATTATCTATAATTAGCAGCTCTGTATGGGAGAATCTAATCACCTTGAGCAGATAAGTGTTTTCAAGGAGATTAGAGAGGATCTTCAGGTGAGTATTAATTCATGGAAGATTGGCGTTGGCTCATATGACCATGGATCATCCAAGTTCTGTGTTCTCCCAGCATCTCATTGACCTTCCTAAGAGCTCTGGGCTGTGTTGGCTCCTCTGTGGGATGGGCTGGAGCTGGGTACCTGTGGGTTGGGTGTCTGGAGAGCCTTGAGCAGTGCTTGTTGTGGGCACGGGGTGTAAGAATGAAAGCAATGATGGATGAAGAGGGGAGAACCATGTCATTGTTGGGAAGGGAGAGGCTTCTCCATCAAGCAGCATTAACTCCTCTGGTAGAGCAGTGATGGGTGCCTGGGGCACTTTAGCTGTCTTGTCTGGGTCATCCTGCAGCTCATTTCCCTGGAAAAGCTTCCTTTTACAGAGCAGCATTCTTCACCAGCTCTGTTTATCCAGCAGTTAACTCTTGGTTGGCATCATCAGGGCTTGAGCACAACCCGGAGGTTTTTTTTTCCTGTTTCTTGTGCTGAGACTCCACTGAAAGCTAAGGAGAGGAGTTCAGGAAGGAAAACCACTGGTGATGGTAGAGATGTGGGGGGATTGAGGGGAGCCCAGGAGAGACATCTGGGAGCCTCTGATCCAACTGTTCCCCCAGCACTGCCAAGGCCACCACTGACCCATGTCCCCACGTGCCACAACCACGTGGCTTTTAAATCCCTTCAGGGATGGGGACTCCGCCATGGCCCTGGGCAGTTGTGCCACCCTCAGCACCCTTTCCCTGAAGAAATTTTCCCGATATCCAACCTGAACTTCCCCTGGCACAAATTGTGGCTGTTTCCTCTCCTCCTGTTCCCTGGAGCAGAGCCCGACCCCCCCCCCCGGCTGTCCCTCCTGTCAGGGAGTTGTGCAGAGCCACAAGGTCCCTGTTGAGCCCCTCCAGATCCCTCAGCTGCTCCTCATCACACTTGTGCTCCAGCCCCTGAACTCTCCAAGGTATGAGCTTGCAGAGCCTCTCCAGGCTCCTCTTCCAGTGTTGGACTTCCCTTGGAGGGCAGAACTTTTCCTTACATTTAGCTTGTACGTGATAGAATGAGCCAACATGCTTTCCTGGAATGGTTTTTGTGACACCCTGTCCCTCTGCAGACACGTCCCGTAGTGTTTGTCTCTCTTTGGGTGTTGGAGCGCACAGGTTTCCCGGACAACTCTGCAGCTCCTGGTGACTTTCAGCTACTTGTTTTAAAACAGTGATGAATAATTGGTGTTCTCAGTCATCTTGTTTGCCCATGGCACTCTCTGGATCCATATGGTGCTTTGCTGTTCCTTGTTATTTGCCCATTCTGGAGGCAGCTCCTCGCTGTGCTTTGTCACTGGGGACATGGTGCTGCCACAGCTCTGTGGGGACACTTCATGTGCACATGGCACTTGAGGGGTGCCATGGGGGTGGGGAGAATGCTGTTTGGGCTGCTGGTTCCAGGCTGGATTGCTCTGCTCCCAGTTTAGTGCTGTGGAGGGGGTCGGGCTCACTTGAGTCCCAACAGCAACTGCTGCTGACTCTGCAGGAGGGTGTGAGACATGGATCTTATCCTTGAGGATGTTTCCATCATGGCTTGGTTATAAATGCTGGGTGAGGGGATTTAGAGCTGTTGCCTGGTTCTATTTGCTGGTTGCAAACTGTGACAAGAGCCATGACCCATCTTTCTGCTTTATTTCTATCCATATCATCTTCATTCAGCTAGATGGGATTGATGTCATCCCATCCCTGCAAGTTCCAGGCTGAGTTAGAGCAGCCTTGTCTTGTGTAAGATGTCCTTGTCCACTGCAAGGGAGTGGAACCTTTAAGATCCCTTCCCACCCGAACCATTCAGTGATTCTACACTGGCCAAATACTTAATTTGATGTCATTGTAGAAGAAATAACTGGTTTGTCTTGTGCAGAACCAAACTTTGAGGGGGCAGAGCACTCTGGATTTGTGTGGGAGCACAGCAGCCTGTGCTGCTGTCTCGATGTTGGTCAGCTGGGGATCCCTCAGGTAGCTTGGCTCACATGCCAGTTTTCTCCTGGAGCTGTTTGCAGGTATGGAGGGTGTTTATGGGCTCAGCTGCCTGGGTCCTTAACTGAGTGAGGTGTCTGTTACCCCTTTCTGGTGTACCCTGGTCCAGCTTCCATTGCTGGAGCACACACTGGTGTGGTTCTGCTTTGCTGTCCCAGGCAAGGGCAGGGGGTCACTGTCCAGCCCTGCATCTCCCACTTGGTGCTGGAGCTCCCTCAGCTCAGGAGGGGCTGTGCTGACCTTTAGGAGCAGAGGTGGGTGTGGACTGGCTCCTGCTCCAGGACATCATCCAGGGCTGTGCTTACCCGTGGAAAACTCTTGCCAGCCCTTGGTCTGTCTGCTCTCATGTTGCTCCAGAAGCAGGATGGCTGTCCTTTGCCTGCAGAGGTGACTGGCATCACCTTCCTCTTCCTGCAGCTCCCCTGCCTGTCTTTTTCCAGGAAATAGGTGTTCAGCTCTGACTTGGCTTGTTCCAATTAGAGGTTTAAGTTGGTGCTTGTGTGGCCTGTCATCCTCTGTACCCACAGTGAGTCATGGGGAAGGAGCTGATCCTTCTTGTCAGAAGTATTGTGAGGAACCTGCTGTGCTCTTCCATGCAGTATCCCTCGTATCCTGCCTCATTTTCCCCTGAAAAGCAGTTTCCAATCAGTGCAGTGTGCTCTGAACTCGGCTCTGAACGATGATGACATTCATTGTCTGTAGGTTGAGTTATGCTTGCAGAAGGTCAGACTGCTGAGCTTCTCTGTATTTTGTGCTTGTGTATCAATTGTTGTAGCTGGGTAACTCAGCCTGGTAATTTTAGGTGCCTGAAGTGTTATCAGTGATATCAGAACCTTCTGCTCCCTGTAGGTCTGTTCAGCTGATGACCAGCAGCTCAGGTTGTCTCCCTGAAATGTGAGTTATCCCAGCCTGCTGTCAGGAGGGCAGGCAGCATCCTAAGTAAGAGAGTGCTTCCAAACCTGAGCTAACTGGAGGTGTTAAATATCCCTTCAGGTCCTCATTATACTGTTCAATTATTGTAGCAGTTCCTACACCACCGTGGCAGGGATCTTGCTACACTTTGCATCAGCCTTTGTTTGGCTTCGATCAAAAAGCTTGTTTAATAATTAATGACATAATATTCCCGTGTCTGCTGGCTGCGGGCTGGGCAGGCAGAGCTGAAGCTGGAGGAGAACAGAGCTGGATGTGTGTGTGTGTGTGCTGGGGCAGTGGCTGCTGACTCACAGCCGTGTGTGCACAGCCTTGGGCTGCGAACGGATCAACGCTGGAATTAAACATGCAGATGGGAAGCGTGGGACTGCGTGTCAGTGGAGCTCTGCCATGAAAGCAGAACAAATGGGAGCAAATCTCCTCTTTGGTCCCCTTCCAGGCACTTGGGATTCGCTTCTCCCTCTGCAGCCAGGGCTCCTGGCAGGGCTGTTTTGTACCTGGCCTGTGCTGTCCCCAGGTGATGCTGCTCCTCGCTGTGAGCATCGCTGTGGGGTTGGAGCTGCTCACAGGTCACATTGTGTCGGGGCACTGATAGAGCTGCTGCTGTGTCAGCACTGTTGACTGTGGCCAAACCCATTGTCACCTCTCTTTTCCCTGCCCTTCCTTTCACACCAAGCTGTGTTAGTATCTGCTTTCCTGGCTTTTTTTTTTTTTTTAATCTAACTCTTCAAGGCTATTTCTGCTTTGAATCACGACCGGATAGATGTATGTCCCTGCAGTGACTCGGGGGGAGGTGCTTCATTCCCTAAAAATAGTCTTAATTCTCCAAATCTTTCTGGATGAGAGCACTGTCTGGGCACGCGTGGCTGTTTAAAGCATCTTCTGTGATGCATATGGGGGTAAATATGGTGAAGTGGGAGTCAGTGCCTTTCTCTTTTCCTTCTTTAACACAAAGCAGTGATTCTTAATCTGTTATTAATAGCTGGAGCAGATTTCTTCTAGGAACTTTATAAGAAACAGAGCAGGAAAACGTTGTCCTTGGGCTTGCTGGTTGTGTATTGCTGTTGTGAGTAAGTTTTTCTCACTTCAGTCTGGTTGGTTGGCACAGACACCTAAACACTGTGCCTGGGTGGGCTCTCAAAGAACAGTGAACTCTCCTTCCCATGGCACAGCCATGGATGTGACAACGGGGCTGGATAGCCTGGATGGGAGCAAACCTCCTTTGGGGAGTCACTTGGCCTCCTGATGCTGTTCAGGTCCATGGCTTAGTTTCCTCCGGGATGCTCCCAGAGACGTGGGGCTGTGTGTACTGTGTTCCAGCCGTGCTGTGTTGCTGTTCCCAGCTGACTTGGTGCTTTGTGCCTGTCACTCATCCCAGCACAGAATTAGAGTATTTGTCACAGCAGCAAATATCCATGGCAACTAATTCCCCAGCTCTGGAAATCTTCATGATTTTTGAAGTTTCTCTTTTCCTGTGAAATGCACAGGGGTGGTTCCACAAACTTTTTTTTTCAGGTCTTCTACAACTGTCAGGAGTGGTGGCTCTTCTTGGAAGCGCTTGAAAAATACACCAGTCCCAGTTCGGAAGATGGGGTGAGTTTGGGTGGATTTGGCTGGAGCATGGACATGGGTGACTGGGGTGTGCTCATGACAGTGGGACACAGACATGCCCCTCCTCTCCAGGACTATGCAGGAGTGGAGACCACAAGATTAAAGAAATAGATTTTTGTCTTTGAGGTGTGGAGGTGCTGTGCAGCAGGTGGGGGTGGCAGTTGTGCCCACAGCTTGTGAGAAATCAGTAAAGTTGTGTCGGGGAGGTTTAGGTTGGATTTTAGGAAAAGGTTCTTCCCTCAGCCAGAGGGTGCTGGGCACTGCCCAGGCTCCCCGGGGAATGGGCACGGCCCCAAGGCTGCCAGAGCTGCAGGAGCTGCCAGGGATGGACAGGCTGGGATTGTTGTGGTGTTTGTGCAGGGCCAGGAGTGGGACTCCATGATCCTTGTGGGTCCCTCCCTACTCAGGAGATTCCGTATCCTGTGATTCTGTGTTCAGTTTCAGCCTTTGGTTTGCAGCCCTTTTTGGCAGGCTCCATCTGGGAGGGCTCAGGTGGTGCCTGGTGTCAGGTTGTGCTCTCCAGCAGCCCCATCCCTTGTTCTTGGAAGACTGAGACCTTCTATCTTTTCTGTTTCCAAGCATGCACATTTCTGTGACTGATGCTGGATGCTGTTTATTTGCTGTTTATTTTTCCCAAATTGCCACTGTGGTGTTTCCCAGCAGGGCTTGTGGAGCAGAAGGCACTGCAGGTTTATAGTGTGTGGTCAGGTGGAACTACTCCGTGGCTTTATTTTACCCCAGCAGTGTTCTCCATTCTTTGTCAGCTGTGTCTCTGTGGTCTGTGTTGGGGAGAGTCTGCTTGAGGCTCCCTGGCTTTGCATCACTGCTGGGATGGAATTTTTATAAGCAGGAGGAAGAGAGTGCTCAAACTAAGTCCTTTTGTGATGGTACAAAGGTGACAATCATTTTAATACTGCATAATTTACATTTGGCACACGTGGCACACTATCAGCTCCCACTTGGAATTGTACACAGCATGCAGGACTTCCTTTGGGAGCTGGGATCATGGTGGTGCTCCAGTTAGCTGTATCCTCCCAGGCATTGATTAGGAGTGTGTATAATTTGATTGGTTTTTGGTAGCTGTGATAAGATCACAGTTCATTAGTTGCACTATTTGCTGTGTAATGTGGTTATTAATGGGTGAGTGCCATTGCAGCTGGGCTGTGGGTGATGCCAAGTGGAGCAGAGAGGTCACAGGTCTGGATTTCAGAGGGACCTGACAGGCTGGAGCAGCAGGGTGATGTTCAGCAGAGGCAAACGCCAGCCCTGCTCTGGGGTTGTGCTTGAAGCAGCTTTGCAGAGGAGTCCCTGGAGACAAGAAGGTGACCAGGAGTGACCAGAGGTCAGTGGTGGCTTTGGCTGTGTTAGCAGAAGTGTTGAGGGAAGGGACTGTCCCCTCTGCTCAGGGGAGGGCCCTGTCTGGGCCGTCAGTCTGGTTTGGGGCCTGTCAGGATGAGGCTGGAGCAGAGGAGACAGGAGAGCCACAGCTCCATGGTGGAGACAGGATGGAGCCTGGTTCTGCTCGTGGCAGGGTGAGGCACAGGGCTGGGAGAGCACGTGGGAAATCCTGCATGAATACATGGAAGCATGTTGACTTTGGAGTGAGGACTGAATACTGGGACAGAGGTCTGGAGAGGTGCAGGAAATTCATGGCTATTCCAGCTGTGGATAGGCAGGGTCATGAGCAGCCTTGTCTGGATGCAGATGCTCAGAGCAAGAGACTGGACCTGAGGCCTCCCGAGGTGCCTTCCAGACACGTTTCATGGACCATTCTATGATTATTTTTGACACTTTTTGTGAGTTTGCCTTCAGCTCTCTGGGTGCTCATGGGGGATGAGGAAAAGCCATGTCCTGTCTTTGGCTTGTCCTGTCAGTGCCAGGGGAGTCCTGGTGATTTCTGTGTCTGAACCATGGCACTCTGAATTGAGGGAGGAGCTGCCTGACACGGGGGCAGCCTGAGGATTGGCAAGCCAAATTTATGGGATTAAGCTGTGCTTTACTTATCTATCAGGCTTTTATCTGTTAAAGCTTATTTTAAGAGTAGTGTTTTGCTGGAACACTTGGGAGGCAGAGACCCAGTGGTGTTTCTGATCCTTTTAGGAGTGGGATTGGCTTAGGAGCTGATGGACAGGAATTTTCCTATTTTTTTGCCTGTGCAGTCTCTGGGATGTCCCAGCTGGGTGCTGCCCTGGAACTGTTTTCCCAGGAACCTGCATTTTTTTGTGGGTAAACATTGAGTTTGTGCTGGGTGAGGCATCTGCCTCTCCCTCTCTGTCCCCTTCCTTTTCACCACAAGGAAGGAAGTAAAAATTTCTGCTTCAAAGTGGAAAATCCTATGGATGCAAGCTCCTTGAAAATTTAGTTTTAAATTTGAAAGTTGACTTGTAAAGGTCTGGAAATTTGTGCTTTGTTGCTCTGTAACAAGCCCATTTTTTCCTCCTTACAGTTGCAGACATCCAGCCCGGAATTGTCCCTTGTAAGTACCTTGAGAGGCTGCAGCAATGTATCCCAGCACAGATAAGGTCTGTAATTACTGGATTGGATTGAGTTCTGCTGCACAACTGCAGCCCTGAGGAGCCTTTGCAGTGCAGGAATGAAACCTCTGGCTGCCCATAGCTGGTATTCCCATTTTTGGAATGTTGTAGGTTAATTTAAGCACAAAGCACATGCTGTGAGAATGGGATTGATCCCATCAGGATTTGTACAATTGATTTCCAAGTGCACAATACCTGAACAGGCTTAATGGTTGTGAGAGTCACATTCTGCAGGCAATGGAGACTGAGAGCTTTAGGGAGGAATCCCTGTGGATGCTGCAGGGAGGCAGTGACACTTTTGTAGAAAGCAGTGGGACTGTGGTGAGGAGCTGGAGCTTCTCTCTGTCATGGGGCTGCAGTGTCAGGTCTGGTGTGTCACAGGGTCACACTGCGGGGGAACAAAATCTTTAATAATAGAATCAGGGAATGGCCTGGGTGGGAAGGGACCTTAAAATGCATCCAGTTCAATCCCCCTGCCATGGGCAGGGACACCTTCACTACCCCAGGCTGCTCCAAGCCCCAATGTCCCACCTGGCCTTGGACACTGCCAGGGATTCAGGGTCAGCCACAGCTTCTCTGGGCACCCTGTGCCAGGGCCTGTCCACCCTCCCAGGGAACAATTCCTTCCCAATATCCCATCCAGCCCTGCCCTCTGGCAGTGGAAGCCATTCCCTGTGTCCTGTCCCTCCATCCCATGTCCCCAGTCCCTCTCCAGCTCTCCTGGAGCCCCTTTAGGTCCTGCAAGGGGCTCTGAGCTCTCCCTGGAGCCTTCTCTCCTCTAGGAACAATCCTAATTCTTTCAGCTTTAATGTAGTGAGGTTAATGTTGGCAATTTGGTCCAAGGTGTTTCCATAAAGATTTACAGTTTCTGGAGTTTTAGAAAGGATGAATTTGTAAAGTAACTAAAATACCAATATGAAGTCAGGCATTATTACCCTGAAGTGAGGCATCCTCATGTGTATAGAGGGAATTAGAGTTTTGTTTGACATTCAAGACACCATCCTTCAAATATTTCTGCTGTTTTCCCTTTGCCTTGTAAAGGAAATAACTAGTGAGCCCTTTGTCCCACAGGGCAGGTACGTAAAGTCCGCTATTTGATTTCCAAGTTCAAAATATATCATTGCCATTCTACCATATAATAGACCATTAAACCATTAGGTGTAGTCTTAATTTACAAATTGATTTATTTATGGAACTGCTGGTTTGATGTAAACCCAGCAGAGGTTCTTGAAATCCCTGTGTGGGATTAGTGCAGTCCTGTGCTGGCAGTTTGTGGGGGCACATCCTGCTGCTGCACCTTTATCCCTCAACACATCCCCATGAGAAGTGTTTGTGCCGTGCCAGGTCTCTATAAAAAGAATCTGCTCGCATGTGGAAGTGTTGGAGTCGGAACAGCTTAGCTTAACTGAGCCTGGATGTGATGTGATCCTGCTCCCACACTTGGGAAAGGGCACTGTGCTGCTTTTCACTGCTCTATGCTCCTTAATAGCATAGTCATGCAATATTCTGAGTTGGAATGGACCCACAAGGATCATCAAAGTCCAACTCCTGGAATATGTTCCTATGGGAGAATTCCCTTGGCTTCTGTCCCCTCTTACATAATTTTTAAGAATCTCTGATAACATAAAAATAGATACAAAATTGCAGGTTTAAACCTGTTTTTCTTCTTGCAGAAGGTTAAAGAAATAAAAATGGGTAGAGAAGGTAAAAATAAAAAAAAGTTTTCAAGCAGTTTGTTGGATCCTGGGAAGAAAGGAGGAGGATGGTCACAGCTTTATTTGTCCCCTGTGTGAAGTCCTCCTGGGGAAAACCAGCTGAGCACTGAGCTCTGTTCCTCTGCAGCTCAGCTGGCCTCTTCCTTCTCTCTTGGCACACTTCCTGTGTCCTCCCTTGTGTGCTTTGGGCTCATTTGGTGGAATCCTTCCAGCTGCTGAACCTGCCAGGGTGAGACCCCCCAGGATTGATGGTCCTGCTGGGGAGAAGGGCCAAGAACCACTTCTTGGAGTCATTCAAGGAGCACATGGATGTAGAGAGTGGCTTCCAGGCCAAGCTTGGCCCTTTATCTGTTCAAAAATCTGTATAAATAGGTGTTCTTCACCATGTGGGAGTTTAAAACTGGAGAGCAACATTCATCTCCCTGCTGTTGGCTGGAGAGGATGAAAAGCTCTGGAGAGCTGGATTGCTTGTGGTGCTGGCTGCACTTGTGGTGTGTGTTTGTTGTCTCACACCTCACTGGGAGTGTGGATCACTGCATGCATCCTGCTGGGACGTGTGGCAAATGTCTCTCTGCTTCTCCTGTATTCCCTGTTTTCCTGCACTGGCAAAGCACCCTGACTGTGTGTGGTACCTCTCTGCTTCCTTGCTCAGGTGGGGTTTGTCCTCAAGAGCAGCCAGAGCCCTGCATTCTGTCCCAGCAGTCTGGTTTTGCAGTTGTTGGAGAGGCAGGAGAGGAGGTGTTCTGTGGAAGGAAGCATTGGCTGCTGCTCCTACGGAAATGAAAGATGCTGAGGGCTAAAAATAAACCATTCCCAGCCCTGTCCCTGTGGCAGGAACCGCTGGACATGAGCTCCTGGGGACGGAGACTTTCAGTATCCTCTATGAAGCCCCAGGACCTGGGCTGCAGTGGGATTTTGGGACCTCCTAGCACAATCCTGCTGCTTCCCAGGAGTCTGAGCAGCTGAGGGGGTTGTGGTGTTGTCTGGCCAAGCAATGTGTAAAATGGGGGTTTTTCTCATGAAGAAACAACAGCTAAAGGGGCTCCAAAAGAGCTGGAGAGGAAGCTCAGACAAGGGCCTGGAGGGACAGGACAAGGGGGAATGGCTTAAAGCTGAAAGAGAGTCGATTTAGATTGGATATTAAAAGGAAATTTTTCCCTGTGAAGGTGGGCAGGCTCTGGCACAGGGTGCCCGGAGAAGCTGTGGCTGCCCCTGGATCCCTGGAGGTGTTCCCGGCCAGGTTGGACAGGGCTTGGAGCAAGCTGGGATAGTGGAAGGTGTCCCTGCCCATGGCAGTGGGTGGGACTGGATGAGCTTTAGGGTCCCTTCTGACCCATTGCATGATTCTATGGATTGCTTGGTTGCCTCTGTGTGTACAGCAGGCTGCTTTGGAAGCCCCTGGGCTTCCCAGAGTGGCTGCTAGAATGGGAAGGAGTGACTTTGGGTGAAGTGCTGGTGCTGCTTTTGTGGATGTGAACCTTTCCTGTGTGGATCAGAGGGGTGGGGTGGTAGCTGCATGTTGTGGGGGGTATGAAGGTGTCCTGTGCAGGGAGAGGATGGCCAGGCTTGGCTGCAGGCGGGGGAGCACGAAGGGGTGAGAGTGAAGGGAGAGGCTTGGATTGGGCTGAAACAACTGAAATGTTTCTGTATTAAATCCTCTGAGCATTTATTGCGCCACACAAGTTGTCTTGCAACACAATGCACTGAAATGACACAGAGAGTCTGGTCTGAGCACTTGGGAAATTGGCTGAAAGCTGTAACTCACCCTTGTCTGTGCGTGAGAGCTGTCCCTTGTGAAGGTCAATGACTTTGCCTTCCCTCTTGGCTGTTCCTGGTAACCCACAGTCAGTATCTGTAGGGTTTTTTGCAGAAAATGTGCAGCCCTGAACACTGATCCCAGAGCATATCTTGGATTACAGATTTATGGAATGGTTTGGATTGGAAGGGAATTTAAATAGCATCTTGTCCAACCCTCTATGGGCAGGGACATCTTCCACTGTCCCAGGTCCCTGTCCAACCTGCCCTTGGACACTTCCAGGGATCCAGGGACAGCCACAGCTTCCCTGGGCACCCTGTACCAGGGCCTGCCCGCCCTCCCAGGGAACAATTCCTTCCCAATATCTCATCCAGCCCTGCCCTCTGGCAGTGGAAGCCATTCCCCCTTGTGCTGGCTCTGAGACTCAATGCAGGAGGACGTTGGGTCTCACAGTGAAGCAGCTGGGATGTGCCAGGCCTGTCCCCAAGTTGTTGGCCAAAATCACTTGGGCACCTGCGGGATTTGATCCAAAAGCACCCTCAGTCCCAATCATGGCCCAGAAAGTGGTTAACTCTTGATTTCTGTTATAAATGAAACTCCTGGGATTTCCAGCATCTAGAATGCCAGCTGCCAACATTTTTTTGCTTTATGGGTGGTGTTGTAAGGGATGGGAAAGGTCTTGCACTGTGCCACACTGCCCCTTGCACTCACACTGCTGCTGTGGTTTGCTGTGCTGCTTGCACTTCCCTCTGTTTCCTCAGTTCTCATGGGAAACCTGCTCTTCCCAAGGTTGCTGACCTCCACACTCCTCAGGAGCGTGTCCTGCAAGGATCAGCTGATCTTTTCCTGGGTAGTGGAGGTCACAGAGGCACCTTGTGTGTAGTACTCAAGTTCATGCTCCCTCCTGCTCTCAAGTAGTGATTTCCTGCCCACTGGAATCTGTTCTGGAAGCAGGCAGTTGCCTGCACTGACCACTTCCCCAGGGGTGACTGCTCCCGAAGTAGGATATGCTGATTGTAGAGCTGAGTATGGATTTGTCACGGAATAAAGTTCTGGGGGGTCACAGGAGGCTGCAGAAATTGCTGCTGTTGGGTGTTTGCCTTGAGCAGAGGCAGCTGCATGTCCTGTTCAGGTAGAAGATAGAACTGAAGGATCCTCTCTCCATGTCTGTCCTGGACACACACCTGAAACCTGCCTCTACATAAACATGTAGGAGAGTGGTTGTTGAACTGGGGATGTCATAGTCAAGGGCTGAGAAGCAGCAGTCCAGCTTTTAAAAATGAAGTTTCATCTTTCTTCTCATGCCTTAAAATAGAGGAAAAACATATTTATGCACCCATGTGGGCTTTGCATCCGGATATCTATCCTTAAGAAATATTTAATCCAGAAGGAAATTCTGCATCTAGATATCTATCCCTAAGGAATATCTCATCCACACAGAGATCCTGAGCTATAATTGAGCATTGTTTGAATGCTGGCAAGAAGTCAGGAGTGTGATGACTTTAGAGTGATGTTTGAGGTCACAGACAGTAATTCATGAGCTGTCTCTGGGGGAAATTTATTGGGTACTGAAAACATTAACATTGACAGTAACTTGCAGAAAAGAGAGATGCTTGCAGCATGGAAAAATTCTTGGAAGTGAGCTCTTCTACCCACCCTCAATCTCGGAAAGATGGGATAAGTCTTGTGCTTGAAGGAAATACATCCCTAAAGTCTGTAGTCTGGAGAACCAGGATTTTTTAACCAATCTAAATGTTGTAAATGAGATAGGAATTGATGGGATAGGAATAAAAATTGGGTTTTAATGGTGACTCTGTGTGCCCTGTGTCCTGTTATGTCCTTGGCTGTGGTGGTGAGGAAAGACAAACATGAGTTGAGTGTGGCTGATCTTCATGCTGATCATTTAACACAAGTCCCAAGGGCTGAAACACCAGTAAAAACTTGAAAGCAGAGGCTGGAATGAGAAAAACGACTGCTTGAGGCTCTCATCTGGTGTAGTGCATGCATTTCTTGTGTAGAAAAGAGCATTTGTCAAATGAACCTTGTGTGTGGTCACTCCTTGTTGGTTCTTGCTTACAGATGAGCCACTGAGCTCGTGAGTGGGCCTGGCCCAGGTCTTGGATTATCCTGCTAGCTTTGCAGGTGATAGGATTTGGACCAGAACTTCCATCTCTGATGATATAACTGATGTGATAAACTCAGCAGCAGCTGAAAGTCTTGGTGGGCTTTTGTGTAAAAGGCCTGGTGGGAATTTCTGGATCTTTGGCATTTTACATTGGAAACTACAGAAAACATCAAACTGGGGTGACTGGGGGGCTTCCTTTGGTGTTTTTGAAGATCTGTGTACAAAGCTGGCTCCTCAGCCGTTTGCAGCTCGGTGTGCAGAGCCTGGCTCCCCACAGCCATTCCCAGCTCCATGTGCAGAGCCTTTGCCAAAGCTGCTGAACTGGTGTTTTGTTTTTTGGGCTTTGAGGGACATTAGTGTCCCTTTACAGGTTCACCTGAGGGCCAGCTGCCACCAAGGACACAATTTTAGAGCATTTTCCTAATTTTCTTCATTTTCTTCTGGTCACATACTGAGATGCTCTCCCCATGCCGAGTTTTTTTAGTTCTGCTCTTGCTGGAAGGGAAGGAGTTAAAGCCCATTTTGGGTGGGAGTGAGTCCGGAGTCATTCAGTGTCACACCAGCTCAGGGAGCTGCCTGTGCCCTGCAGAGCTGGGGGATGGGGGAGCAGGTGAGGCCCCAAACCAGTGCCTCCAGGAGCTGCTTGGGTGCCCATGTTTGCAGGGTGATATCCTTATCAGCCACGGCCACACCAGTCTCTGCAGAGGTGCAGACGAGATAGCATGATGTGCTGGGAGGAGTGGGAGTGCTTGCTAGTAAGTTTTTTAAGATTAGTTTCTTTTTTCCTTTTTTCTTTTTCCTTTTTCATTTTTCTTTTTACTTTTTCCTATTTTTTTCTTGGTTTTTTTTTTCCATAAAACCTCCAACACAAAGTCTTGTGCTAAACATATCTGCTGATATCTGCACTATGGCTTGGTTCTGTCTCCTGGCCACTGCTGAGGTGTTCTGGTGGAAAACCTGCACCACGCACGAGAGAGGCAGATATGTGGTGTAAAAGGCAATCCCAGAGGTGTGCAGCAGGGCTGACTTCAGAGTATCTTTGTATTTGGGATGGGAGTCTTGTCAGTGAGAGCACTGCAGAAACAACATTGAGGAATGAGGGGAAGGGAACTGTGCCTTTTGCTGTGATTCTGATTTTGGCAGGGAAAGCATTTTGGGGTCTGAGTGCATTTCTGCAGGTTTTACACAGGTTTTCAGGAAGTGAGCCCCTGTACTTGGCACCCAGCTCGGATATGTTGTATATTGGGAGGAGCTTGCTCTGTGTTCCTCAGCCACCCAGCAGCTGAACCTGGTTTTGTTTAGGAAGAGAGGTGAGGGGTAGGTAGCCTGAGTGTTGTTTTCAGAGCCTTTTCAGCTTGGCAGTGTTGGGTTTCCTGCCCTGAGCATGTCTTACACTGGTGCACTTCCCCAGCAGGGTGTTCTCATGGTACTCTCTCATATCGAAGATGCTTCTGAGCAGGAAGTGCTGGTGTTGGCAGAAGGTCCCATCTTCCTGGGGTGTTACAT
Organism: Toxostoma redivivum; assembly: GCA_013397375.1. Classification (NCBI taxonomy): domain Eukaryota; kingdom Metazoa; phylum Chordata; class Aves; order Passeriformes; family Mimidae; genus Toxostoma; species Toxostoma redivivum. The sequence goes on from VXBI01012088.1 coordinate 392,391, forward strand.
GGAACCTTCCTGGCAGGCAGGGCCAGGTCCTGCACTGTGGCTCTGAGGGGATTTGTCTGACAAATTTACTGTCCTGAGCTCTTCTGGAGGCTTTTCCCTCTCTGAAGCACAGAGAGATAAGGGCTGGTTGTGAATGATCTGGAGCAGAAGGCATCTTCCAAGTTCTTCCTTGTCCCTTTGCTGAAGTGGGTATTGCAGCCAAATTAAAGTGGAAAAGCACTGGAGAGAGGAGTTTGGATTCCAGATTGCTGTACTTACTGCTTGCTTACAGAAGAGCTGTATGGCCAAATCTTCCTTAAATCCATGCTTGGGTGGTGTTGCTGAGGCTCTTTGGTGTTGGGTCCCAGTGTGGGCAGGAGATTGTCCTGGAAACTGGCTTGGGAAGCTGCTGGATAGATTATCAGTGAATATTCCTGTGATCTGTGGAGGTGGTGAGTACCCAAGCTTCAGACATCCCTCGGGCTGGTGAGGATTGCAGCAGCATTGCAGCCTGGATTGCATCCCTCAGGCTGGTGAGGATTGAAGCCAGCATTGCAGCCTCGGTTGCAGCCAGGATTGCATCCCTCAGGCTGGTGAGGATTGCAGCAGGATTGAAGCCAGGATTGCATCCCTCAGGCTGGTGAGGATTGCAGCAGGATTGAAGCCAGGATTGCAGCCTGGATTGCATCCCTCAGGCTGGTGAGGATTGCAGCCAGGATTGCAGGCTTTCCTTTAACCCGGATCATTCCCAATCTGTGCCCATCCTAACTGGAGCCAGTTACAGATAAGATGGCCTTTAAATAGATCTAAATCCTGCAGCAATCTCAGCCCAACACTTGCCATGTGCTTGTTTGGGGTCGGTTTGTGCTTCCTTGGTTTTGGGGAAGGGGAAAAGAGGAAGCAAAGGGGGAATCTGAGCTGTTTGTCACATGGAGCTTGTGGTTTGTGAGAGCCCTGCTAACCAGCTGTGGTGTGTTGAATTTACTGGGAAAATACCTCTGGGGCCACATGCCTGCATCCCCTTGGGTATTTGAGTTCTGGGATTGAGTTGTCATAAAATCCCTTTGTCCTTGAACCCAGGGAGAGTAATAACCCCAAGAGGGTTGGTTTTGATGTTCCATGCCCTGACTTCAGGCATGTGAGCTCAAAATTTAAGTGCTTTTTGGGATTTCTCATGCCTAAAAGGGAAGCAGAGATTTCATTGGCTTTATACCCCCAAAAACTGAACAAAGGACTTGGGAAATCTCAGTTTATTGGGAAATATGCCTTGGAGCACTCGTGCTGATCTAATATTTCAAGGATGGAGTGTGGGGTGGGGGTGACAGGGAATTCAAGCTGCAGATGTGGGCATGGATGCTCTGGAAGTGGGAGCTGCTGTTGTCTGGTGTGGGTGACGCTGGGAGGGGGTGGTGGCACAGTAGCCTTTTGTTGGCAGTGAGCAATGGGGAGTGCAGCTCCTGTCCCTGCACCCTGTGGGAATGCTGTGAGGAATGGGAGAGCTTTACCTAACCCAGGGAGCTGTGGTAGACTGAATTCTGCATGGAAATCCTTGTGCTTTGTGCTACATCCTGTGGGAAGAGCGAGCTGTGCTGCTCAGGCACAGCAGGGACTCAAGGCTGTGGCATCTCTTGTGCTGTCTCTCACTCTTGGGAAGGAAATAAAATACTGTCCCCAGCTATTGAATTGTCCAATTCTGCCTGGTTTGTTCCCTGTCCTTGATTTATCTCCTTCCCTCTGCCTGCAGCAGTCCTTGCACCTGACTCCAAAGGGCATTTCCCAGTTGGTCACGGGTATAAATATTTCTCTATGGCTGCAGAGCCCTTAATGTTACAATATTTGTAACAGTATGATGAAGAAAGGAATTTTATAAACTGGTTTCTACTTAATCCATAAAAGAAACAGTAGAAACAACAGGTCTTAATCTCTGAGTCTGGAGAGGTCTGTGGTGTAAGAAGCAGCAAGGGTGTCACAGAATCATGGAATAGATTGAGGTGGATGGGACTTCAAATATCACCTTGTTCCACCTCCTGCCATGGGCAGGGACATCTTCCACTGTCCCAGGCTGCTCCAAGCCCCATCCAACCTGGCCTTGGACACTGCCAGGGATCCAGGGGCAGCCACAGCTTCTCTGGGCACCCTGTGCCAGCCCCTCCCCACCCTCCCAGGAGGGAATTTCTTTCCAATATCCCATCTAATCCTGCCCATGTCCATGGGAGGCCATTCCCCCATGTCCCTCCAGACCTTTGTCCAAAGCCCCTCTCTCTCTGTTTTATGAAGCTCTTGAGTTTGTGCTGTTGGGGAGTGTGTTTGCTCCTGGCTGTGTTGGGTTGGGTTTTGGGTGTGATCTTACAGCAGTTCAGGAACCTGGATTTGTTTGATTTTCTGTTGCAATCTGACAGCCAAAAAGTGTTTCTGAGCTCCAAATACAGCCTGGTGGTGGAGCTCACTGGGACAGTCCCTCGATGTGTCCATGTGCCAGCTCCAGGGATGAGCCTGGGATTGGTGTCCAGCTCCATCCCACCTGTGTAGTGACAAATGTTGGTGTGAGGTCTCTGTACCTCACAACCAGAGACTCAAAACCCACCCCAAACCACAAACAATTTCACTTTCTTCCCTGACAGTTTGTGCCTTTTTATTTTCAAACTCTTCAGATGTTTCTTATTTTCTCCTTGAGTCCTGCCTAAGGGAGAAGGAGCTGGGAGATCCCTGCTGGCTCTGTCCTTGTGCTGTGCTGCCCGTCCAGCTGAAGTGTGGGATCTGCAGGAACCTGTCTCGTTGTGCAGGGGAGGCTGTTGCTGGATCTACACTCAGCCTCCAAACTTGGATGGAAAAAACTTCCTTGGAAAACAAATAATTATGTAAGGCAAGGAAAAACCCCCAAGACTGTGTAGCAACAGCAAATTTTTCTGTAAATGCTGTTTAAATTAGGAAACACTTGGTGGGTAAGCAGCATCCAGGGAGCTGAGTGATGCCCTGCAAATAGTTTGGTGTGGCTGCTAGCGCCTCCTGCTTGTTCCAGAGCTCCCAGCAGGTTCCTTTTGGAGCACTTGGTGCTGCTTTCCCAAGAGAAGGCTGAGTCAGAGTCTGCTCATGAGCTGTTCTGGCTTCTCTTGAGGCATGCTGGCTCCTGGATAATGCTGGGGTGAAGTCTCTGGAGTGTGTGGTCTGAGGCTGGGGGTTCAGATGCAGCCTCTGAACCCTTCAGTGCCCAGATTTCACTGGTTGTGGTGTAACAGCAAGGAGTGAAAGCCCAGGGTGAAGGAGACACTGGGATAAGGATGACAAAACCTCCTGAGTCTTTAGGAGTCTCTCCTGCTCACCTTGTGCTTCTGTGAGTCTGTCCTGGGCAGGTGGCTGAGTGTGAGCCCTGCAGTGACCTGCATTTACACCAGGAAACAGTGATAAGATGGGAATTTAGTGTTTGAGATCCTGTGGACAGGCTGGGAGAGCTGGGGGGGTTCACCTGGAGGAGAGAGGTCCAGGGAGAGCTCAGAGCCCCTTCCAGGGCCTAAAGGGGCTCCAGGAGAGCTGGAGAGGAACTGGGGACAAGGGATGGAGGGACAGGACACAGGGAATGGCTTCCACTGCCAGAGGGCAGGGCTGGATGGGATATTGGGCAGGAATTGTGCCCTGGGAGGGTGGGCAGGCCCTGGCACAGGGTGCCCAGAGCAGCTGTGGCTGCCCCTGGATCCCTGGCAGTGTCCAAGGCCAGGTGGGACATTGGGGCTTGGGGCAGCCTGGGGTAGTGGGAGTTGACCCTGCCGGTGGAATGAGATGGTCTTTAATGTCCCTGCCAGCCCAAACCATTCCATGGTTCTGTGATGTGGAATCAGGTGTGCTGATTTCTGAGGCTGATAGCAAAGCAATGATTTTGAGATAGTCAGGGAATCCTGTAGGACAAGAGTATGACTGTATTTCAGGATATAACTTAAACTGTGTTTGGATTTCTCTGAGAGGGTGCTTTACAATGTGGGTGATACTGGAGATTGGCCTTGCCAGCTTTGAAGGGGACCCTTAGCTCAGTGTTTGTGTGGCTCCCTGCTGGGTTTCAGGTGGATAATCCAGTTTGGAGACCTGTCCTATACTACCCTGAGTGTTTCTGGCCCCCTCCCGATACTAGATGCTCCCAGCCAGGACAGAATGTCACAAGGTCCCTCCAGGTGTCACTCCCGCCCTGCTTGGCTGACCTGGGGCAGCTATTGAGCTGCCAGGATTGCAGGAATGCTCTGCTCCTAGGGTTGGGCTGCTGGGGGCTCCCTTACTTCCTGTGGATGCTCAGGCTGGAATTCTGCTGTGCCTGAGACATGGGGACAGTTTTGGCTCCCTGCTGGGTTCCTCTGCCTCATGCTGTCAGAGCTGTCAGACAAGAGGTCAAGTTTTAGGAGGGACGAGGCTGCCCAGAATGGGGCACAGCCTTGCTGGTGAAAGAAAGTTGTAAGAGAAATTCCTTGGGCATCCCTTGTGCTTGTTAAGTGTTGGGAGCAGAGTATGAGCTGGGCCTGTTCTTTCCTTGCTGTGTCCTGTTAACTTCCAGCAGAGCCACACAGTTATAATTACAGATTCTGTGTAAGCAGCATCTTCCCAGCATCCAGAGCTCAATCTTTGGCTGTTGGGCTAGCATCAAAGCCACAGGTGTGGAGCTGGCAGGCAAAAACCATTTTATTATCTCCTTTTTCACCTTCCTCTCTTTGCTCTATAGATAAACCTGTCCTGTGAGCCCTTCCAGGGAGATTTGTTGTTTATATCCAGGGAGATTTGGTACAGTTGTTAAAAATTGGGAGCATCTATCTCTTGCACAGTACTGGCATGCTGAGAAGCCTCCTGAAGCTCAAGTGTCCCTTCAGAAGTATGAAGCAGGTCTTTAAATTATAATTTGCAGCTCTTTTATAGCACTGCAGTGTGTAGCTGCTATGTCAGGCTGTAGAATCCAAGTCACTGAAAATCAGACTCCAGGAGTTTTAGACTGAAGCTCTTTAAAGGAACTGATGCTGTAAATTGTCTTGTCAAGCTCTCTGTGTTTAGATTTGTGCTGTTAAGGAGTTGAAACAGCTTTTTCAGTCAAAAAAGAAGGGTGAAATGCTATAAATAATATTTTTAAAAGAAAATCTTTCAAGATTTTTGCAAAACCTGTCATTGTGAGTGGCTGGGAATATAAGAGATGTGCTGAGCTGGTGGGTAGGGTGGGTGATGGAGATGCCAGAATTTTCACCAGTCTGAGATTTCTATGATTCTGTTGAAATAAAAAAGGAGAATATATATTCAGAGCAGCAGCATCTGCTGGCTTGGACTAAATCCATGTGGCAACTGGGACCTGTGTGTCCAGAGGAGGTTGGACAGGAGGTTGAAATAGGGTCTTGCTGGCATTGTGATAAAAGATATCAGTGGTTTTAGAGTAAGTAATCTCCTCTCTAATGATCTTAGCACATTCATAACAGCACTGGTCTTGCCACAAACCTGATTTTGGGGATAAGCCATGACATCTGTCTGTGATTCCTGTCCTGCTCTGTCTGGAGCTGGGTGCCTGGGCTGCCCAGTGTTGCCTTGGGCCGATCACTCAAGGCTCCCGTGGAGAGTGTCCTGGTGCTTTGGGATCTTGCTGCTGGGAAAAGGGACATACTGATGTTGATACGATGATGTTTGCTGTCCCCTGGCTGGGTGGGTGGGTGCTTCAGTCCTCCCTGTGGTATTTTGGGATATTTTTTCTCTCTGGTGTGTCCTGGCCAGGACTCTCTCCAAGGCTGTCATTCCCCCAGCCTCCCATGCACAGCTCTAATTCTGGCTTTCTGAAGGCGAATCCCGGCGGTTTTTGCTCCCTCGCAGAGCTAAAAAATCCTGGAGGCTCAGCTGCCTCCACCTCTGTGTGCTCCATGTCCATGTTTAACCTCTCTCAGCCAGGTGCTCTCCAAATGCAGCACTGTGGGAAGGGGAGAACTGGGAAATGTGCTGGGATCACATTATGTAAGAGCTGAGTGTGAGTGGTGAATAAGCAGATCCAGCTGACCATGAGGGCTCTGAAGGGCACCTCTGCTTCTCTCCCCATGTGTGGACACAGGAGATTGCTGTTGGCTCCAGGCTGGGTCAAGTGCCTGCCTCGTGTGTGGGTGCTGATTGATAGGAATTGATTTCCCATGCAGATTGGCACGGGAAGGGAGTTGGGAGGGCAGCATCCAAGTTTCCTTGGGTGGGAGAGCGAGGCTGTTGAATGTCTGCAGCTGATTTAGTGCAGTCACCTCAGAGATCTTTGCTTTGTGGAGAAGAGAAAAGGATTTTAGCAGCTCTGTCAAGGTGGGAAGGGATCCCTCCTGGGAACACAGTACGTGCTGCAGTGGGAAGGGATGACTTGGGAATGAAAATTGGGGCTTGATTCCTTTGGGGCCAACTTATCCCCTGCAAGAAGTGTAACAGCACTGTGCACTGGGTCTGAACTTAGCTGGTGGTGCTGAGAGACATGAACTGTAAGTCTTTAGGAGGAGGTACCTGGAGGATTTCATGTCCTCGTGTCAAGTTTGGATATGGATCTGTGATAAATCTGTCCCACAAAGCAGAGTCAGTCAGGGCTGAGCAGGTGGGAAATGTACTTGAGATGTTTGGGAGGTTTGGGGACTTGAGTTCCTGGTCAGGTAGAATGGATTCCTTCCAGGTATCAAGCAACCTCAGGTTGGCAGTGGCTATCCCTGCATTGCTGCCCGTTCTTCCCTGAGAGGGACCATATCTCCATCCTGTAGTGAACTTCATCACCAGTGCTTTCTGAGAGCAGCTCTAGGCCTTGTCTGTAAAACCTCCCTGCTCCCACGTTCTTGTGGATCTACAGAGTCTGTGAGGTAGGAAAAACCTTCTGAGATCATTGAGGTCAGACATTAACCTGCCACTGGCAAGGCCACCACTAATCCATGTCCTCAGTGCCACACTGTTAAATCCTTCCAAGGATGAGGACTCCAGCACTGCCCTGGGCAGCTGTGCCACCCTGACCATCCTTTCAGTGGAGAAATTTTCCCAAAATCCACCCTGAGCCTCCCCTGGCCCAGCCTGAGGCCGTTCCCTCTCCTCCTGTCCCTGTTCCCTGGAGCACAGCCCGACCCCCCCGGCTGTCCCCTCCTGTCAGGGAGTTGTGCAGAGCCACAAGGGCCCCCTGAGCCTCCTTTTCTCCAGGCTGAGCCCCTTCCCAGCTCCCTCAGCCTCTGCTGGGGCTCCAGCCCTTCCCCAGCTCCGTTCCCTTCCCTGGACACGCTCCAGCCCCTCCAGGTCTCTCTTGGCAGGAGGGCCCAGAGCTGTCCCAGCACTGGAGGTGCCCCAGCAGTGCCAGCACAGGGGACGGGTGCTGCCCTGCTCCTGCTGCCACCCCAGGGCTGGCACATACGAGCTCTAAGCACATTTGGACAAAAACAGTGATGGAAGGGAGAGGGTTAAAAGGGCCACAAAATGCTGGATTCTGCTGGAGGTGTGACAGCTGGGAGAAGGGAGAAAAGCAGCAGTGGAAACGAGATGAGAAAGTGTTGTTTATTTGGTAACTTTACTTTTAGGGCAGCCAGAAGCAGTGGACACAGTGGGATGTGGATGTGTAAGTGATGATGGAGTGTTACTCCTCCAAGGGAACAAGCTCCATCTAAACATCTCAGCCTGTTCTTAAGTTTCTCTGTTTGAGGACCTTTTCCAGCTTTAGTGAATTGGATGTGAGTGCTGCCAGCTTGGGATGTCTCCACAGGTCTGTGCTGTGCAGGAGGTTGCAGGTGTTTTGGGGTCAGGTACAGAGGCACTGACACTCCTTGTCCCTCTGTTCCCGTGCAGGACACAGGCAGAGATGGCCCACACGTGCCGGGGCACCATCAACCTGTCCACAGCCCACATTGACACGGAGGACTCGTGCAACATCGTGCTGTCCAACGGGGGCAGGACCTACCACCTGAAGGCCAACTCGGAGGTGGAGCGGCAGCGCTGGGTCACGGCCCTGGAGCTGGCCAAGGCCAAGGCCATCCGCATGCGGAACAACCAGTCAGGTACGAGCACCCCAGGGGCTGCCAGGGCCCCGGCTCCTGCTGGCACCCAGCTCTTCTGGGCCTCTTCAGTGCTGCAGAACCCAGCCAAAAGCGGCTCCATGCATAGCTGGAGGTTGCTGGTGGTCTCCCAGGGACACGAGGGGTTGGACAAAGCCCTGCTGCACCCATCTCATCTCAGCTGCCTGGGCAGATCTGAGCAGGTCTTTAAAGCCATGGGAATGCCTGTGAATTGTGGAGAGCCATAACAATGAGCTAATGATGCTGCTTCTGGAAAGCAGAATGACCTGGAGACTTTGTGCTGGGAATGCTGTAAATGCCGTGGTCAGAGGCCTGGGCACCACATGGGTGGTGTTCCATAGCTTGGGGAGGTTTGGTGGATCAATGACACAGATATTTAATTGAGCTGTTTCTGTGTGCATCTCTCGTTCTTCCCCTTTGTTGTGGTGTTTATTGGAGTAGGTTTGGGACAGCTATGCTTTGTAAAGCTGTCAGAGCCCTGTGCTGGTCCACAGCTCCTCCCCAGGGTGACATTGTTCTGCTCTGTAATGGGTCAGTTAGGCTTGACAAACAGAATATTTTAGGAATAGTTCAATGATTCTGTGAGTCTGTATTTCAGTGTTCATAACTCTTCTGGGATTAAATTGAGTTTTCTTCTACAAGAAAGCACAGCTTCAAGCTGCAGTAAACAAACTTCAGAAATGGAAAAGAGAAGGCTCCAGAGAGACCTTAAAGCACCTTCCAGTGCCTAAAGGAGCTCTAAGAGAGATGGAGAGGGACTTGGGACAGGAGGGCCAGGACAAGGGGGAATGGCTTCCCACTGCCAGAGGGCAGGGATGCATGGGATATTGGAAAGGAATTGTTCCTTGGAAGGTTGGGAGGCCCTGTCACAGGTGCCCAGAGCAGCTGTGGCTGCCCCTGACCCATCCCTGGAAGTGTCCAAGGCCAAGTTGGACAGGGCTTGGAGCAGCCTGGGACAGTGGAAGGTGTCCCTGTCCATGGCAGGGGGATTGGACTACATGATATTTTAAGTCCCAACCCAACCATTTTGTGATTTTAGTTGCTGTGAACTTTCGGTCCCTTAAAATTCCATCTCTGGAATATGCAAATACTGACAGAGAGCCCAGCTGATCCAGAAGAAGGGGAAAGTTTCTGGGCACACTTGTTTAGCTGGGCGGGGTGGGACACTCTGCTGGTCCTGGCTGCACTGAGGTGGCTGTGGGGGCTGTCAAGTCCTTCAGCTGGGTGAGTGTGTGGGAAAGGATCTCCTGGAGAGGGAGAGGTGTGGGAAAGGATCTCCTGGAGAGGGGGGCGGGGTGTGGGAAAGGATCTCCTGGAGGGGGGGGGTGTGGGAAAGGATCTCCTGGAGAGCTGGTGTGTGGCTTTACCTTCCCTTTGGTTGGGCCCATGGGGCTGTGGCAGTGCTGGCTCAGGGTGCAGCAGTCACAGGGGCTGTCAGCCACGCTGCCTCCTGAGTCAGGCACAGCTATTTTGGTTTGTGTCTGCCCATAAAAATAGCAAATGCAGAGCCTGGCTGTGCTGAGGCTGTGGCTGTGCTGAGTTCCCAGCTCTGGCTCCAGGGTCTCTGGGATGAGGGCAGTGTTGTGGATGTGGCTGCAGCTCTGCTGACTCAGCTCTCATCCAGGCCATGGAGCTGATTCCTGCTTTTCCAAGCTTTCCTGATCTGATCAGAGAGGATAAGACACTCTGTAAAGGAGTGCTGAATCCTTGTGCTGTGGAGGTAGAGCTGAGCACATCAGTGAGCTGTTTTATGCCTTAGTGTTCACCTGGCTGATGGTTTGTCCCAATTAGAGATCTTTAAATTATAGTAAAGAGTGACTGTGTGTTTGGCTTGAATCAAAATAGAATTCCTGATGTTGTGCCCCTATGAGCACTGGGTGGATGATTACAAGTAAAGGGAAGAGGTTCTGGATTTGCTGTAGAAGTCCCCAGTCCTTCAAGTCTGCTCATGTGCAGAATTGTCTTGAGTTGCTGCCCCTTATCCTGAGGGATCCCCAGAACCTGTGTGTTCCCCAAGGGCTGCTCTGCAGAGCCCTGGTGGGCCCCAGTGAGTGCAAAGGGTGGTGAGCAGCTGAAAGGATTTGTGCCCTCAAGGAGGAGCATGCATGGCTCTGGGAGGCAGAAGGTGGGGAGAGGATGGCAGGGGGGGCTGAGGAGCAGGTTTGTGTCTGATGCTGTCTGTCCTTCCAGGAGAGGACACAAACAGCATCCCTGTGGCCATCTGTGCTCTCGTGGGTACTGCCTGTTGCCCTGCCTGCTGCAGAGGCCATGGCCTGCCCACCCTCCCAGGGAACAGTTCCTTCCCAATATCCCATCCAGCCCTGCCCTCTGGCAGTGGAAGCCATTCCCTGTGTCCTGTCCCTCCATCCCTTGTCCCCAGTCCCTCTCCAGCTCTCCTGGAGCCCCTTCAGGCCCTGGAAGGGGCTCTGAGCTCTCCCTGGATCCTTCTCCTCTCCAGGTGAGCACCCCCAGCTCTCCCAGGCTGGCTCCAGAGCAGAGGGGCTCCAGCCCTTGGAGCATCTCTGTGACCTTCTCTGGACTCTGTCCAGCAGCTCCAGGTCCTTCCTGTGCTGGGCCCCAGGGCTGGAGGCAGCTCTGCAGGTGGGGCAGAGGGGCAGAATCCCCCTCTCCCCTGCTGAGGTCTCAGCCCAGGGCATGGGGGATTTTGGGGTTGGGACAGGTCCAGCCCTCATCCACCAGCACCCCAAAGTCCTTGTCCCCAGGGCTGCTTTCAAGGAGTTCCTCTCCCAGTTTGTACTCATGGCTGGGATTGCCCTGACCTGGATGCAGGACCTGGGACTTGGACTTGTTGAGCCTTGTGAGGTTCTCCTGGGCCCTCTCCAGCTCTCCACCCCCCTGGATGTCCCTATCCTTCTGTTGTGTCGACTTGAATCACCCACAGAGCTGCTGGAGCCTGAGCTGGGTTTCCATTCACTGTTTCTGCAGGAATCAGTCATCCCTCAGTGCTGTCAGGGTGTTTGAGATTTGATGGGTAGAAAGACTGGAAAATTGTTGCCCATATCTTTGCTGCAGGGTCACCATTTTGGGGTGGATGAAAAGGGTCTTTGCCCTAGGAGTTCTTCTGAATTGAACAGCTGTGGAAGTATTTTTAACTGGGCTGCTGGCTGGAGCTGTGCACCCACAGGCCATTTCACAGGACTGCTTTTCATGTCTTTTCAACAGCAAAGCCTGTCCCCAAAGCGAGTATGGGATGGGAGACTTTGCTGTTCTGTGCATGGGGAGCTCTGGTTTCCCCTCTGCCCCTGTGAAGTCAGGAGTATTTTGGTAGTGAGCTGTGACCTGGGACATTGGTGCTGGGAGATGTGAGCTGAGCTCCCTGTCCTCATCCTGCTTCCCAGGGAGAAACCTGCGCAGGGATTCCGGCAGATTAGCGGCAGAAAGTGAGAGCGGAGCTGAGCTGCTGGCTTAGCTCTCTCCTCAATTACCACATCTGCTTAATTCCTCTAAACACACGTAGAGTGTGACAGGAGGACAGCACAGTCCCAGACCAATCTCTGCTCTGCCAAGCCTGGCATTCCTGTTCCTAGGTGGGGTTGCAGAGTGTTGGTAAAGTTGTAGTAAACTGAGTTTGTCCTCATCCAGCTCCATCACCTGCTTTTATCAGTGCTAGCTGTGCCCTGTGCTCTTACCTGGCCTGAAAAATCCGATTTCTGTATTCACCCTCTGTGTTTGGTGACTGTGGGTGGTGGATTTTCTTTGAACAAATACAAAAATAGATATAAAACCATCCTTTCTTTCTAGAGCAGTATCATGACATCCAGGAATCGTATGAGGGCTGAATATATGGATTGTTTTCTTGGCTATGTAATACAGGGGTCTTTGGAAAAATGTGCAAGGGAAGGGTGAAAAATATGTTCTTGGTATTTTAAACACTAGGAAAACTCCCCAAAATGGACTTGGGCTGCTTTGAGAGAGAGTTGGTGATTCCTTTTGGTTCCCTGTTTGGGGATCCCCAGCAGGAGAGAGGGTGAAAGCTGTGCTGTGATTCCAGTGCTCTCCTGATCCAGAGCAGATTCCAGGCTGACAGAAAGGGATTTTGGTGTTCATGATGCTGAAATCCAGGAGTTCACTGGTCAGGTCAGTGCTGGTGTCTGTGCCAAGAACAACTCACCTGCCAGCCACTCTCAGAGGCATCTGGTTCCTTTGGCTGAGGCTGGAGTCAGTGCAGCAGAAGAACTGGGAATTGATAATCAGAGTGGAAAAGAAGGAATGCAGGTTTGCTCTGTGTGCTGCTGTGATCTCATCCCTGGTGATGCCTTGTCAATGACTCACAGGGTTTTCAGCAGAACTTGAAAAGAAAACCCAAACAACCAAACAGGCACAGGATTAACCAGAGGAATAAAATCTCCTCCAACAAGGGAAGGAGGATGAGGGAAAGTAAATTTTTCATCTGGAAGAAAGACAGGTGAAGGTGCCACATGGATGATGGTCAGTGGTGCAGGAAATGTGCTGGAGCCCCAGGAAATGTGCTGGAAATGTGAGGGAGCTCGAAAAGGGGCTCAGCCTGGAGAAAGGAGGCTCAGGGGGCCCTTGTGGCTCTGCACAACTCCCTGCCAGGAGGGGACAGCCGGGGGGGGCTGGGCTCTGCGCCAGGGAACAGGGACAGGAGGAGAGGGAACGGCCTCAGGCTGGGTCAGGGGAGGCTCAGGGGGAATTTTGGGAACATTCCTTCATGGAAAGGGCGCTCAGGCACTGGCACAGCTGCCCAGGGCAGTGCTGGAGTCCCCATCCCTGGAGGGATTTAACAGCCATGTGGATGTGGCACCTGGGGACATGGGGCAGTGATGGCCTTGCCAGTGCTGGATTAATGGTTAGACTTGATCTTAAAGGTCTTTTCCAACCTCAACAATTCTGTGACTGTCTGAGTCTAGGAAAAGTTGGAGACAAGTGCTTATAACAAGAAAAAGGAGGGAATTTTCAGGTCATAGGTTTAAATGGAGCAGGAATAATTAATATTTTGTACAACCTCCAATTAAATGGTGGCACTTGCTGCCAGGAGCCAGAAAACCCAGAGAGACTCAGCAGATTTGGGCACAGTTTCATCCCCTGGGGTACAAGCTGCAGCTGTCTGGGTATGGAATGTGATCTGTGGGCTCCTTGTGCAGCACAGCTCTGACAGTGGAGGATCAGTGCCTGTGCCCTGTCCCAGTATCCTGTTTTCAAAATACCAATTGCAGTTTGCTTGCTGGGGAAGAGATGGAATTTCCTGGGGTTTTAGGCTGACCTTGTGCGACCATCCCGGGGAGGATTCACTTTGAAACCAACACCCTGTGGTGTGGGTCAGTGATCTGGGATAATGGGGGTTGATTACTTGGGTTACCTGGTTATTCCTCCTGCCTTAATCCATTGTTGTCTTCTTGAAAAACAGGGAGGGATTGCTTTGGGGGGCTTTCTGTGGGCTACAGGAGGGTGGGAGCTCTGGGCAGGGGGGAGGAAGAGAGTTGGTTGTGCTGGTGACATCCTCTGCTCTGGTCCTGGGGTGAATTCCTGTTGCAGTAGAGTGGAAAGGGAAAATCCAGCTCTGGAGAGGGACACTGGAGCTGTGGAGATCCCACTGCAGGGCTAGGGTGCAGTTGGGTGGGGGGAAGCCAAGGGGCAGCTCAAGCGAGCAAGGAGTTCCCCTTCAGCATCCCAGATCCAGCCTTTATGGCAGTATTAAAAAATAGCCATAATTAATTATTCCTCAGCTTTCCCTTTAATCACTCCACTGATAATGTCACTTTTGTTGTTCAACTAATTTTGGCTGTTTTTTGTCCTTTTTCCAAGGCAGGGGTTTCTTTGAAAAAGCCATTTTGATTTGGGCCTGTGACACTGCAAAGCATCTGGCACCTTCCCTGTCCCATTCCATGAATTGTCCCCTTGTTGCTCCCCCCAGCCTCACAGAAGCTCCTGGCCAGGTGGCCTTGGCTTGTGGCTCTGCTGGGGTTGTGGCAGCACAGGACAATCCCTGCCATTGTTGTCCCAGCTCATCGCTGGCTGGAACAGTGCAGCTATTCCCAGCTCTTCTGCCAGCAGCATTCCCTTCTCCCCCCCTCCCTGGGAGTGTCCCCATCCCTGTGAGCTGTTTTCCCTGGGCTGCAGAGCTGTGCCTGGAGGCACCTGCCAGCGCTGTCACCTTGCTCTTCTAATTGTCTTTTTGTCCTTGGAGTTTTGATTTTCCCAGCATAGCCAGCTGTTGTTAACTATGCCAGGAGCTGCTGCCATGAGAAATAGAATTGGCAGTGCTGCTGCTGGAGTTATTTGCTTGGATTTTCCATTCCTAATGATTCCTGTCTCCTCTTGGTGCCTTCTGCTCTCACTTGTGTTCCCTCCTGCAGTTGGCAGGATGCTCTGGCTCCCCAGTTTCCTGATGGATTGGGCTGGGTTAGTCTATCTCAGGCACCCCCAGTGAGCTGCAGCTGACACTTCAGCTCCTCCTGCCACAGCCACAGGGCTGCTGGAGGACAGGAAGGGTTTGCAGAGTGATCTGGACAGGCTGGATCCATGGGAACCTGTGTCAGGGAGAGGGGTTTTGGACAAAGGCCTGGAGTGACAGATTAGATGGGATACTGGAAAGAAATTATTCCCTGTAAGTGTGCTGAGGCCTTGGCACAGGTTGCCCAGAGCAGCTGTGGCTGCCCCTGGATCCCTGGAAGTGTTCAAGACCAGGCTGGACCTGGGACTTGGAGCCATCTTGTCCAATGAAAGGTGTCCCTGCCCATGGCAGGGGTAGGACTGGATGGGCTTTAAAGTCCCTTTCCACCCCAAACCAGGGTAGGGTTCTCTTACCTACACAGCCTCCAACTGCTCCCTTCTCCTGGCTGCTGCCTGCTGGTGCAAACATGAGGAGGATGGGAGGAATCTTTGGATTTTTCTATTTCACAAGCCAGGAACCACTTCCCTCCCCTCCCTCCCCCGCCTTGTTATTTTTCTGATCTGTTTTTAATTCCCTTGCTGCTGTTTTCCACTCCACTTGCATGTGGGGATGGAGTAACCCCAGAGCTGGGCTCCCCTCCTGGCTGTGGTGCTGCTCTTCCTGTGGTTCCCAGGTACCACACCACGCTCACTGTTGTTGTTTTGCAGATGTAATCCATGATAATCATTCCCAGTGAAGGAACCCAGAAAACAGTACTTACATAACAGCAGGAATTAAACATTCCAGCAGGAGCTCAGAGCAGCCAGCAGTATTTAGGCCATTCCTGTTGCTCCTGCCGCATCCTCTGGAGTGAGCGAAGGAGCTGTGGCTGCTCCTCAGCATTGCATGGTGTCCATGGTCCAGTGGAAGGTGTCCCTGCCCATGGCTTTAAGGTCCTTTCCAACCTAAACTATTCCATGATTCTGTGACAGGACACAGGGAATGGCTTCCACTGCCAGAGGGCAGAGCTGGATGGGATATTGGGAAGGAATTGTTCCCGGGGAGGGTGGGCAGGCCCTGGCACAGGGTGCCCAGAGCAGCTGTGGCTGCCCCTGGATCCCTGGCAGTGTCCAAGGCCAGGCTGGACACTGGGGCTTGGAGCAGCCTGGGACAGTGGAAGGTGTCTCTGCCCATGGCAGGGGAACTGAATGAGCTTTAAGTTCCCTTCCCATCCAAACCATTCTGGGATTCTGGGATTCAGAAGTGGGGTGGGAATTGATGTCACAGCTCCTGCTGCTATCCAGTGCTGCTCTTAGCCCTGCCCAAGGGCAGAGGCACATCCCCTCTGCCTCCCCTGCCCTGTGCCACTGCCCAGGGAATCCTGGTGCTCCATTCTCTGGGCAGTCACCCTGTCCTTTCACCCTCTTGGCAGCCTCTTGGCATGTTTTAGGGCTCCTGAAATCCCTCAGCAGGGCTGGCATTCAGCTGTGTGTGGTGAGCCAGGCCCTGTGGCAGTTTCTCCGTGGAGCTTTTTGGGCTCCTGTGTTTTCAGCATTCCAGGTGAGGCTGCAGCAATAACCCCCTGGAAATAAGCACAGGAACGTGACAGAGCAGAGGAGGGCTGGGGGCGAGGCTCTGGGAAGGGCTGGCACAGCAGGAGTGGAGCAGGGGTGGGCAGAGGCTCCGTGCCCACGCTGGAGCTCAGGAAAACGCTCCTGCCGGAGGAGGGGGTGGGATGTGCAGCACGAGGATCCTGGGGGAGGTTTAGATTGGATATTGGGAAAATTCCTTCATGGAAAGGGGGGTTAGGCTTAGGAACAGGCTGCCCAGATGGTGGAGTTGCCATTCCTGGGGGATGTAACAGCTCTGTGGATGTGGCACTGGGATACGTGGGTGGCCTTGACAGTGCTGGGGGACAGTTGGGCTCGGTGTTCCCAAGAGGGCTTTTCCATCCTGGGTGATTCCACAATTCTCTGAACTCTGCTGGCACACCAGGCCCCTTCTTTCCTCACCAGGGTGATCTGGGACAGCTGTGGTGAAGGAAAAGACCTTTTTCTGGCTGAGCTGATGCAGAAGGAGTTTGGTGTAGGAACACCAGGAGGAGAAATCCTTCTGGGTCCTTGCTCAGTCCTGGTGCCTGTGGGAGCTGGGAGGGTGGGCAAAACCCAGGGGCTAAAATATCCTGTTGTACACATAGGGTTCAGTTCAATGTGTGGCAAGTTGGAGGGCAGATTCTTCTCCAGCAAAAATGGGAGAGAGAATGATAAATTCCTATGGTGAGGATTGTGCTACTCCTGGAGATAATAAATAGCAGGGAAAAACTGGTTATAAATTGGCAAAGTGATAAATACCAGGGCAGAATGGTCTCTGCTGTGCCGTGTTTGTAGGTACCACATAGCCATTCTTATTTCCAAAAATGCTGTGGATTGTGTTACTGGTTTGTGTTTCTCCCCTGCCCATCCCCTCTGTTTCTTTCCATCTGTTTTTTTCCCCTCATTTCATTATTTATGGCCCTTTCCTCCTGTGCCCTAGACAAACCCTGTGAGTGTGTGACCTGAGTAAGGGGATTTCCATCATTCTGCATTTTCCAGCTGTGAGTATAAGCGAGTGTTTCCTTTCTCTTATTCTCAGTGCCTTTTTTTTGTTGTTTCCACAGGATCTCCTCCCTTCCACACATCTTTTTGACAAAAGAATATCCCAAGGTCACTTGGCAAACCTGCAAAACCCAAACCAGTGACCCTGGGCAGCTGTGCCCACATTTCACCTGAACTCAGGGCTAATTATTTCCCTTAGGGAAATGCAAGTGGTGCTTTGTGACCTCCAGCCAAAGGGGTTGGAGCAGCCTTTGCAAGGTCATAGAATCATGGAATGACCTTAAACTCATCTTGTCCCACCCTCTGCCATGGGCAGGGACACCTTTATCCCAATTTTGCCATTCCCAGTGCCCAGCTGGTGCCCTGCAGGGGGGGACCATCTGCACTGGGTTCATCCCAACTCAAATGAAAAGTTCCCAGAATGACAAGCCCAGTCAACATTAGCAAGTGCAGCAGGGAAGGAACAACAAGGATCATCCTTCCCACTTCTGCACCCACGCAGAAAGGGGGATTTTTAAGATCCCAGGGAATACACAGTGCTTGCTGGCAGGGAACCAGGAGAGACTCACCCTTGGTGACAAGGCTTTGGTGTTTGAGCATGAAAGCACTTTTATATACTACAAACTTGTTATTTTTCACAACAGGCAAAAAAATGTGGTTTCCCTAAGTACCAGGTTTAGCTTGGGAAGACTTTCAAAAATATTTGTGCTAAAAATAATATCAAAACTTTCAAGCATTTCTAGTGCTGTCTAAAATGGGAGCATGCATCATATTTATATGCTGGAAAACCTTACCCCCAAACTAAAATTCACAGGTTTCTGGAAAAATGACACAGAGAAAGGGACTGGAATCACAGATAAAGCAAAACTTTATCCACTGGGAGAACCAAAGGATGAGAGTACCTGAAGGTAGCCTACAAGAAAGATGGAGAAGGACTGGGGACAAGGGATGGAGGGACAGGACACAGGGAATGGCTTCCACTGCCAGAGGGCAGGGATGGATGGGATATTGGGCAGGAATTGTTCCCTGGGAGGGTGGGCAGGCCCTGGCACAGGGTGCCCAGAGAAGCTGTGGCTGCCTCTGGATCCCTGGCAGTGTCCAAGGCCAGGTTGGACATTGAGGTTGGAGCAGCCTGGGGTAGTGGAAGGTGTCTCTGCCCATGGGGTGAACAATTCCAGTGCAGGGGTTCCCAGCATGGTGAGAGGGTCCTCATGGTGTCCTCATGGAGGTGAGGCTGCAGGAATGGGACAAAGCCAGGCCCTTGCTCATCCTGGCTCTTGGGCCCTGAACTTTCTCTCAGTGTTGGGAACAGACTCTGGTTACTGATTTTTAAGGCAGGTTTCACCTCTAAGTAGTTTAGCAGCACAACAGGGATTTTCATACAATTGGGAGCACCGAGTGGGAGATTCCCAGCTCAGGGAATCAGTTCAGTATCTCACTGTTATTGTCAGTCATTCAGAATTCCCACGGGCTTTCTTCTTTACCTGGCACAGAAAAAAGCTGTTGGAGGTAAATCAGGTTTGAACTCTGGAAACAATAACAGTCCTTGCTAATTAGAAATGAGTCACTGAGTGAAAACTGATCCTTCAGTGGGTCTGAAGGCATCTCTGGAGGGTTGGGCTGGGGCAGAGGGGGAGGTGGCAGAGCTGTTGGACACTGAGGAGTGAGGGACTGGCAGGAAACCTTGTGGTGTTTGTGTCTATTGAAGCCCAACAGCTCCTGCTCCTGGCCACAGAAGGGAAAATAGGATTTTGATTGGTGGTGGGATAAAACAGCTCTGTGCAACTCTGGCTGGGCACAGGGAGTCCCTCAAGGTTCTCCTTGCACATAAAGGAGTTTGGGTTGGATGTTTATTTGTTACCCAGGTATCAGGGAGTTGCTGGGACTCACAGCTTGAGGGAGCAGAGCACCTGCAGAGCCATGTGTGGCTTCCATCCCCATGGGATTTCTGACATCCCTCTGGACAAGGTACATGGGGTATGTGAACATACTGCAGTTAGAGAATCACAGAATTTAGGTTGGGAAAACCTTCAAACATCACCCAAATCCTCCATTCCCAAGCCTTGCCAGGGCCACCAATGACACATGTCACCAAGTGCCACATCCA
>VXBI01012103.1:0-40968 GCA_013397375.1 Toxostoma redivivum
ATACAGTCACCCCAAGACAGAATACTTCCAAAATAACCAGTGATTTAATACCCTTGCTTATCCAGTTCTCCTGAGCTGTGTTCATTTCAGTTGGGGAAATATTTCAATTTCTGTAATTTTAACTTACTTATTAAGGTAGTGGAATGTTCCAATATGGATCTTTTTTTTATTACTCTGCCAACTTTACTCCTTCACTGAATTAGCAAAAGTGAAAGGAAATGAGACTGGTTACACCAATACCTCAGCACATTTTACCACTGTGAAATAGGAGAAGATCTATAGAGGATGCAGGTGGTGGTAAGGATCTGACATAATTCTACACTGATTTCAGGGATTTTAATTTCTATCTGGTTTAATATGACTCTGTGGATTGAATGTCCTGCATTTGAAATAGATGAGCTTCTAGTAGAGTTTCATCTGAAAGTTATGCTGTTTGTGTGCTCAAAGATGACATCACAATGCAAACAGGAATGTTAGAAGCTGGGATGATCAGGTGGTTCCTTCCAAAAGTATACTCCTGACCCAAAGTGATATATTAATATGGATGTATTCATAGTTATTCTTATGCTTTGAACACCAATTCCAGCAAATAATAAAATAGATTGATGGTAATACTTCATAAACACCTTGACAGAAACTGGCATTTCAAATAGAAAACAAGTGAGTAATATTGTATGGTACTATGGATGTTCATGCTCAAATGCTAAGAGGTCCTAGTGGAATACATGAGTGCTGTAATCTTAAAGGGGACAGCAATCACTTCTTAAAGGAACATGGCCCAGTAGTTGCTATAAAGTATGGCCATATTTCTCACATCCTTATTCTAGATTCCCAACATAACTCACAAAATCAGAACTCTTAGGATTTACTCTGGATTTGGCCAGCATAAGCCTTGATGTAAACTGAGTATTGCAGCAAGCCTGCTCTGCAGATAAAATCTAGGATGGATGACATTTCTTTGCTGCAGGAAAGACAGGCTCAGTGGATTACCTTTGCTCCTCAAAGTTAAATTCCTTTGGACAATAAGTAATTGCATTGGTAACTAGCACTTCTCTGAGCCATCACAGTGCATATCCATCATTCCTACAGGTGAGTTACACTTCCAACTGAGTGCATATGGCTGAGAAGGTCAAATGCTGTTAGAACTGCTTTGCCCAGCTGGATTAATAGAAAGCCCTCCCTTGTATATCAAGGGTCAGGACACGTACAAATCTTCTAGTGGGACATGATGAGGAATAACAAATATTTCTCACTCAACAAAACAGAAAAGAACAAAACAAGAGACATAATATATTCAAGGCAGTGAATGTCACACAATACCACACTAGGTTTGTAAATTATTATCAGATTAAAATATTTAAAAACTAATAGCCTTTCCAGAATGAAACCTTCTGTTATTCAGTAGACATAACCATTGTTAAAGAAAGCCAAATGTACAGCCTTTCCTAATCACTGTGGAGCAATTACACCTTAGTTTTGAGTAATCAGTGGAAATTTCTGTGTTGCCATTTAGTTTTAATCAGAGCACAGTCATATAAAAATGTTAATTAGAATGTAGATTTCTAGTCAACTTTCTATCTTGCTTAGAAGGAGAAATGCATCGATAAAAAATAGTGGCATGGATAAATGAGCAGGTTGATGGAAAAAAACATTATCATTTATTTGAATGATGAGTATTCCTATTCTGAAAGAATCTTTGCTGAAGGCAAAGCTTTTAATATATTTAAATTTACCTTCCAAGCACAGAAGCAAACTATTCTCTGGAGAAAATGAAGCTGTCTGAAATATATTTAGGGATGATGAAATAAACATAATGGACCTATTGCAGCATGTTAGAGCTCCTGATGATGTGCATCTATTCTGAGGTACTTTACTTCAGGCTGGTGAAAGTATTGACATGATGTGAAGCAACACAGGATTCTGATAGAGTGGATTTACACTATCTAAAGATCAGGCCCAGATTGTAGCACATAGTGAATGTCTTTAAGAAACATGATGCTGGGCATGGATAAGAGGTCAACAGCCTAGGAAACTGCATTTCATTTATACAATGATCACAGTGCCCATACAATTAGCCTGTGGCTTTGCCTGGCTGGAGTATCAGCTAAAGGACTTCCTTTGTTTCTTGCTTATGCCCCATTTGGCTTCTCTGTTGTGCTGACGTAACTGTGGTATGAAGTCTGGGGACAAATGACTTTGAAAATTAAGAAGGAAATAGTGGGATTTTTCCCTGCCTTTGATAGATCAGTGTTTGATCTGACATGCAACAGAGCTGCCCAGTGACTCTGCTGCTCTCCACAGTTGGAGAGTGTGCTGTGCCCCAGCTGTGGTGGGAGGAAGGGACAGGACTAGAAACTCCACTGAACCTTTGCTAGTGTTGAAACTCACCTTCAGATCTGCTTGTGATTTCTTCCCCTTCTCATCCATATTTTAATAAATAATTCCTTCTATTAGTGCCATACACTTATGAGCACATGTAAACAGTTTGATGTTTTACCAAGGCATTTAAATGGTACCAGATCCAGAAACCCTTACCCAGAGAAAATTATTTTTGAGGAAATTCTACTTGAATCAGAATGATTCTACCATTTTTGACATGTATTCCCACATACATGTGTCAAACAAAATATTTACTCAGAAAGTTGATAGCATACTGTAGTTCGTGTAGGATTTTTTTAAGTTAATTGATCTCTTCCTTCAGTAATGTGACTATTCTTTTCCATTTAGTTCTCCAAAATATTTTTTTTTCTGTTATCTGATGAACACTGTTCATTCAAGGGGTGCTGGTAATACAGGTATGTGCCTGAGAGAAG
Source organism: Toxostoma redivivum (assembly GCA_013397375.1). Classification (NCBI taxonomy): domain Eukaryota; kingdom Metazoa; phylum Chordata; class Aves; order Passeriformes; family Mimidae; genus Toxostoma; species Toxostoma redivivum. The sequence goes on from VXBI01012103.1 coordinate 2,814, forward strand.
GATCTTGAGTTTGCACAGTTAGCTATCTTTATCATGTCTTCTACCACAAGGATTAATCTCATGTTTTCCTTGTTTCTTGTGGCTCATTGTCCTGGAGTTTCTAAATAATTCAGTTATGTCCTGAAACTGCTTTTCCATTAAAGTATTGGGGCAAACAATATAATTGATTTTAAGCTAGATATGTTTCTGAACAGAACTACATGACCTGGTTGCCTTCCAGAGCATGAGATTGGGTCTGATTACCGGAGAAATCTCCTATTCTATGAACTCAAAAGGGAACCTTGCAGATCTTTCATGTACGTGGTAGCAGAGAGACCGTGCTATGGGCTCTGCAGACAATAGTCAGATCTTCCTATGCACAGAATGATGGCAGATAGAGGCATAATTGTTAATTTCATTAATATAATTTTAATAAAATTTCTCTTTCTGGAAGTCCCAGCTTCTGGCATCAGAAAACTAAATGTCACTTTTCCAAACTGTGGGGGGTGTATATATATAATATAAAGTGCTGGATAAATCTTTCCAGTGGCTGTTTTGTCAGCCCTTTAACATATTTGAATTTAATTGCATTCCCAGATTGATATGTTAAAGATGAATGACACTCTTGCTCAAAATCAAGGAATCCCTTACAATGGAATTAAGAATGATTTAGACTTTTCTGTGTCACATCTGAACAAACTATGACCTTAAGTATTTATGAAAGTAGGTGAGCTCTATTCTGACAGTCTGCTCACTTTCTACTCTGTGGTTCATGGTCCTTTTCTGTGCAATTGTGAGAACCTAGAAATAAAACAACACACTTTTGAGATAATTTTAGTGTAGGAGATAATATAAAGGCTGGTCTTTATTGGAGGCCTCCAGGGGCAGATATGGAAAAATGCCCAAAATGCTCCCCCCTCCAATATGGGGTGAATACAGTTTTATTAGTTCAGCAAATTAGCATAACTGACAAAAATCACCAATTAGAGACGTAAGTGGTGAGGTAATTCTGACCTGGTTCAACCTTTTTCTAAATCCTCTCCCCTCAGATAGGAACTAAACTTTGTTTAATAAACACGTGTCTTGGCAAGCTAGTTTCGACCTTGGCTCCCAGGAAAAACCAGGATAGGATAGGAGCCTTGGACCCCCAGCTTAGAGCCTCTGGAATGTGTTTTGTCTTTCTACCTATCAGGGCAGGGAAAAGTACAGAGGCTAGCTAGGAACTATATAACTATACAACAATAGAGATAGAATATATATATTTGAAGGAAGTAAAAAAGCAAAAATTATTCTGGTGTCAGATCAGTCATATGTCCATGATGCCTTTGGAAACATCAGGTTCGAGAGATGTTCAGGTAGCAGGAGCTGACAGGGATGATGCCAGGGCATTAGAACTAGTGCACAAACATCCAGGTATTTGGATTGGCCTTTCTCAAGCATAATGTGGAAAGAGTAGTTATCAGATTATATGCACATGAATATTTTTGTATAATGTTTGGAAATGATTCCTCTTAAATAATTACATTAGATTGTAAGCTTTTGCTTCAACGAGTTCAGATTGTACTGAATGCAGGGTGTCCATTAGTGAGGTATTTCCTAAGACCTAACCAACAACAGTGTCAGTGACAAATTTTGTCTGTGTATGAATGGTATTACAAGATTTAGACACTTTCTTAAGAATAATTGTTTCAATTGTTCAGAGGAGAGTGAATACAGATTAACTTCCTCTTTGGCTTTTATACTTGAACTTCTCACATCAGTAGAAGGTTGAGATATTAATTTGAGATGCATGCAGTTAATTCAATACTAATTGCTCAAATACTGGCAGGAAATGCATGACTTTTCCCCAGCGGTTGTGTTCTTTGCTTTGAAAATGAATGTTTGTTTCTAATTTCATAATATGCTGTTCAATGGGAAGGACTAAGTCTGTGCAGTACAAGGCAGAGGGGAATGTTGACTTTTCATAGTTTTGAGGATGGCTAGAAAGTATGGAATTTTGTATAACATGGTAATGTCATACCCAAACCACTCCAGCTAAAATAAATAACCTACTAAATTTATTTGCCTTCACTAGGATTTCATTTTTATCTGTTTTTCATGTTTATTCTCCTCTAGCATGTTCTTGGGAAAAAAGACAGATTTTTACATGTTAGTATTTTCTTTTTCTCTTTTTGTCCTCGGAGTCATTGGAAAATTTTGGTGCCGCTTCATTTGTTCCTGTGAAAAGTTGTATTTGAAATGCATGATGACTTTATTTCATCTTTTCTTTACCTCTTTTCAAACCAGCAGAATAATTTTAAGGCTGAAGTTGAAATACATTCTGAGTCTGATTCCTTACATTCAAAGATCTGAAAATCAAATATTTTTCAAATGAATGGTTCATATGTGCCTTAGCATGGAAATTTTAACTCTTCAGAATATACCTACCGTGCAACTGGCAGCCCACCATGAGACTGAAACTCCAAACTTCTCATACAGGAGAATCATATAAGATAATTTGTGTAACATTTCACAGCAAAATACTTTTAAAGAATTAAATTTTACCACAAGTTTCCCTACTCATTTTAATACTTTGTGAAGTGGAATGTTGAATCATATAATGCATCAGATGTTTTATATAATTAATAATTTGTAGTGCCTTAATTGGGAAAAAGAACACAAGTCTGATATGATTCTGAAATCTGGTTATATCAAAATTGTTGCTATTTCAATAATTTGTCCAGGTACATAGAGAGAGGAATGGTGGGGAGGCTATCCTTGAAGGTGGTTTAACTAAATAATTTTGAATACAGCTTGATTTGTAGTGTGGCTCTGCTGGCTGAGGGGTGTTTTTGTAGCATTAGTATTTTCAATGAAAATTTTCATGGGATCATATTAAGCTATAGTAGGACCAACTGCTTACATGCTCCATTCACTGTAGTCCTAGTTGTGTGTTTTTAAAAAATAATAACCATTTTTAGTACTATGGTTGGTATTTCTGAATTCTGAAATCTTGTTAATTATGCTGAAAACCACAAACAGCTTTTGTTTTCCTGCTAATCACTCAGCTCTGTGATGATCCTGATCTGGAGGTAGAGCAGATACCTCCATGCTCTTAAGACTTCTTCAAATGGATTGAATGAAACCATCACTTCCTCTGCTTGACAGGGGTAGGGGGAGATGCAGGATGGAGAGGAGAGGTGATTTCTAAGGTCTCTTCTAATCCAAACCTTTCTATGATTCTATGATAAGTTCAGCTACATGGGTGGACTTAAAAGCAGGTGCTCCAGAGAAGCATACAAAGTTCTCTCTTCATACTTTTAGGTCTGTGGCATTATGAGTAGCTTATGACTTCCTTCATTTGCATTAGCAAGATTATGAAATGGGGACCACAAAAATATGAACCACATTGCCTGGTCAGTCAGAAGCTTTCTGCAGGGGAAATAATTGCCACAATCTCATCCAGGCTCTTCTTTCCTCTCCCAGTAAAACACGCCTGGCTACTCTTTGGTGGATATGAAGGCACTAGCAGGTCAAGGTAGTAATGTGATACCAGATTGTGATATGAGGCTTTCTAAACAAAATATTACTCTCTAATTACATTTTTGCGGGCTCAAATATTCTGCCTTTATTTCTTCACACCTTTATCTGATTTATAGGCTTGTCTCTGTTTAGAGACAATTTTAGGAGAAAAACGTTCTGGAATGAGTGTTTCTTCAAAAAATAAGGGTTACAACAATCCCTTTTTGCCAATCAGAAATGAACACTAGTGGATGAAAGTGAAAAAACCCCAAACAACCATTTATTGACCAACACAGTGGCCACATGGTATGGGAAAAGATAAATAAATGCTAGGTATTGAACTGTCAGACCTTATCCCCCATGCACAAATACACACTTGAATATAAATCCAAAATGCAAGGAAAAGGAAAAAAAAAAACAACAGTGGTTTGCCATGTGGCAGGGAGAAAATGGGTTTTTAGGGAAAAACAAACAAACAAAAACCTGTCAGTAGATTCAAGCAGCGGTTCAGGCAAACAGAAGTGAACCTGATGAATCTCCAGCATTGGTCCCCTCTTCACATCAGATGAAGCAGTTGGGCTTCCTCTCGACTTTTTTCCAAGACATGGGGCCAAAACAGAGCAGCCTGTCACCTTTGCCATTGGTATCTGATGTTGGACCAAAACCAAACCAACCAGTTCACTTCAAAAAGCCATTGAAGGATTGCTGCTGCAGCCTCTCCAAGGCAATGGAAAGAAAAAAAATAACTCTTCTGCCTTCGCTAACAAAAAAAAACCCAAACTAGTCAAGCAAAAAAAGACCCCAAAAACCCACAGACCGCAAGGCACACCAGATGCCTTGGGAGGGAGGCTTTGAAAAAGCCTTCTGAAGAGCTCCAAGGCTCCTCATCCCTCTAGACCCACCTTAAAAATACAGCAACCATTTTTGGGCATAAAGGAGACCATCAGGGAATAGACTAATCAGCATAAAGTCACCCCAAGCCAAGGCTCTAAACCCTACTGTCTATTTTATCACCCCTCTCACATAGAAGAGAATGTCTTATGAAATAATTAATGTTCTACACCTGTAATTCTTTTATCATTTTGCTGTGTTTTTGCAACTCTGAAACTGTGTATCCTGAGAGGAGGTATCTAGAAGGATTGCACAACTGATGTTTTAGGAAAGTCAGTTAATATGATTTCTGGATTTAGACAATGTCTCATCAAGTGAAAATTCACAGTGTGGTGCATTCAAAGAACTGCTCATTTCTAAAGGTTATTAAAGCAATTTAAATCAGCGTGCAGCAATAAAAAAATGTAATAGTGGTTATATTATATCAACAGTTGCACAGAAGGAAGAGCAGCCTGCTCTGTTAAAAACTGAAGTGCATCCAGAATGATGCTAAAATTACTCAACAGATATTTCTGCAAATATTGAAGCACTTAAGGTGCAAACAACTCCTAGTATTTACTTTCCTTGAGAGAATATATTTCTGATTTCTGCACAAAGGAAATTTATTATGTTTAATGTTCTTAATTTGCATTTTTAGTAATATAATGGGATATATAAAGACAGATGTCATTCCCGATTCCTTTTATGAGAGCTAATAGTTTGAGCTTGTTGTATATTGCCTACTTAATATGAAACTGGAATGGGCTGTATTATGTACCATAGGCACGATAAAACAACCCATGAAAAAACAGTTGAATTGAGGATATAGCATGCCTTGTGAAATAAAAGTGGTTTGTGCTGCTGTAACTTATATCTACTTTACCAAATACAGATGCAGATGCAGAATTCAGGTGTTTGAAAGGAGTTCTGCTGCTTTGTTATAGCTCTCCCTGTGAATATCTATGTACAACATGCATGCTTTTACGTAAATGTTATGTGTTTATATAGGAAAAAATCTGTAAATCAAGTCAAGTTTAGAGCAAAGTCATGGATACTGTTTTAGTCTGTTGAAATACAAAGAAAATTTGTTTAGTTGTCCACATAAAAAATATGAATGCAATATCCACAGTTACAACTTACCCCTGTGAGTTTCCTATTTCTGGATTATGATTGACCATGAATAATATCTGACTGAAAGGCAACTGAGTATTCCCAGCAAAGGGAACAGTGACTTACAATTGAGAAAATGTTATTTTATTGAAGGAGAAGGTGTTTTAACAACTTACATGTTGATTGTGCTGGTTTTGGTAGGGGCAGAATTAATTTTCCTCTCAGTGGCTGGTGTGGAGCTGTGTTTTGGGTTTGTGCTGAAGATGGGGTTGATAATACAGAGACATTTTTATTAATGTTGAGCAAGGATTGCCCAGATCCAACACCTTTACTGCTTTTGGTACTGCCACTCTGGTGAGGAGATTGGGGATGCATGGGGGCTTGATTTTATTGTATATCCTAAAATAATATGGATAAATATTTATCTACATTAGTCCACATAGCTTTTTAATGGTTTCATGAAGCACAAAAATATTTTTGTGTCTATTGATAATTAAAAGAAAGGCAGAAATTTGGGTTTAGAAAACCTATTTAGGAAACCCCTGAAATGTCATTTGTACTTGACCAAGGTTGTCTGTACAGAAATTTATCTTTTTCCCAGAAATTTTAATTCTGTAGTACAGCATGCACAAGTAGTTTATATTTTTTCTGTCTGTTAATCTAGTGACAATCAAACTAGTGACAAAGACTTTTTTGTAGCATTTAAAATGTGTGTGGGAAAAGAACAGTAGGTTTTGGTCACCAAATTTTTTAGGAAAAAGTAATGGAGATTTAAAGAAGCATTTAGAATTCCTTGGGAACACAAGTGGGAAATTTATCTTTCACCTCATCTCAGATGAGTTTTGTTATTGGGAGTTAAAGGATTGTTTCAAGGATCTATACCCCTATACTTTTACCCCAAGCTGTCTCAATACTTTATTTTTTTGAGAATAAATTTTACAGCTTGAGAGAAAACATGGAGGAAAGCCCATTCTCTGTAGGAGCATAGGGAAAAAACCTTTTGGGAAGACCAGAATTTTGGGATCAAAATAAATTGTATTGCACTCTCAAAACGGAATTTCTTAGAACAGCAAAGCTAGATATTACCAAACAGGTTGAAAAAGTTTTCTTGGCTCGCACCAGTCTGTCTTTCCCTTCCAGGGGTATCATAGGCATTAAATCCACTAAGTTTTGCTGAAAAGAGAGTAATATATTTGCCTTTTGGAAGGCTCCCCGTACTTTAAGTGTTAAAATAACATTAGATTAAAGTGACTGTTTTCTTCCTGAACTTTTGCTGAGGTTTAAAGTACTTGCTTCCAGTGTCCACACACTTTGGTTGGGATTTGCGTTTTCCTCTCTTGTACATTTATGGAGAATTCTCTCTCTTATCAGACTACACTTTATTAGATAGGAGGGGAGAAGTTCTTTTGGTCTCTTGGAACAACCACTTTGGCACTTAATATTCATGAGATTATTTTTCTGCTTCAAAAACTCACAGAATACAGTTTTAAAACTGCTTCTCCAGCAAATAATACATAATTATAAAATAGTTACCCTTTGCATGATCAAACTGATTTATCCATAAATGCCCAGAAAAAGATGTGTTTCAGAGGGGAAAGGCAGTGTGGTACAATGCATTCTTGCTAATTTACTTTTTCTGAATGACTGTTGTTTTCAAAGCTTTTTTTGCAGTGGTTGAAACTTGGCAGAAAAGAATCAGTGCTGAAAAGGGAGAATATGTCAATCTGTGTCCCAAAGCCCTAAGTCTGATTGTTCTTGCTCTCTTCACAATATATATAAATACTGATGAACTATCATCTGTATTTAGCTGAATTATGTGATGAAGCTATTTCCTCTGGGAATAATTGCTTTGGTACACATTTTTTACATAACATGACACACATTTCTTACATAATAGGGTTTCTGTTTATATTTATTTCCCCTCCATGAGTCATCTTGTCCCTTTTCTCTTAATGAGAAAGATTTGGGGAGAAATGAATGAACACTTTCTGAATCCAGACCTGCTGCTTTTCTTCTTGTTTTGATGGTTGAACTTGATAATACTGCTATTGTGCATAGTTTGCCTTCATGTGGAAAACTGATGGGTTTTTGACAGCCTTGAGAATGCTTGATCCTGTCAATTATTAAATGTTTCACCATCTATTTCAACTCTTCATCTAGCAGATTGACAGAACAGACAGGGTCACATTTTGGAGTGAAAAGTCTAAAAGGGTCAGCATTCTAAACCAAACCTTTGTTTTGAATGCTGAATGACTGAGATACAGCATCCCCTTTTATTCTGTTTGCTCTTGCAGTAATTATCCCTGCTTCCAAGGCAGACTCACCCTTTTGAAATGCTCTATGAGAAGGAATGTAGATTAGGTACAAATAAGTGCTGATAGCACATTTTGAAGCAAGTAACTTACTCAGAGGTGCAGTTACACTCTGAAAAGGGTTCTGACACTGCTGGAAACCCAAAATAGTGCTTGTGTGCAAGACCTTGCAAGCTCTCTCTTTCTGACTCCCAAGTCAAATGTTTGATGAGTAAAAAAAAAAGGCTGGACTGACTGGGAGTTCTGCTTATATATTTATCTTTTCTTGGATTTCCACTGTAAGTAGTGTGAAGTATGGTAAAATCTTTTATTCTGTTTTTAAAAGCAGAGAAATCTTAAAGTTACAGAGCATCACTAAGGATTAGATCATAATGTCTTCATGCCACAGTGTTACTCAAACTGGCACATAGTGAGAAAATGAAAAACCAGCTAAGCAAAAAACGTACCCTAAACCAAAACATATATTTTTGCTTTCTTTCCTTAAAGCCTTGTTGATGACTGTAATTTTCACCTCTTCTGCCCTGTCTGAGTTTAGAAAAGGGCAAAAATCAGAAAATATCTTTATCTCTTACTCCATCTTTTTGTTGGTTTTATTTTAGGTACACTGGTCCAAAAATAATTTTAAGAAAAACATGTAGAAATGGACTCCACCAGCTCCTGTAATACCATTTAGTTTTCTCCCCACTCCTCTTTCCTCTGACTGTTTTCTTTTTTTTTCTCTTCTGGAGAAAGAATGAGCACAAGGTTAATAACCTGACTGGACTTGCATTTAGAGAGCTGATCTATAAGGAAAACACTGTGAACACTAACTGTTGATAATCTCAATATCTCAAAACAAAAAGCGCATAACAAAGACTTAAAATGTATCAGATTCATGCATAAGAAAAAAAATAATTTGGCTTCTTCTCCACTTACAGGTATACTGCCTCCTGAAGCCTCCTGTCATGCAACTGAAATGCTATCAATGCAGTCTTTTCTCCTGATAGACTTTTTTAATCTGTTCACTTGCAGAGCACTCAGTTTTCTCGTCTGAAACTGCAGCTTCTGATTATTCTGATCCTTGAAAAACGAATGCATTAATTGTCCTCATCCATTACAACATTTGCTTGTCTTTGACTCCAACAATTGATGGTTTTCTCATTTCTCATACTGGTTTTGACATTTCAGCTTTCTGAGGACTCTTAATTAATTTTTCTGTTCGCCAGTTCCCCGAGTGACATGAACTCTCAGAGGTGAACACACACTTATATTCGCTTCTTCTGGCATACAAGGAAAGGAACAAAAAGATCCTGCATTTTTCACAAGCAGAAAAGAAGGTCAGAGCTCAAAAATCACTTTGTATGTGGAATATCTTATGAAACAGTGATAGGTTAGAGATAGCAGCAATTTTGTAAATGGCCAGGAGATTATTTCCTGAATAATCACTTTGCTAACTCAACTATTTCTATCATTGTCAAGAGATTCCAAAATATGTGATCTTACAAAAACATTCACTGCCTCTTCTGCTCTGTGTGTGACCTTGGTTGATTCCTAGTCCAGGGGAGACCACAAGATTGTCATATGAAAGAATAAGAATCATATATTTTCTGCAAGGATAGGTGAATTAAAGCTTTGAAGGAAAACCAGAATACTCTGTAGAATATCCATGGGTATTGCAATGAACCAGGATAATTTTTCCAAGATTATCTTTTTCTCTGTCAAAGCATAGATGCTTTCTTACAGACAAGTTTATTTGTTAGGATTTTGTGTAGATGTGGTTTCCCAGATGACACTTTGTATTGTCTCTATATTTTTCTATATAGACAGAAAAGTTGAGCCTTCTCTGAATGGAAAAGGATGGTTGGAAAAAGTAACAGTGTCTGCTTTTCAAGACTGCAAATTTTCAAGACTGGAAGTTACTTTTACAACAGCATGTACATCTTTTGTTAAAAAATGAGGTTTCTGAAAAGTCTTATGAGATTTAACACTTCTTTCAGCACAGTAATAGGTATTTTTAGACAAGGTGGCACAGTTTAATTCAAAATATATGATAAGTAGTTAACAAAAAAGTCAAATTTTGATTTCTGGTCTTTGTATAATATTTGGGGTTAGCTCAATGTACTTCACTCATGAATTTCTGAGTAGCTCAGAGTCCAATTATCAATCTTAACTAAGCAGAACAACTGCTTTAGTGACTTTCCACATGGCAACTTATGTTAATTTATAGATACACATGCCGTAAAGCTAAACCTTTACACAGGAGGTATTGAAACTCATAATGATGCATGCAATCCAGGCTGGGAGCTTTTCAATCTCAAGAAGAAGGTAACAGATTGATATTTTAGAACTGGAGGGGAAATAAGCTTGTTTTTATAAGCAAATTAACTCATCCATTACTTCATGCCATTAAAATCCCCCATTATTTAGAATTATAGGTTATGTTTCCATCTCACTTAGAGAAGGGAACTATTATTTGTGGCAAAGCCTCACAGCCTTTTCTGTTTGGCTACTACAGTGAGTAAACAAATGAAATAAATGCATGGTGGCAGGAGTTTCAGGGCCTCTTCCTTTCCTTAATTTCCTGTTACTGGATTAGATTAACTTGTTGGTTGTACATTTATGACACCTGTATCAGCAAAGAACCTGCCTCCCTGAGTCAATGGGCAAGGTTGGATGGCTGCTGGTGGTTGGATTGTTGGAAGAAAAGGAGAGATGGTTGCTGGTTATTTAGGAATCTAGTTCTCCTTGGAAGCAAACAAGCTGAGGGAAATACAACTACATTTATTTTACAAGTGTAGCACCTCAGGAAAGCAAGTTGTCTTTTATTGTTTGGGAAGACAGCAGATCAATCATCTTTTGTTTTATCTGTCAGTGCTTAAATGGTCTTTAAGCACTTCACACTTTGAAATCTAAAAGCAGTATAAAAATATCAACTAACAATCAGAAATCTAGACAAAAGAGATTTACAAAGGAAATATTTTTAGTAGCAGGGAGGTCATTCTTTCTGTGCATCACTTTACTACTCAATAACAAAGAAACCTCTGAAATGGATGTTTTATTTTTAATCCAGCAGAATGCAGTAGTGCAGAGTGCACTGTACAGAGACCTAGTTTTCTTTGCTTTTCTGGGTTTAAATCAGATTGTAACAACCACGACATCATTTTACTCTTTTACCAACTGAACAAATAGCATCATGTTTTGTTAAATTGAGTGCACACAATGTGAAGCACTCCTAGTGCTCTAGGATGAAGTTGCTGTGCTCTAAATTGGGTCTTCATTTTCAATGATGCCACTGCAAAAGAAGTGAAATTATTATGCATGAGCAGAATCTGCATGTGCAGAACCAGTTGGTAAGACAAGAAATGACTGAAGATGATATGGACTTTTGTTAAACCACAGTGCATCAGGAGAGAAGGTGTAGGGAAGATCTTGTTGGTACTGAAATACCTAAGAGTGATATAGAGAGGGTGGGGTCAAGTTTTCTCAGAAGTCACAGTAGAAAGCAGGAGGCAATAGATACAAGTTGAATTGGGTCTGGCTGGAATGCAGTTAGATTTCTCTACAGCAGCTCTTATCCTGCTGGGCTTTGTACTTCTAGCTAGAACAATGCTGCTAGCACACCAGTGCTTTGGCTACTGCTGAGTAGTGCTTGCACACCCCCAAGGCTGTCTCTGCAGCCCTCCTGCCCCAAAAGGCCAGGAGGCTGGGATAGGAGAGGGGAAATGTCCCCTTAGGAGGGGACACAGCCAAGAGAGCTGACATAAACTTACCAAAAGGTTATTCCATACCATGCAGCAATAAAAGCCAAGAGAAAAGAGGAGGAGGGGGACATTTGTTATTAAGGTGTTTGTCTTCTGATAGCAATGACTGGACATTGCCTTCTGATGGCAAGAAGAGAAAAAGTTCTTTTTCCCCCCTTTACTTCTGCATGTAGCCCTTCTTTGCTTTATAAATTGTCTATGTCTCTGTCCATTGGAAACTACCTACAGTGCCTTAAGAGTGCAATGATGTATCAGCTTGTCCACATTGCTTTGAGAGTTTTTCATCTATTTCTTGTTCATTTAGAACAGTTTCCTTAATTTATGAGGTGTTAGTTTGTGGAAAACATGAAAATCTTTGTAAATATGTATCATGTTAACTGGGCTGTATGTTTAGATATAGAAGAAAACAACTGTTCTGGTATTTTTGTCCTTGACAAATCTAGGCCACAGTCATGTTTTCTAGGTGTTAATAAAATATTTAATAACTTCAGTCATCATAGTTTCATTTTCGGAAAATAGACTGATTAGGGATTCTTTGCATATCTCTGTCTTTTCTTATCCAGTTGAAGATAAGGTAAAATATTATATATTCTTTTTTAGCCTTGTCCTCTGATTTGTGCTTCAAGATAACTATGAATTATCTGGAAAGAAAAGGGGAATAGATCACTCAGTATTTATATACTTAAAAATGTTCCCAAAGATCCAGTGGATTTCTCTGGAGCATTTTTAAAAAACCAGGCCAAACAACTTTGAAACAACATTTCAAATCTCACTTAAATTGACTTCTTTCTGAAAAGTGACTGAAAAAACAAAGAAAAAAGAAAACATCAGCTTTTAGTGTATCTTCTACTGCTTGTTATTTTTGCTCCATAAATAAACAGTAGATTTTAATTTTCTTCTGCTGTTTTCTTCTAAGTTATTCGTAAAATATTTTCTTGTTCCTTTATATGCCTTGGCAGTTAGAACTGGTCTTGTGTTTGCCTTGCTTATTTTATTCAGTGTTCATGTAATCTCTTTAAACTCATGCTTAATTATATCATTATTTCTAGTTTTCCTGTTTATGATAGTTTGGATTATTTGTCATATTTCTTGTAGTCTTACCATTCTCTTACCGCTTCTTACTTCTCCTGCACATTGGGATAACTTTCCTTCCAGTACTATGCTTTCCAGCAACCATCTATTCTTCAGTTATTTTTTGACTCTTAGGAAAAGAGGCAGAGAATTTTCTCCAGGAATTCTAACTGCCACTTACCTTAGTATAATACACTGTGGTTTGGGATTTTTTGAAGTCCATCATTCTTGGCTCATGCATAAATTTTGGGATAGTCCTTTGAATAGGAATAGTATAATTCTGAGATTATGGTATTATTACTATGACTTTTTTACAGCCTGGCAATTGTTAATCTTTTTTTTCCTGAAGAAAGCATACTACTGCGAAGAAATAGTACAATTAAAGGCATTCTTGCAATAAAAATGAGATGTCGTAAAATATTGTGGATTTATTTCATTCTTCCTATGAATATTTCAGTGAAATAATGAGTGCTGATAATCTCAGCAACATTTTCATTGTACAACATTTTATCATTAAAGTGTCTACAGATATATATTGCTTTCATTTATGCTTTCAGTCTATCCCTAGGCATAGAGTAGCTACTTTGAAGTTTTATCCAAATTAATTTTCAAAGAATATTTACAAATATTTGTTACAAAATGAGTGGCCAAAGACTAGAAGCGTGGCCCTGATTGATAGTGACTCCTGCTGGGACATAGGAAGCTGTTGGCAGCATTCAAAACAAATATGCCAATTGTGCAAGGTGAAGAGAGTCCATTGACAGGCGAATTCTCTTGTCTATCACTGAATAAAGGATGCCTAATAATTGTCTTTAGATGAAAGGTAGTATTTTATATCAATGGAACTATACAGAATGCAAAGTAAATAGTTCAGATTGAAATGGGGCTATTTCATTAAGTTATGAAACAAGTTATTTTTTGCTTTTTATACATAAATAGAAATTTTACTTAAATACAACACTCTCAGGCACATTTTGTGATTCTTGTGATCCTTGTGAGTGCCTTCCAACTCGGGATATTCTATGACTAAGTCTGGTCATGCAAAGGATAAAGCTGATAATTTAACGATATAAAGTAGCATTTTTAGCACCTCCACCCACTACTCTCTGTTGCAGGTAAGATCTTCAACTCTTTTGAAGCCATTACTGACTGAAAATAGGTGGTTTTATTCTTGGCATCAAACATTTTATTTTCAACTCTTATTGCTACAAAAAAACTGGAAAGAGCCATTAAATACTATTAGTCAACTTTTTATTAATGTTTAGCTAAATTGTGAAACTTATTCCCAAGAATATCTCTGGAGATGAGATTCATTCTGTGATTTTGATAATAAATTTAAAAATAAATATAATCCTAGTGCTTCAGGTTTAGCCTGGTATTTAAATATAGAAAGTTAAATGATTTTTAACAGGGACAGAAGATCTTGGTTTTTTTGGTTTGTTTTGTATTTTTTATAAATAGAATTTAATTAACATTTTTCTTTAATATTTATTGTGATGCAGAAGGTAATATTATAGATAGACTATAGATGTAAGAGGAGTCTGTTCTTGATTCACAAGGAATTGGAAACTTCGTGAGTTTTTAAGGCAATGTCATTTACTATACCAATCTTTAGTACCTCTGAAATCCATATAATTAGTGTAACTCTTCTGAACTGGAGTTTTGCCATGTTTAAAATTAGGCCAAATGACACAACCAGAGTTAGTTATTAGAAAATCATTCTTGAATAGCCTTAGGTCTCTTTATTTGAATATTTTTATTTAAGTGCTTATTAGCACCTGCTGTGCTGCATTTACATGGTGCTTTATGATCAGCAGGTAAGCACTGAACATGCACATTGCAGTGAGAGAACAGAGGAAATCTGGTGGTCCTGTGGATAAGGCAGGTGAGCTGGCACTTGTGAGATGAGGAGATTCACTGTCATAGAATGTAATGTAACTTCAGAAATTTTAAGTTTTATTCATGAAGTGTAATATTATCTTTTTATAATTGTAGCTTACCTATTTTCACGAAAACTGCTGTCCACAAACAATGAGAAGAGCACTTTGTGAAACTGTATCTATAATCTCAGTATAAAACATTACAGAAGCCACATAACAAATATTCCAAATAACCCATTGATGCTTGCAATCGTTATTTGCATCATTGCTACTTTTTGAAATAATACTTATTTAGAAAGCAACCTGGCCTGTACGAGAGTATGAGAAAAATGCTCATAAAACACCGATGATTTTGGTCTTTCCTGAGTAGTAGTTCTGAGTTAAATCACTTTTGGCTTTGACACTATGTTTTCCTTTACCAGGAAACAACCTCTGAAGTTGTTCAGCCAGTGGAAGGGTAAGAGTTAACAGCAAGTTTAGTCAGCATAGCTGAAAAAAAATACACCTGCTGTGGTAGCACACAGTAATTATATATTTCACTTGATTTCTGGAGTGTTACTCTTGAAACTCAGAGCATAATCTAGTATTGCTACTTTTACTTATTGCCTATTTTTATTCAGTAAATGAGAATGCTTAATCAAGTGCCATATGCACTTTTGACGAAACTTATAAAACACTTAAATTTGAAAGGATACTGGATTAGCAGATCTAGTGTACCTCCTTTGCTTTATTTTTTTCCCCCAGGAGTTCTTGAATTAATAGCGTAGTTGAGCAAAGAAGTGAAGTATACAAAGAGTAGTTTATTGTTTTAAGAGAGACTAAAATTGACATTAGCAAATACAGAACTTTTGTGGAAAATTCTGGCATTTGCAGGATGAAAATAGATATTTTAAAATCTAATTATATAATTATGGAGCTACATATTTTGTAGTGTTGCCATGAGCTCATTTTCAGCTCTCATTTATCATTATTATTTATGTAGTTATGCCTGCTACTCTTACATGATTCTGTAGACCAAGCAACATTATCAAAGAAGACTTGGGCATGATGTATACTTGCTGTTTGAAGAGGAGTCTACTGTTACAGATGCAGGAATAATTTTAGAATCCTAAGAAGAGAACAAATTGCTCTGCAAAGACCACATAGCATATCAAACTATGCAGTCAAAACAGGATTCTTTTGATTTGTGTCCTCAGATAAGGAAGAGGAGAAAAGCCAATGTCAGGCAAGAATTGGATGATTATAAACAGCATAATAAAAGCAGCCTACTTTATGCAGATTTGGGGTTACGTTGGAATCATGAGGAATGGGATTATTTTAAGGAAGCCTTAGGTATGGTTGTGGTTAGATCAAGTGTCTTCCATGCAAGTAGTTCTGATGAATAAAATGAAAGAACAAACCCAAACCTATAGAAACCTTACTCTTTCTCAAATAATCCTCTTTTGGTAGTAATTGTCAAGAGAAGAATCCAAAGAAATGTAGTGGAATAAATTCTATGCTTACAGCTGGACTGTGACGAGAGGAAGCACATGTTCTCTAGGTCCCAACTTCTCTTTTTTGCCACTTGGAAGGAACAATATTGGTGGGTTCAGTATTCTTACAGTAAAAATACCTTATAGCATTGCCTGTTGCCTGCATGTTAATCCAGCAAATGAAATGGAAGTTGTACCTGTCAGTATTAGTTTGGTTGCCATGTCCTTTGTTAGTTTCTCAAGGCTGTGATGCTTTCTTCTTGAGCCAGCTCTTTATTACTCGATTAGTTGCAAGAATGTGGTTGTCTAGTGAAGAAGAGTCCTGTTATATGGTGAGAAAAATGAGCAGAGATGGTCAGATGAATAGATATTGACTGTGGATATTCTTAAGGACATAGCAAACAACCCATTCAGTCTGTGAGGTGAGTGGTTTTTCCCCTCTGGAGTGCAATTATCTGCCTTTTAAGGTAAACAGGGGGACAAATGTAAGGCATGTCAGTGAAGTTATGAATACCTTTGAGATGAAATTATCACTGAAATTGCCTGAAATAAGTGATAGTGATTTTTTTTTGTTGTTGCTTCTTTTATTTTCCCTCCTGAGTCTTGTTTCAGCTCTGCCTCTTTAATGTCAAGGAAATTTTCTTTCTTTGTGCACTCCTGCTTCCTTCATGTCAGTGTAATTCTTTTGTTTCCTTTCTCCCTGGAATTGATATCACTGCCAGCCCTCCTTGTATCTATCACTTGTATCCAAAGATCACAGAGGTCAGTAATGTTAGATCTCTATATATAGAAGTTTGTTCTGTGGAAGCTTTGAGGTTTTTCAATATTGTTTTTCTTTCTATGTAGTTAAAGTGAAGAAACAAAGAGAAAAGAAGGTGAAGAACAATGTTCACCACCTTTCCCCACTCCCAGAATATCCATTAGCTTTTTTATCAGGGCACTTGCTTTTGACATCAGGGACCCATGTTCCAGGTATTAACCTCTAAGTTGTTTCAATCTACTGTTCTACCTAATCCATAACAGGGAGTCTGCACTATTGCGTCTCCTTGGGCTCTGGATTTATATCCTAAATAAATAGTTGTTCTGTAATGAATACGTTTTTTGCCTCTCACTGGAGCAGTACTGTTTCGTAAAAGGTAATCATTCACTGGATGAAATAAAGGCAAAAAATATGTAGGTCAGAGTCTGAATTTAGACATGTAAAGTCTATTTAAGTTCATACCCTCAATCTATGAATGTCCTTTCTGGAGGGGGGTATCTTAGAATGTGTCTCACCCATACTCGGCTACAGACATAGTTAGCATGAAGGAGACATCAGCAGCAGCTCTGATTTGTGAATTGTTCCACCACTGGACAGAGATATGTTTGTCTGTTTTCTCCCCTTGCTTATTTGAACCAGGACTCATGTACACCCCAATATCTGATTTTAAGAACAGCCTATCCTTTTGAAACTAGGTCATACATTCATTGGAAGTATTTATGTGTGAACAAAGGAATATTTTCTAACAAAAAATTTCTTCAGAAAGGTTCATCAGCTGTATCCCTGACACATGGACTACTTTGTTTAATCTCTTGTATTAGATGAAAAATTAATGTTGAAACTTCTTTTAGTTTGGGATCTTATTTCTTTGGCCTCTTTATATATATATATGTATCTATATGTATGTATGTATGTATTTTTTTAATTACCTGGAGTTCATAGGATATCTGCTAAATTATGGGCTGAAATGGAAACAATTTTCTCAGAATTCTAAATTGTTCCTTTGGGTTCTGGCCTGCTCTTCCACATATCATGCCTGGAGTACATGAGAGTTGATTAAAGTCAACACAAGTTTTTGAACCACACATAAATTAACTGTTGCTAAATTTAACAATTTTAATTTTGAATGGGCCTCAGTAATGGCAGTAATGCTGCCAGGATGGAGAGGAAAGACTGGCAGTGAAGTTGTAATCCGGTCTAGTTCTTTGTAATTGGATGGATTAATATGGTTTTTAATCCATTAAATCTGATGGCCGGTAATAGGACCAGAGGGAACAGCATGAAATGTTGTAAGTGGAGGTATTAGTTGGGTATCAGAAAAAAAAATTTCAGTCAGAGGGTGGTCAGGCACTGACCTGGAACAGGCTCCCCAGGAAAGCTGTCACAGCACCAAGCCTTACAGAGCTCAAGATGTGTTTGGACAACACTCTCTAGTACATGGTTGTGCAGAGCCACAAGTTGGCCTCAGTGATCCTTATGGGTTCCTCTCAACTCAGGATAATCTATGATTCAATTAAGTATTTTGTCAGGTTGCTCCCTCTCTGTTCTTCAGAAAGGGAACAAAAGCATAAAGATATGGAGCTCTAAAAAGCATGTTGTAAAACCCCCAAATATTTTGTAAATATGTCTAGTCACATCTCTTATTACTGGGAAAGAATACTGCCTACTGGATAAAGGCTAGTATAACATATGATCATGTTATGAGGCTAATCTGGGTACCTCTATCTGCTGCAGTTGCAGCAGAAGATGGCAGTCTTTATTCAGTCTAGAATGCCTAGACTAAATATTTTGATTTCAAAAGAGCAGTAAACACTCTCATCTATTAAGCAAACCTATATGCAAATAGTAATATAGTAAATCTTTTCTAAGCATGTCATTTCTGCATTAACAGCTATGCAATAAAGCAGAAACTATGTTTTGCATTATTAAAGCATCAAATGAATCGAATTATGCCGCACTAATGCTTCATTGAACATCAGCAAGCTAAGCTGTCCTGTGTTTTGTACACTCACATTTTTTGTTAACTGAAAGATGTATAGAGGGTAAAAGTTTACAGTCAAATAACAGTGAATAACTGGTTCTTCTATCAGCTTAGATGTACTGAAAACTTCTGATGGTATGATAGGAGATATCCTTCTTAATCTAAAGGTATATTATTTCAAACGTGTTTATTGTGTACACTTCAGATATGTCTACAGGTGGCAGACCTAATTCATTCCTAAAAGCTGGATCAACAGCTTGAAAGAGTGTCCCCTGGATCTTTTCCACTCTTTCTTTTCTTGGAGGTAATGATAGGCCCTCATCAAACATAATTTCTTTTCATTTTCATTTTGTCCTCAAAATTTTTGAACAATACTACTAATAATTCTTATTCAAGTGAGTCTGTCACTGATGTAGATGCTGCATTCATGCTAAGAGGAGTCTTCCACTGGGAGACTTTACCTTCTAAGATTATAATTCTCTGGTGTGTTGTCCATAGTTCTATAATGTGATGAATAAGAGCTTCCTATATTTGCTTTCTTGTCATCAGCATAAACTGTGGTAGATTAGTACAAGAATGAATAGATACAAGATCCACAACTTGCTCCATGTACTTCTGTCTTTCCTTGCTCTTCAAAGAAAAAATTTCTTTTTTCTTTAATCAGACAGTTTCTGATTAATTCTGACTAATTATACATGTTTTAAGTGTTGAAGTCACCGAGGCTCACTGAAGTCACTGAAGTTTTAAAGGTGTGGTCTTTCCCTGAATAATCACAGAGGTAATTTAACTTTCTTTTGTGAAATAGAATATGCTGTCTTCTATGAATTTTGGGGGCTGACAATTTATTTACATCTCTGTTGTCAGATCTTTGTCTGGTTTAGCATTTGATTCTGGGGGCTTTTTGGTTGGTTTGGTTTTGGTTTTAGTTGTTTGGGTTTTTTTTACTTAGAAGAAGAGGATTAGTATTATAACCCACCAGGAAGTATTGCATTTATTTTCTTGAGGTAAAACTTGCCACTAAAATCTGTTGCAGATTCTTCACCCTTATGAAATAGAGGTTCACAGGAGAGAAACCAACTGGTTTTATAAAGGCAGTGAGAGATTTGTCATTTCTAAATGTCACAGATGTGACATACATATCTTCCAGTGTGCTACAAATGAACTGGGTGGAAAATACTTTCCATCTCTTAAGAGTTTGACTTTCCTGTATGTCTTATGTCCTCTCAGGTAAAACCCAAACCTTCCAATGCAGAGTTAGAATCATAGAACCATTAAGATTGTAAAAAAACCTCCAAGATCACTGAGTTTAACCTTTAACTGATACCACCTTGTCAACTACACTGTAACACTAAAGGACACATCCAGTCATTCCTTGAACACCTCCAGGATGGTGAACTGATGGAGAGCATATCTCAAAGCATTGAAGCAATTTTACTCACCTGAGAATATCACAGTTCAAAATATTCCTTTGCTTGAATCATTCTCTAGACTTGCTACACTCTCAAGGAGAATTATGTTTTTGTCTAATGAAAGTTTTCATCAACTCCCCTCAAATTTCTAGTAATTTTCATATGTGAAAGACTAATCCTGCAAGGTTTTGTGTAAATTTAAGCACTGGCAGAATGTCTTTGCATTAATTATGATCAACATGCTAACTAACAGAAGGAATCCTGCTGTAGCATGATCAAGATATATTTTTTCAATTCTTCCACGGCTTAAAACCAATTAGATTACAATCATTTTTTGTTTTTGTAGTTCTTCAAAATAGACTGTTATATTTTATTGGTTCATAGGCTATATAAAATTATCCTACCTGTCTCTTATTTCTTTACATATTTTTCTTATCTTTCTTCATCTTATTTCCTTATTTTTCCGATCTTTCTGTCTGGAAAACCTTCGTGATACTTTCAAAATTATAAACTTACCCATTTCTTATGGAAAGAATGAAACTTATGCTGACAGATCCCTAAAACTTCACAAAATTCACAGAATATTTCATCTGTGACTAAGGCTACCTACCTACTATGAGGTAGGTAGAAGTTGATAATGCTGTAATGGTATATTGATATAATTAAAAATATCTTGCACTATTGCAAGGTATTGCAATAATATTGCAATCCAATCTGATGCCCTTTGCTATGTCTTTGCCCAAGCGACTCCAGCGAAGCTAGCATGACCCTAGAAGGAAAACAGCTGCATTTGCACTGTGCCAGTCTAAAAACCCCTCTTCTGCCTCCACTTATCCAGCACTAGCTTGGCAATCTCTGCCCTTCAGTATGTACTATAAACACATCATTTCAGAACTAAGTGGTTCATGAGAGAGCTATACAGGTAGAGTGCATTAAGCCAAGCAAGAGAGGAGCTTGACTGATCAGTCACGAATGCTGTAATTTTATTTTGAGGGACGTGTCATTTTCTCTGTGATACTGGATGAACTACAATTGCCAAGTTCATAATCAGTGTTATGATGGATACTGAGTAGCATGAAGCAGGAACTGAATGGCAGAAGGAAATGTAGTGTCTAATAGGCTTTTCTGAGCTGAGCAGAAATCAGTTATAATGTCTAAAATGTCTAAATGTCACATTTTAGATGTCTACATTCCCTAAATACAGGTACAATTAGCAATTTTCATTGTCAATTCAGTAGTTCCCAGTCTCTTCTGTTCTGCTGTCTCCCCTGTCAAATACAGAAAGTCCATGACATGATGGAAAACTTCCAATAGTATAAATTTAGACAATGTAGTGATGTTATTGTAGCTGTTTTATGAGAGAATGATGAAACAATAACTAAAACTATAATCTTCCACTTGTCATGGCTTACCAAATCACCCTTTTACACATTGTCTGTTTTTATTCTTGACATAAGGCATCACATCAGTTCATCTGCTACTTCAAATCAGAATGTGTTAGCAGCATCCTGTGGTTTTCTCCTGTTTATGCCTGCAGTTTTAGCAGAAACTATATTTATTTGTGTTTGATATAGATAGGTGCTCTCTCTTCAATTTTACAGTTCTTAAGGTCCTTGGAATTTGATGACCCTTGTGGGACCCTACCAACTCAGGATATTCTATGATTCTAAAATTATGTTTCTTCTAAATTATAGTTTAGATTTGAGAAGCTAACAAAATTTAATCAAACTTATTTTCCATTGTGAAAGTGGACCTTACTTTCCCTAATTAAATTTGCTTAGTTGCTGCACTTGTTACTTTTAGGTATATTTGAAGTTTATATGGCTACAATATCAGAAAAAAATGAGGACTTTTTTCTTCTCTAGTAAATAGGTAATTATTAATTCTGTTGACACTGGTTCTGTACCAACAGGAGCTAAATAACAAGTAGCTAATAATAACAGGAGCTAATTTAATAACTTTACTTCCATTAGTGGTTTACCAGCTGAGCTGTGTCTGAGGGTTAAAGAACAAGCCAGACTATCTCCCATTGCTGAATTTGACCCTGTAAGCATTGCTCTGTCTTTCAGCTCTCTCATGCCATATCTCAGTCACTTACCTTTGTTTTCAAGGATTAATTTATTCACTTTTCATGGTCACTGGACCGACTGATCACCTAGAGACTCAACCATCAATTTGTTAATTTTCAGTCAAATATTTCTGCATTAGCCTCTTGCCTATCTTTATTGTTGGAAAAGAGCTTTCCTGAATTGTATGTTAAGCCTCAAGTGTGGCTGTCTTTGAGCTTAGCCTTTCAGTTTTCTATTTCTGTGATTCACTGCACACAAATCCTTTGTACCTGCCTGATGAATGCTGTATCACTGTTCATTTTTATTGATTTCTGTCTTCTCTCTTTATCAGTCTTTCTCTTACTTCAGATTAAACACACTTTTAAAAAATAGACTGTCTTTTTATCCTCTTTTTGTGTAGTCTCTGAACAAGAGATGTGCTCTTGGAAGACACTCCTAGGCACTACAGTATTGTCTCCATCCCTCTTATTGTATACTCCTTGCACATTAAAGTGGTGTCCTAGGGGGACTGTATGGTCTGGTATCCCCATCATCTGTCTTTTTGTCCAGGTATAAATCTTGTGCCTTTAAGAGCACGAGGAGGGAGAGAAGTGGTGCAGAAACTTCACTTCCTCCCTCAGATTCCTTTCTCTTGGCATGTTGTCTGCAGCATGGATAGAGGGAGGATAGCTTTCCTTTGCTTTTTAGGATATTTTCTCATCTGTGAGCAGAGTCAAGACAGTTGTTCCTGGGACAGTGGCTTTTTCTGGCTATTCAGCTTTTCTCTGGTCTGGAACACCATCTGCCAGGGGCCCCCTCCCACAGACAGAGAGCTGGAGGGGCCAAGGATGCTGAATCCCAAGTCCAGAAAGAGAGAGAGAGAGAGAGAGAGGGAAATAGCACTGAGCCTCACCCACAGAAAGGACTTTAGACTCTAATTCTGACATCTCTTCAGAGCAACGAGGGCTCTCTTCAGTTGTTGAACGTTGTAAATTTCTTTTTCTCTTGTAAATTAAACAGATTTTTCCACCTTCTCCAAGGAAATCTTTCCCAAACTGGGTGGGGAAGGGACTGACCAGAATCTGCCTTTTCAGAGGAGACACCTTTTGGATGTTTCCTCCCAAATTTGTCTCAAATCGGGACAAGTGATCAGTAAGGTTGCTCCAAAACCTCCAGATAAAATGGTGGGAGAGAATGTTCATTTCACAAATTAATTTTCTTATGAATGTACACAAATGCCAATAGGAAATGGAGGTAAGGGTTCTGTTTGTTTGTAATATTAAGAATTTGCAAAATTTTATTTTGTTCTTATATTTTAGCAAGTTACATGTATTTTCCAAAATAGAATATCTGTAATATTCATTTGGTAACAACGGAATGTTTATGTGGTATCCAAATTATAATTTATTTAAATAGGAAATAGAGAAAAAGAAAGGAGACACTAAAAGATTAAATCATGCATCAGAAACAAAACTAACAAATGCTTTAAATTGTTTCTGCTGAAAATTCTGTTCAGATCAGTGCAGTCCTATGAAATTATGGATTTTGATGAAAGCAGATTTTTCTGTGAGATCTCTATTTTTTTACAAATTCTGCAAGCAAAGTAGCCTTTGTTATCTCACAATCAACAGAACTTAATAACAACATAGTTTCTGTCCTATACTTTTTATATTTGCTGTGGCTTTATCACATTCCTTTCACACACTAGGATTATGTTTCTACCTTTTATTGTCAAGTATCAGTGATGTTTAAGCATTCTTGACATTTATGAAACTACTGTGAATGTCTGTTGATGAAAAAACCTTTGCATTACATGTTAAAAGAATATTCAAGGGAACTATCAGAATACAGGAAATCTTACTTCAAGGCCACTCAAAATATATTGTATATTTTTAGCTTCAGACATCTACATTATCCAGTGGAGTATGGCAATTCCTGTTTAATTTAGTTTAATTTAGTGTCCTCTTTCTTCCCAATAAGGCTGTAAAAATTTTGAACCCCTTTTTAGTTCTTAATTTTTATTATCTTACTTTTGTCACTGAAGCAAACTTTTAAGGTATTCACTATCCACACGACTGAGAACAAACTGAAGTATTGTGGAAAAATGCCATTTCACAGGCTACAGAACCTCTGAACTCTCCTAAGTAGGTGCCTGATTAAACTGATGGATGCCATAAGATTGATTTATTGGCTTTTCTAAACTTCGGTTGATGGGTATGGAAGTTGCAAGAAAATCCTTGAGTTTTCATGTTCTTTTACAGACTATATATCTTTAATGAACAAATATGTCCCATGGCATTTGACATTTAATAGTCCATCCCTTACTTACACCTGAAAATTTGGCACAGATTTCTGTACAGACAGAAATAAATGGAAAGCTCTAATTCTAAGTTTTAGAGAAGTCATATGTGGGTAGAACTTTCATATAAGGTTTTGATGGATTTTATCCCAAGTCTATTTTCTTCAGTGTGAGGTGTGGGGCATGGCCATAATTCCCTCTAACACTGACTGGCCAGTTTTTGCAGTGGCAGCTAATCGACCTTTATGCAGCAAGAGAAATGCCCAGGGAGATCAGCATGTGTTGCATTCCACTGAGGAAAACTGCGAAGAGTTCTTTTAGAATTAGATGGTCGAGAACAAATTAGGCTAAATGAGACAAACCTTGTATCTGAGAACTGTTCATTGATAACAAAGAGCAAAAAGAAAAGAAAAGCATTGCCCAAATGAAAAAAAAGGCTAGAAAAGACAGAATGAAAATGGAAAAGAAATGGGGAAGGCAGGGGAGAGAGAGAGAAAGAGAGGGGAGACAGAGAGCAAGAGAGTTTTACCACCTGCTGATCAGGGAAGTGCCATGGGCATCCAGGCAATGGAGGGTGTGCATGCTGTGTGCCTGTGGACAGGATGGGTCTTAGTGAGCCTGTGCAGCTCTCAGAGAGATGCAGCTTCACAGGTACAGGTCCCATAGCAATGACACCAGACATGCAGTGAGTGGGCATTTGGATAAGAGGTCCAGGACCTTGGACAGGCTTGTGGTGAGGATTGTTGGTTCAGGATGGCAGGGTGGGCTGGATTAGAGTGGCAGAGTCGAATATGATTAGCTCAGGCAGGGATACTGGGGTGAAGAAGCAGGGCAGCAGTCAGGGACATGGAGGCAGGATGGATGCGAGGGCGAGCAAGAGCCAGTAAGGGAAGGAGAGCCAAAAGGCAGGCTGGGGCCAGGGCAAAAGAGGACGTGAGGAAGCCAACGAACATCAGTGAGTCCCAGGGAGCAGCAGCGAGCCCGTGACACAGCTCGTTTTTGCACCCCTGGCCCCTCCAAAAGTCTGCCCACTGACAGGAGACCATTGGTCCAGTCCAACCTTTCTTTGCTGTCCTTTGGTGGAGACCTTTTGCCATCTGATTGCAAAAGCCCCTCCACGGTGTTTCCTACTGACTGCCTCATGTGAGGTGTTGCCAGGTGAATTCTCAGGAACAAGGCTTCCCCCACTCCTGGCTGCCTCCTGTAAGTGGCACATGTACACTCCCTCCCACCACATGCTTCTGACAACCCTCACCAGACCGAGGCTGAGCCAAATTAAATTGGCTAAATCAAAATTAAATTGGCTCCTCACAACATGTCATATGACAATATTCAGCCCCAGTGTTATAAGTACTGTGAGAAGTGGGATGTTGTTTTGATATAGTAAAAGTCTATCAAATTATATATTCCAACTGTCCTCAAAGCTACTGAATCTTATTTAACTTTTGAGTATTTTCTTTGCTGTATTCCTGGAAGTAGCAGTACTTAACTCATACCTTACCACAGAATATCAAGATTAAAGCTGAGTGTTTGAAAGGAGTTGGACTTGATGATCCTGATGGGTCCCCTCAACTCAGCATATTCTGTGATTCTGTGAAAAATGCACAGAAAAGAGTGAAGACCATATTCTGACTGATACCACCAGGAACATTTTCATGATTTCATTAAAATACAAAATTTATAGCATGAACAACAATTTCAAGAAGAGGTCTCTTATGACACTGTCTTGATTTGAAAGACAGGTGTCTGCCAGGGAAGATGGGAACCTCACTTGGAATGAGAAGTGTGACCCCTTTCCCTCCAAATTATTATAACTTGAAATTACAGGGCTTTCACCCTGTCCTAGGGTGATGTTATGGTGCTTGTATCCCCAGTCATGTGTTCTGTTCATGCCTGGTATTATGTTCTGTGCTTTCAGGACTGACTCTGAAAGCGAAGGTTTGCTTTGTCTGGTTATCAGCCGGCTCACCTCCCCCATGGTCTGTGTTTAGGAGAGGCTAGGCTTGCTGTCTTGCTTGCTTTTTGCTTGTTAGTTTAGCTAGGCAGTCCAGTTTCTTCCCCTGGACTGTTTTTTTTTTTTCTTTCTTTTCCTTTCCTGAATACCATTTGAACCTGTTCCGTACAGGGACCTGGGAAACACCAAGAAACACCGGGAGTCTGCATTTGGTGATCTGCAGCAGTCGTCCCCAGCACCGGAGACTGATAACTGGCCGACCACTTGCAGGAGAGACTTTCTGAGTTTGTCATCCTCTCAGAGTGGTGAAAGAGTTTTTTGTCATCTGGCGCTGTTCATTTTTTTTTCTTGTGCTGGGGAGTATTTTGTTTGATAAATAAACAGGTTTTTTCCACTTCTCTCTGAGGAAATTCTTCCCGAACCCAGTGGTGGGGGGAGGAGTCGTAGGGGTTTGTTTTCTGGGGGCTCCTTCCAGAGGTTTTTTCCCAAATTTGCCCTAAACTAGGACACACCCAAAGATATGAGAAAAGGAATCACAGTTCCTTACTAATATAATATATCTATCAAGACAAACAAAAAACCCAAGCAACAACAAACAAACCAAAATAGAAACCCCAATAACCAAACCAGCCCCGTTCTGCTCTTTCAGCGCTTTCCCCTGGGTGCAGTTCCGGTCACAGCCAGCAGGGGCGCTGGTGGCTCCTGGCCGGGCAGGGCAGGGGCAATGATTCCTCCAGGCCTGCAGGGGGCGCTGTGGGCCAGGCTCGGAGCCCACACGGCAATGGCGGCTGGGCCCAGACAGGAGTCACAGGCGGCAGCTGGGCACAGCTGCTGGGCTGCCATACAGAGGTATGCCAGCTCTGGACCCCTCACACACAAATGGCCAGGGAACAAGAAAAAAAATAATTAAGCAGACTGCAAGGAAACCGCAGCTGACCGGGATCTCGGAGTCCAACACACAGGAGTGGCCACGGTAACACACTGTGGGCAGAGGGTCTGGCAGGAGGCCATCCTGATGTTCCTGAGCCACACGTGCTGGTTCTGAGCTCTGAGCAGACAAGTGGCAGGGAAAACAGCAAACAGCTCCTTTGTCCCCCCAACCCGGAAGCAGGACCAAGCAAAACCCAGCCAAGCCTGCACCTATTTTCTCATGATATCACCCACAACCCCCCCAGCAAGGGCTATTTCAGTGGAATGCAGCTACATCTTTTGTTTCCTAGTTGATCCTCTTTGTCTCTCAGGCTATGCCCTCTCCCTACATTATCCTTCTTCTGGGTAGCAGATGGGAGAAAAATTGACTGAAAAAATCAAATCCATAACAGACAGTAAATTATGCCCTGAAAACTTCCTTACATAGCAAAACTGTGAATTAAATTTAGACGTTACACTTGTAGCTCTGGGCTGCTAAAAGGCATTCCGTTTTATCGGAAAACCACACACGCTGCAAAATTTTATGTGTGGTAGAGTTAAGAGCCCCTTAGGAGCTTATTTACATCTGATGAATGGTAGTGAAGGGCCAAGTGATCTATTACACCCAATATTTCTTTTTTAGTGTAGAGAAATGTTTCTGATTGAACAAAACACCTTGACTGTATCTTCACTGGTCCTACGGATGGTGTACAAGGTATCTGACTTTGCTTGTTTACAAAATAGGAAATAGGAAAAGTGTTGCTTTTTAATACTTTCACTGTTTATCATCTCTTAATGTCTATGATGGACTTTTAAATCCCATGAAAAGTTATTCTTCAGAACTTACTTTTCTGATCTACTCTTTTATTTCATATGTTGATTCAAGGGCAATCTGAAATACCTCCTCAAAATACATCCCTCAATTAAAATAGCATAATTTAATTTCAGTTTCTGAGAGCATAAAAACTTCCGAACTCTTATTGTGACCAGTTCAGCACAATAATGTGTTTAGCATAAAAGAAAACAAATAATTTTGTTGGTTTCACAGGAGTAGTTAGGGTCTTTAAAACTGGCGAATTAGATGGCACTTATGCTATTCCAAATTTAATAGTTTTGATAGCTGTAAAAGGAAAGCTGATACTGATTTCTCTGGTGAAAATAGTAGGGATTGAACGTGAAAATACAGTATCCTAATGCTAAATCAAACTATTACGTTGGTACCTGAAAATCAGACAACTATCTATGTTTTTTTTTATGTCTGCAGAATTACTTTTATGGGTAGATGTTTATTTGAGCAATTCTACAAGAGCTGTACTTTTTGCAGCTGTTTATTTTCAGCAGCATTAACTTTGGGGCAGGAATGTATTTCCTGACCTCAGAGTCACCATTCTAAGGGCAGAAGGAAAACACCAAAGTTTTGTACAGGTTAATAGGATTGATAAGCGTGGCAGAAGTCTGCATTCAAAAGGGACTTGAATGGGGTTGTGTAAAGTCTCGAACTTGCTCAGTCATAGTTTAACAAGGCATGAACTGAATCAGACAAGTGTGGGGAAATCGTGCTGGAGTTCACTTTTATAAAAATTGAAATGCCAATGGTGATGAGAGAAAGATATGTTCAGTGTGATAATGGAAGGGCCATCACAGGTCATTTCCCTTTTGGAAAACGGAGCAGTGTCATTGGCAACAAAACCCTGGACATTCACCACTTGCAGGGTAGGAAAGTAGTGCATGTGGAAGTGTGTTCATGTGTATTCAGGGGTAAGCCTCAGGAGAATATGCAGCATTAAAAAAGACAACATACTGTGAAGGGAAGACCTGGATGTGGAAAAGAGAATAGAAGCTTTATGTCTTTGCAATGGAGAAACTATTTTGGTTAAGATCGGAGCAGAACTCAGTAAGCAGGGGCTGGTACACAGTCTGGACCATGTGTTCTCTGAAAGGTTATTCTAGACACTATCCAGCAGACCTCCACAGGCTGAAACACCTTTGCAGAGAGAATTAATAGAACAATTTAAAGTGAATAAACACATTTCTAAATAGCAAGATCCATTTTTGCATATCTTAATCAGGGTGTTCAGAGGGAAAAAAATACGTTCTTTGAGGGTGTAACAGATCCCTAAAGATCCAACTTCCAAAATAATTTTTACCTTTAAGTAACATACCTCAGATTTGAAGATGTTCTTAATAATGTCTACAGGATTGTATTTTTCAGGTGATATAAAGCCTAACTATGACCTTCACCCACCTGTCAGGGGAACCCCTGAAATTCAATGAAAATAAGTCATTTACACCATGGTAATCAAGAGCAGAATTTGATCCAGAAAAATAAACTCTCTATCAGAGGTGCAGTCATACAGAGCAGTTAAAAATAGTTTCAAAATCTAAGTCATATATTGGAAACTAAAAGGATGTTTTGGATTCTTGTCCTCAGTACTAGTCAATATATGTAATTGCAAATTATATACTTTTAACCTTTTCCCCATATGTAAAGTGAGACTAGGTCAAATCATGTCATTAAGGAAGGACAGAAGGTGTAGCTCCCCTGGGTTGAGTATATCCTTTATTTAATTCTCCTAAAACCTGAAAGATTGCATTATAAGACAGTAATGAGAAGTGAAGTTACAACATTTAGTGATTTGGAATAGGTACTATTTCTTGGTTTATAGCATAGTACAGTTTTCTTTCAGGCCTGGAGCAGTTGGGGATTGTCAGAGCACAAAAATATTGAATGAATATTCATTTAACGCTCAAATTTACTGGCTCAAGCTTAGACATGTTAGATTACACCACAAATTAAAATATCTGCCTCTATGTAATATTAAAATTGTGTTGCAAATAAGGTACACAATAACGCATAGACCATTTTTTTTTTTTATTCAGAGGTTTGCTAACAGCTATGTACATGTATGATATCAGCTATCGGCCTTCCTCCTTATGAACCAGAAATTTTTTTACAATCCCAGAATTTTCGGCTAGGAGTGGTTGGATGAAAGTGAATCATCTGGACAATTGTATGGCTGCTTTTATTTTGGGACTTTGAGTCCTTTAAAGATGTATGAAAACACTTTCTATCCAAAGTTAAAAATGATGGCAGGTTTCTATAGTGAAAACTGATTAGCTATGGATTATCACCCACTCTTTCAATTAAAGATACTTTATTATAATTACTTGCCTTGTTGCATGAATTGTTTAGAAACAATATGAAGGGTTATTTTATGTTGTAACTTTTAGTGTGTTGTTCTTGACCATTAAACTTTGTATAGTTGTTCTCAAAAAATTAATATCTAAAAAGAGAAAAACATGTGTTGAATTATTCAATGTATCTAAGAGAGTCATTATCAT
Organism: Toxostoma redivivum; assembly: GCA_013397375.1. Lineage (NCBI taxonomy): Eukaryota > Metazoa > Chordata > Aves > Passeriformes > Mimidae > Toxostoma > Toxostoma redivivum. Next base: position 33,451 of record VXBI01012103.1, read on the forward strand.
CCCTCTTTGTTTTAATTGTTGTCTAAATTTACATGTCCAAATAGACTTTTTCAGAATTTATTGTAGCATATTAGGAAATTTGCTCCCCTTTGGCTTTTAAAATCCCAATTCAACACATCATTTAAGCACATACTCAAATGCATTCCTCTTCAGGAAAGCTAAATCACTAAAGCACATGCTTAAGTTCACTTCTGGAAATGAATTGGCAGCTGGAGCAGAGCCTAAGGATTTAAGCCAAACCAAGCTGAAGTCAATAGAACAAATACCATTGATTTCAATTGTCTTTGTGTTAGGTCCCAAATACATCTTACTTGTGTGATTAAATGAGCCCTGTTTCTAATAATAGGCAGCTTCTTGGAATCATGAAGTTTGTGAGAATTGAGTGCATTTATCTTCTCAAAAGAACTTGGCTGGAACAGCATACTATAAAAACATTTCTCCTGGGAGTTTTAGGGTTGTTTTTGTCAGATAAACTCTGGGGTTTACACACTGTTCCATAATCCCTCAGCCCATGCTGGATAGCTCCAGTAAAACTGTTAATATTGCTAAACTTGATGTGTAGAGGTTTACATGCAGAGGAAGTTTGAAAAAAACCCCAAAATTAATGAAAATATTTTCTGAAAAAGAAAGATTTTCTTTATCTGATTAAAATTCACAGTAGGAAGACTCACAGAAGGGAAATTTCTAGGAAACTACTTCTCAGGAATCATATCCCACTAAGACAGCCCCAGAACTAAAAAAACCTTGAGACAGGAAGAGGACAAAAGAGATATGTCATCTGCAGTTCTTCCTATCCTGGCCCTTCTCCAGTCATTGGTGGTGTTTCAGAAAACCAATCTGTTTTGGAACTGGACATGGGGCTGAGGGTGGACGTTTGGTGGCAAATATGATAGCTGTTGTTATGTTCCCAAGTCACACCAAGAATTAATGTCCTTAAAACTTTTCCTAGTAAATTATTGCCATGTTTTTAAATAAAAGGTTGTTTCAACACTGTCTTCTCAATAATTAAATTAAAAACTGACAGAAGACTTATAAAAATTTCCTTTGAGATAAATTAGGACTCAGATAAAATAATAGCCTCTTTGATAACTTAATACAGAGCAAATGGGTTTTGACAAAGCTGGATTTCAAACAAAGTAGCAATAACTGATGTTTTATACTAAGTCAAACTTAGAGGTTAAGAAAAGCAATGTGAAGGATTGTCTTGATGTTTTACTTCCAGTGGTAATACCTGACACTAAAAGAGATTATTTTGAAAGCCTTTTTGTTTTATTTTGATTGTTCTTAGAATAGATTCTGAGCTGGGGAGATTTGATTTCCCAAATGTAATGATTTCTTTAACAATGCCTCAGGTGGTATTGCTTATAGGAAAGGCTGTGAAAGCCTACATGAAAGTGATCTCCCTGTGGAATTGTTCGGTTTCCTCAAATCTAAACACTGATAAAGTGCTGATTCTGACAAATTTTTAGCAGGTAATTCAAAGCACTTAAACCTATACAGTAAATTTCAACCATAGGGCTTTAATTTTGAATGGAGACAGTATTTCAGATATTTTTTGCTTTATAGATCAAGATCTGTTTCATTAAAATTGTATTTATATTTCCAAGTGTCTCTTTAATATCTCTTCAGAAATTCTGAACTTTTCCTCAGCTTGGTTTCATACCAAATTTCAAAATGTCAGAATTTCTAAGGAAAGGAGTGCTATTTTATAATTTGTCTTAATGGTCTAGTTTTCTCAACAGATTACTTATGAAACAACCCATTATACATGAAGTAAAACTCCATGCCATCTTACCATAGTTGGCAGCATTGTGAGAGATGTTTTCCACTCAGTAAATTATATCCTTAACAACATGAGCTCCTTGGATTCACAGAATCACAGAATATTCTGAATTGGAAGGGATCCACAAGAATCATGAAGGGCAACTCCTGGCCCTGCACAGAACAGTCCCCAAAATCCCACCATGTGAGTGAGAACATTGTCTAAATGCTCCTTGAACTTTGTCAGGTTTGGAGCTATGACCACTTCCCTGGGGAGCCTGTTCCAAGTGCCCAACCACCCTCTGGGTGAAGAACTTTTTCCTGATATCCAACCTAAACCTCCCCTGACACAATTTTAGGCCATTCCCTTGGGCCTTGTCACTGGTGAACACAGAGATCAGCACCTGCCCTTCCTCCTTTTCCTCTCACAAGGAAGTTGTAACTGCAATGAGGTTTCCTCTCAGTCTCCTCTGCTCCACGCTGAACAGACCAAGTGACCTCAGGTCCTCCTCATACAGCTTCCCCTCAAGTTGCCCTCCTTTGGATGCTCTCTGATAACTTTATGCTTGTCTTTTATTGTGCTGTCCAAAACCACCCCCAGCACTCAAGGTGAGGCTGCCCCAGTGCAGAGCAGAGCAGGACAATCCCCTCCCTTGCCTGGCTGGTGATGCTGTGCCTGATGTCCCCCAGGACATGGCTGGCCCTCNTTTTATATTTATATTATTATACTGTTTTTATTCCAAAGGATTTTACCTTTGTTTTTCTGATTTTCAAATCAGCAGTATCTTCTTACTACTTCACAGTTTACAATAGAAACAAACACTACAATTTAAAACCTGTTGTCTTAGGTCACAATGTAAGATGTAACCAAAAGTATGTATTCTATTACCATCTCTAAGTAAACTGTTCAGATAGAGGGGCAGTGTTCTTTATCTTCTCCGTGAGACAGCCTTGATAACACCCCCTGGAGGCTATCTCTGCTAATGGGCCATCAAGGTCTCACTGAATGACATCATCCCACTGTGAGATACTCTGCTCAGGGGAGGAACCAAACATTCCTACCTGTATGTAATCTGAGGCTTGGAGGACCATGGGGAGCACTACTCACTGGATTTCCAGAGGAAAAGAGCTTCATAACTACCACCAGACTGTGAGGGAAAGACCAAACCTTTCTCCAGGATCACGTCTTCAACAGAACCACATCCATCACTCCAGCAGGACGGTAGCCACCATTTAATTGGACTGTTACCACCACGCTGACCAACAAGGTGTCAGGTCATATTTTGACTGTCAGTTTAAGCCAGTGTTTCTCTACTATCGCCTTTATTTTAATTTTCCTATTAAGCTGCTGATCTGATTTGGAATCTCTACCTGGTTTGTATTCAAACTAGTACACCTGTTTATTCTGTAATCAATCCCATATTTTTGCCTTGAGGCATTTCTTTGAGAAAGAGTTTAATTTAATAAGCTGCTTGCAGTACTCCCTAGGACCTTTGATTCATTAAAGCAATCAAGAAGGACGTTTCATGGCTAGAATAATACCATTCTAAAACTGCATTCTCAGTATTGTAGATAAGTAATTTACTGAGCAATATATGAGATGCAATATCATCATTGCGTGTCTTTCAAGGTCCCTTTATATTATCTTAGTGTGCCAGCACTAATTTTGGCAGACCTCAAGTATGTAATTGTTTACATACCTTTGTGTTTTGGGAATTCCATGAGGAAAGGGAAATGCACACATCTCTCTTAGGTATAAATCAAATGATGGTGTTCACCAGTCTGTCATGACTTCTCAAATATAATGAATAGTGGCTTAGGTTTAAGCAAACCACTGCATACATTGGCCCAAGAGAGGTTATGCAAATTTAAGAATTAAAATCTGTTTTATTATGGGTACAACATCACCCCAATTTCCACTTCTCATGCTACAGTACTTCAGATAAAGAGAAATATTGGATTTTGGACTACTTTATCCGCCAGAACATTTTTCTTCATCAGCTAAGTTAACAAAGGGCAGAATAATAACTTCTGAATTGTCAATTGATTTTGAAGCGTCAGTTGTGTATAGATAAGCTGTCATTAGCAAACCTGTACATCAGTTAATTGGGAGTTTCATAAATAAGGGTTATCTAGAAAATAGATCAGACTTAATCCCACAATCCTGTCTTCCGTGGTGATTCTCCCACAGTATAAGATGACACTTGACAACATTTCATGAGAAATTTTATGTGAGAAATGTGGGTAGGTTGGTTAAATGAGGTTCTTTTTTGTGCTAGAACTCAGCATAGTGACAAATAGCCAAAATTTATAAGAGTAACTTTATTATAGTAGATTAAATATATGTAGACTATGATGGAAAACTGCATTAACCAAACTCAAATAATTTAATAAAAATCGTATAAAGGACAATTTTTCATCTGTAAGAAAGAATGATGTGGTAAAGACTGAAAAGGGAAAGGTGCATGTAGGGATTTCTTTTACACTTTTTAATGCCATGCTATGGATCTGAGAATTCTAACTCGAGTATATAATGTCACTCTCCTTAAGAAAAGATGACTGGTGAGCTTAAGTCTGCACACACATCCATAGCTGCATGTTCTACCAGGTGGTGATACTTGTCTCTGTCAATGACATTTGCATAATCAGTTGCTTACTGGAGTAATGCAAACAATAGTAAGGTCAACTAAGAATAAGAGATATATTCATGCTTATGTGGTGTTAATGAGCAAATATAATAAAACAAGATGAGGGAAAGAATTTTCCATTTGATTTCATGGTGACTTACCATTAAGGAACCACATTATTACATCCCCTCCATTCCTGTGATTGGAAGACATTTTTCCAGTAAAATTGATGCTGTTCAGAAATGGTGTTTTTAGGAAAGATTTTTGTAAAAGTAGAAAATTACATTGAATAAGGTTCAAACAAAATATTAAACCTTTTTTTTCCCCAAGTGCATTGTTTTTAAAAGCTGTCTTAGAAAAATCTAAATTAAAAAAAAAAAAAAGAATGAGGGTTTTTTTAAATGCATATATGTATATGTTTAGTTTTAGTCTTACCTAATTATTGTTGTTGGACAACATTGGACTAAAAGGGAGGTTTGTAAGTGGATTCTAAGTTTTAATGTTTAAACAAATCAGTGTATGTTTTTCATCATTCTTATGAAATGGTATTGTTAATTTGAGATACTGACTACTATTTACTGCTAGTTGAGAAGAATTAAATTGCTGTGTTTCAGCAGAAATTCTGTTGTGTCAAATGTCACTAAGTTATATGAAAGCTGTTGTTTCCTCATTTACAAGTTAATATCTTCAACAGTGAGTTTCTAGTGTTGGTTTTGATTAAGTTAAACAGTGTTGAAAGGAGGCTTTAGGAGAGTATGGGGAAACTATTGTGCTACAGATCTATCTATTTTTTTGCTAATGCACATCTGTCAGACTATTATTTTTGGAAGCAAGAGATTAAACTAATATTTTAGCTGTGTATAAGCAGATTAAAATATTAATTTATGACAGCTTCTGTGAATCATCTGCAAAATTTTGGTTTGGTGTTCTGTTTACATGGCTGCAGATTTCCATTAGTGCTTTATTTCAGAAAAAGACAGTAACACCAGCAAAATCCAGATTTCTAAATTTTTTTAATCTTTAGTTGTATCAGTGATGCAAGTTTTTTTTAATATGTATGTGGCTTGGTTTGGAAGACAGGTGTCTGCTAAGGAAGGTAGGAGCCTCCCTTGGAATTGAAAATGTAAATCCCGTCCCTCTGATTTATTATAATTTTGAAATTCAGGTGCTCTCAGCAGGGGAGGAGAGGTGGCTCAGGATCCTGAGCACCCAAGAAAATGGTGATAGGTCCCTCCTTTAGTGAGGTAGGTGTTAATGAGGTCCCGATGAGGTGGCTGCTCTCACAAGCAGAGGCTCACCCCACAGAGGAAGGAGCAGCTCGGCACTGGGTTATGGCAGTGGCAGCAAATTCTTTTCCCCAAGCAGCAGCTCTGACCGTCCTCCTCTGAAGCCCAGAGAGAGAGAAAGCAGGTGCCCCAACCTCATCCACCTGCCCAATTCTCTCTCTTGGAGAGAAACTCCTGAGAAGTGCTGCCAGATGCCCTCCTCTCCTGAGCTTGATCACTTCTTTTGTTTCTTAGGTACCCAGTCATTAGTGCTTCCTAGCAACTTATGGGTAGAAATTCTAAAAGAAAAAAGGAACAAAAGGAAAGAAACCTAACCCACAATGGTATGTATGCTTTAAAATGATATATGATATTTATTCTGGCATATGCAAAATGACAATATTAAAGTTAGAATAATAGGAGCAAAAGGTGAATTTTCAGAAGTCTGTGACTGCACAAGAAATGATGGCCAGCACTCATTTGCAGACAGAGTTCTGCCCATGGGGGAATTCACTCATCTGGCCTTTAATGGAGGAAAGAAATATGTTGGGGTTTTTTGGTTGTTTTTGTTTTGTTTGTTTGTTTGTTTTGTTGTTTTTTGTTTTGTTTTTCTTTTTCTTTTTAAATATTGTACATCACATAATAGAGAAATCGGAATATGTTCTGACTGCTGAGAGACCCTGCATGTGCCTAAGCCTGGGCATGGGCTAAATGTTCAGGGTGACACTGACATATGCTGTAACCAGTGGAGGGGAGCAGTGAAGAGACAGGGGTGATATAAAAAAGACCTAGAAGAAAGAAAAAAATGTCCGGTATCACAGAATTATAGAATGACTTGAGTTGGAAGGGTCCTTAAAGATCATCTAGTTCTAGCCACCTGTCATGGGCAGGGACACCTTCTACTACACAAGGTTGCCCCAAGTCCCATCCACTGTCCTTGACCACTTCCAGGGCTGGGGCATCCACAGCTTCTCTGGGCAACCTCTTCCAGTGCCTCACCACCCTCACAGTAAATTGTTTTTAATATCTGATCCAAACCTACTCTCTGTCAGTTTGAAGCCATTCGCCCTTGTCCCGTAAGTAGACTCTCTCGATTGTGTCGGCTCCCTTCAGGTACTGGAAGACTGCAATTAGGTCATCCCAAAGCTTTTTCCCAGCCTCAACAATCCAAATTATCTCAGCCTTTCAGCATCAGCCAGGTTTGCTTTATGTATGGAGAAAGATGTTTTTTGACTGATGTCTTGATTGCATTTTGAGAATTTGTTCTCTGTATGAAAGGTAGCACATAGTGAAGGTCATTAAGAAAGCAGAGAAAGAGTAGAAATATTTTTTTCCACAGTGAATCAGTTGAAAATCGTTTTTGAAGGCTTTTTTTTTTCCTTTGATTACTTTAAAATTATGTAATGGATTGATACAGGAGTGATTAGTTTGCCTACCGAGGCTTTCAGGTTACGTGTTTCTATGTTCACATAAGGCTTGTGTTTCATTACTGTTCTTAGCTTACTATTCCTGTTCTTACTATTCATCAGGTAAAAGACTGATGAATAATACAAATAATTTGTCGTGGTTCTCCATCTCACACTGAGGTTTTGTTCTGCTTCATGAATTTTAAACCTGTCAAAAGTTTTAAAACGTATCAACAAAGAAGTTGCTGGGAGCATGTGGTAATGGTGTCTTGGCTCAGATGGAAAGGGATGGAGAGAGGCTTTGGTTCACAAACCCCTGGGGCAGTCAGTCCCCGTGCCCAGATAGGAAGGGATGGAGGAGAGGCTTTGCTTCACAAACTCCTGGGGCAGCTAATCCTGGGCAGGACTCTGAGGAGCACCAAGTTGGAATGGCAGAAATGAGCAGAAATCCCGGGGTGA